>WNGS01162169.1:17206-29029 GCA_020271785.1 Procambarus virginalis
GTAGCTGTTTGTCCCCCAGTTGACCTGGCTGACGCAACACGCCATGATACTGGAATCTTTTGGCATGATTACTACGTAGTATGATATGAATTAACTTTATTACACTAGTTAGCAGTATTAGTAAATAAGTGTTGAAAATTTCCAACAAAGCATTCCTTAGGCTAGGTCCCCAGGAAGAAGACCACAACTACAGAAAGTTCCTACGGATCAAGGATCCTAACGATCCAAACAGTGAATTAATCACTTACAGGTTTGCATCAGTTTTGTTTGGTGCAACTTCTTTGCCGTTTCTGGTTCAAGCAACCTTAAACACACACTTGAAGAAGTCTAATAGCCCAAATAAAACTGAAATTAGCAACAACCTGTATGTGAACAATTTCCATGGAACGACCAGCAGTGAGAGTAAACTGCTGAACATATGTCACGAGGCAAATCAAGAAATACTGAGAGCAAATATGCCTCTCTAGTCATGGGGGTCTCCAATAATACAGATTTAAATCAATTGATTGAAACAGAATTTCCCGACTACAAAGTACCCCAGAAGACAAAGGTACTATGCATCGAATGGGATACAACTTCAGATCAGTTGACCATCAAATCGGTGGAACCAGATACCACCAACCTATCAATGAGGAAACTACTATCCCAAATCAGCAAACCATTCGACTTCTTGGGACTATTAAGTTCAGTCTTGAAAAATGGGAAGTTGATAATGCAGGAATGCTAGCAACAGAAGATAGGATGGGATGATCTTCTAACACCTGCTTTACAAGAAAAGTGGCAGGAGCTAATGAAGGATCCAGAGTATGTCAAGTTCCCTCAGAACACAGTAAATGAAAATCAACCAATTAGCCTACATGTGTTCTGTAATGCCTCGGGAAAGGCTTATGGCACAGTAGCTTATCAAATGGGCAAGCCAATTTGCTCACATTAAAGGTCAGGGTGGCATCGTTAAAAAAACGATCATTGCCACAACTGGAGTTAACAGCCCTACTGGTAGGAGTAAGATTGGCTCATTATGTGATCAATGCCTAAAGCAACATCCCCTTTGAAGAAACAGTGGTATGGTCAATTAACAAGGCAGTGCTACAGTGCGAGAGAAATAATAACAGTAAAAATCCTAATGTGAGTAACTGCGTTAAGGAGATACGAGAGTTGTCAGCAGGGTACAAACTGAGATATGTACCCACCAAGGAGAATCCAGCTGACTATCTCTCCCGAGGCCTGATTTTACGGCAATTAACCAAAGCAGAGATGTGGTTCAATGGACCTCAGTAGCTAGTCAGTGACCAGTGGCCTGAACAAAAGCCACAAGTCATTGTGACCAATGTCACTGTTCCCACTGAGAATCCAGAACCACTTCGGACTTTGGTAATTGATTGTATTCGGTACTCTGAACTGAACAAAGTATTAGGTGTCACACAAGTGGTGTTTAATTTCCTAAAGAAAATAGGAATCAAGCATTGATTCCCTAGTCCTTTAAGGTATTGGGTTAAAAGAGCCCAAACTGATACATTCGGAATGGATTTTGACAACGCCCCTGAGAAACTTCAAAATGATCTGGGTCTCTGGTTTGACACAAACAATTATAACCTAATAAAGTGTGGAGGCCGCTTACAACATGTGGACATAGATCTGGAAGCAAAAAATCCAATATTGCATCCCAGTCACCACATAATATGCAAGCTAATTGCATTATACAAACACAACACTGCATGGTGGGGTACTACATACCCTTACCGACTTAAGACAACAGTTCTGACTATCCCAAGGTCATCAGACTGTAAAGTCCATAATAAAATCCTGTGTAATCTACCAGAGGTACAATACAAGAGCGTGTCCTTATACAGGACCTCCACCTCTCCCAAAGAAGAGAGTTGTTCATCTTCATCCATTTGAGACAACAGGAGAAGATTTCACAGGAACACTGACACTAACAGGCACCAGTGAGGGCGTACATCTGCCTATTCACCTGTGCTACAACAAGGGGAGTTCATCTAGAAGTGACTCCCGATATGAGTGCCAGGGAATTCATACAGGCTTTCCGCAGGTTTGTTTCACGTAGATCCTGCCCTAATTTATTGATCTCAGACAATGGGTCCAACTTAGTGGCAGGGAAAGCATGTCTGAGGGAAGTCTGGAACCACCCAAAGGGGCGCACTGCCCTGAATCAACGGCAGTGTAACTGGAAATTCATACCTCCAAGAGCACCATGGCAGAGAGGGCTTCCCACAACATGCACAACTCGCCAAAGACTCCAAACTATGAGTCAACCAACAGAGAAACTCTACAACAAAGAGAAGAGCTGAGTATTTGTTTTACCAATTATCAATAACATGTTCTTAGCCATTTATTGATTAGACAGGTCTGGCAGTTATGCAGTGGGCCTAAAGCCCAATTTAAGGAAGTCTAGCTCTTTACACAATCCCCCATTTATTATATGTCACACCTGTACTTTATGTGTTAATGAAGCTAATTTTATAGCCCATTCCATTGGCAGGTAAGCTTGTGATCTGGAGATATTAGTGAGCTGACCACCTATAACCTGTGAAGCTTCCATGCATGATTTAGTTGACATTTAGAAGAGAGTTGTTCATCTACAGACGCCATTTTATGGACGCCATGACATGGCGCAGCACATAGAACACGTGTGACCCACCAAACACAGATGTTGGGACCACACAATGCCTAACCAACTCACAGTAACTTTCACAGCTAAGGTCACCAATTTACATTATATTAACCCAGTAGGTTGTAGTATTATAATACTGTAGTTTAATTACCACTATATGTGGTATAATTTATATCAAGTAAGGTAAATGTATATATAGCTTATTATATATCCACCAATTATGGTATAAGATGCACACATCCCACCAACTATGTGTAGCAGGTAAATCTGGCAGGCGGAATCTAACATACAGTCCACTTAGGATCATAATTCAGTATTGAAGTAAATAATAATAAAAAATAAATATTCACTAAAAACACATTTTGCCTGCTAGGATTACCCCACATCTGTCAGTTTGGCTGTGTAAGACTTCTTATGACAATAAGCATGTCAGATCCACCCAGTACTGAGTGCGTGTACTCTCACACTCCGTCTTGTGTAAAACAAACTAGCAACACCCAAGTGTGTTGTTGCTGCCTGGGACGATATTTGTGTTGCTGCTGTGGGACGATATTTGTGTTGTTGATGTGTGGGACGATATTTGTGTTGCTGCTGCCTGTGACGATATTTGAGTTGCTGCTGCCTGTGACGATATTTGTGTTGTTGCTGTGTGGGACGATATTTGTGTTGCTGCTGCCTGGGACGATATTTGTGTTGGTGCTGCCTGTGACGATATTTGTGTTGTTGCTGTGTGGGACGATATTTGTGTTGCTGCTGCCTGTGACGATATTTGTGTTGCTGCTGCCTGTGACGATATTTGTGTTGTTGCTGCGTGGGACGATATTTGTGTTGTGCTGCGTGGGACGATATTTGTGTTGCTGCTGCCTGTGACGATATTTGTGTTGCTGCTGCTTGTGACGATATTTGTGTTGCTGCTGCTTGTGACGATATTTGTGTTGTTGCTGCGTGGGACGATATTTGTGTTGTTGCTGTGTGGGACGATATTTGTGTTGCTGCTGCTTGTGACGATATTTGTGTTGCTGCTGCTTGTGACGATATTTGTGTTGTTGCTGTGTGGGACGATACTTGTGTTGTTGCTGCCTGGGACGATATTTGTGTTGCTGCTGCTTGTGACGATATTTGTGTTGTTGCTGCGTGGGACGATACTTGTGTTGTTGCTGTGTGGGACGATATTTGTGTTGCTGCTGCCTGTGACGATATTTGTGTTGCTGCTGCTTGTGACGATATTTGTGTTGCTGCTGCTTGTGACGATATTTGTGTTGTTGCTGCCTGTGACGATATTTGTGTTGTTGCTGCCTGGGACGATACTTGTGTTGTTGCTGCCTGGGACGATACTTGTGTTGTTGCTGCCTGGGACGATATTTGTGTTGTTGCTGCCTGGGACGATACTTGTGTTGTTGCTGCCTGGGACGATACTTGTGTTGTTGCTGCCTGGACGATACTTCTGTTGTTGCTGCCTGGGACGATACTTGTGTTGTTGCTGCCTGGGACGATATTTGTGTTGCTACTGCCTGGATCCTTGCAGCTGCAAGGAACGCACCACTGAAACACAGCTGGGAAAGTGGGTGTAAACACAATACATGTGACAGATAAGAGAGCGAAGCTGGACTTTGAGGCACCGGCCCACTTAATGACTGGGGTCAATACACAAGGCCGTCACATACCTGGTCATGGGGTCAATACACAAGGCCGCCACACAGAGGGGTCAATACACAAGGCCTCCACACACCTAGACACAGGGGTCAATACACAAGGCCTCCACACACCTAGACACAGGGGTCAATACACAAGGCCTCCACACACCAGGACACAGGGGTCAATACACAAGGCCTCCACACACCAGGACACAGGGGTCAATACACAAGGCCTCCACACACCTGGACACAGGGGTCAATACACAAGGCCTCCACACACCTGGACACAGGGGTCAATACACAAGGCCTCCACACACCAGGACACAGGGGTCAATACACAAGGCCTCCACACACCTGGACACAGGGGTCAATACACAAGGCCTCCACACAGAGGGGTCAATACATAAGGCCTCCACACACCAGGACACAGGGGTCAATACACAAGGCCTCCACACACAGGGGTACAATACACAAGGCCGCCACAAGGCCGGTGCTGTCTGAGGTGTGGGAGGGGAAGCACACGTGAGCACGAGCTCTGTGAAAAACACTATATATCTCGGGATATTTCAGTGATACAGGAACTAAACACAGTCAGATAACTCATAAAGTGCATCTCAACTTATTAAACAATATACCATAGTGATTGCCGTCCGACTTTGTGCTTTAAGGAAATAACAAGTGAACTTTGTTGAGTCCACCTCGTGGTGCCGAACCCAGCCCATAGGCCCACATCCTGTGTGTGTGTGTGTGTGTGTGTGTGCTTACTAGCAAATTTGGTTTCCAACAAGTGTAATAGAGAAATGTGGATCGAGAAATTAGTAATAGAGAAAGTGAATACTATTGCAAGTCGGAAATAAAGCAGAAAATCCCTTATTGTAATACAAGCGAATTAATATATCAGTGTATAACCCAAGTAACTGGCAACTGAGGGCCTCCAGCCGCGGCCTGGGACAACAACGAGCCAACTATACAGCCTCTGGGACCCTCACCCTCGACCCGGCGATAAGTACTGACCATACTGTAGAACAAATAAACATACATATTGTTACAAATATACGGTATACATATAATATTATAAATATATAGATATATACAACAAAACAAGGCAAAATGGGAGTAAATAAACAAATTTGTGGTAACAACTCCTTAAAGACGAAGGTAACGGGAATTGAATGTTATATCTGTAAGACTAGATTCCATTCGGCTTGCGCAGGAGTGAGTAACACTGCGGCACTGAGAGCTGGCCACTTGCTCTGGGTGTGTAAACATGACCAGCCAGCTTGGAATATCCTAAAAAACCTTCTAGATAACATGACGCATGATCGGAAAACATCATTCATTGGAAGCCTACCAGCCATCCAGAAGGAGTGGGAAAGGAACAACAACAATTCCACTATACCAGGGCGGAGGCTATAGTCAGGGATGAAACCGAGGCAGAAACTCAGGAAGTTGTAAACTCTGACTCAGTAGGCCCGGATGTAGATGACAGTAAACTAGAAAGTGTACCAGACAGCACTGACAGCTCGATAGGTACAGACACTACGACGGTTCCCGATAGAGCAATTCAGAACAGAAGGACAGACTTATGCAAATTTTATGCAAAGGGCATATGCAGACATAGATATGCTGGTAATAAGAAAGGATTAGAATGCAGTTACCAACATCCCAAAAAATGTTTAAATATGCTTAGGAAAGGTGAGTGTCGATTTGGATCAATATGTAGGTTTTTCCATCCTGACATGTGTCAAACCTCACTGGAGGACAGAAAATGCTATGACCTCAGCTGCCCACACTTTCACGTGAAAGGCACGGAACGCTACATAAAGAGTGGCAAGCAGGATAATGAATTGGGAGGAAACTCTATAAATTTTTTATACCAGACCGACAGAGAATTCAAAAGGAGGAGCATGGAGAGTGTATGGAACTGGATGCCAGATCCACTTGCACTCCAGAATTACAGGTACAATTACACACCGAAAGGGAGCTACAACTACGACAGGCAACTGCCCTACAACAATCAGTACTGGTCAGAACAAACTTATTATGTCCACGCATAATGGGCTTGCCGAAAAAGTCTCCCAGTCAAACTATCACTAATATAGTAACCTCATTCATCTTTGCCAACATACAAGGACTGAAAACAAGAACAAACAACAAAGTACAGTTCATAAATGGCCTCCTCACGGAGTCAAATGCAGTATTTGGAGCTTTCACAGAAACCCATGCAGGGGAATTGTTGGACAGTGAGATCTGGATTCCAGGATATAACCTATACAGGTGTGATAGGAAAAGTAGGTCACATGGAGGAGTGGGTCTGTATATTAGGGAAGACCTTGTATGCTCGGAGCTCCTAAACGTTACAAATGAGGTGGTAGAGGTACTGGGATTAAAAATAGAGAAAATAAATTTAGTGATTATTCTAATATACAAACCGCCAGATGCAACGGCTGAGGAGTTCACAGAACAGATAAACAAAATAGAGAATAGCCTTGATAATTTGGAGAACCCGATACCTGATATTATCTTCCTAGGTGACTTCAACTTGCCTAGTCTCAGGTGGAAAATAGCAAACAATAATATTATACCAGGAAATCTATCGGGACCTAACCAACCACAGATTAGATAACTACTTAGATTCTGTGACAAATTTTCACTCAGTCAGCAGATATCGGAGCCAACGAGAAATGAAAATATTTTAGATTTGGTCTTTACGAACAACGAAGACATTATCAGAGACATTATGATATCAGATACCACATATTCACACTTTCGCGCTTAGCGGACGAGCGTTAGCGTCCAATCTTTTTCTCCTGATTCTGCTTAGCGGACGCACCCTCTAGTCCAACGATAAAATATTTGTATAAATTTAATTTTCTATCCGATTTTGTTGGGGATAGTTTAGAAATGTTTGCCATGAAATTTACGTTTTTTCTAATAACCGAAGAGCTTATTAAAGAAAACGGCATGGCATTGAATCCTCTTGGTATAACAATTGTATGGTGCCGATATGCCGCCGCGGGTAACACTTCAGCCAATTCCAACCGTCTTGTGGGTTGGTTGCGACATTGATTCTATATTTATATGCATATGTCCGTATAGAGAATTTTATTGCGGTTCCAATGATACCATAACCAATGATGTAGGATAAATGTGGTAATCGCAATCATTAAGAGAGTGGAAACATTTGTTGCTGTTTGGCGCTCTCGCCAAGTGATCGCAATAGATTTTTATTTGGTGTTGATATTCCTTGTGCTTTGGCAGTATTTTATATGTATGTTCTTATAGAGAATTCTATTGCGAACACAGTGATACCAAATTTAAATACGTAGGTCAACAATTAGTGTCTGGACAGTAAAAAGAGTATACACTTTTCGCTCGTACCGCTTAAGCGCGCGAGACGCCCAAGGCACACAAGGTAAGTTTTTTTACGCTTCGCACAAAGCGCTAAGTGTTAAGATCACAAGCTCATTGAAGTGCAAACGACCATCAATACTCAGAATAGACCTAAAACGTTGATAAAGCGAGAGGGGCTATTCAGTAAATTCAATTTTAATAATAAAAGGATAGACTGGGAGATAATAAACAGGGAACTTACAAACATTCCATGGGAAACTGTTTTAAGTAATACAAGTCCCACAGAAGGAATAGAAAAACTGACTTCGGAAGCGTATCAAGTCTGTCTGAAACATGTTCCCTTGAGGAAAGCCAGAAAGAGATCTAACGTAGAAAGAGAACGCAGACGACAGTAAAAACGCAGGAAAAAAATAACAGAACTGCTTATGCAGACACGAATTTCCCATCAAAGAAGGAATAATTAAAAAGGGAGATTGAAGAAATCGAGCGGAAATTGAAACACTCATATGAAACTGAAGAAAGGTAGTTAAAACAGAAAGCAATTCAGGAAATAAAGAAAAATCCAAAATATTTCTTCTCATATGCGAAATCAAAAGCAAAAACCACTGCCAGTATTGGACCTATTCGTACAAGTGAAGGTTCATACACGGAGGATGACAAAGAAATTAGTGAAATCCTAAAAAAGCAGTATGAGGACATGTTTAGCACTCCAATAAACAACATGAAAGTGGAAGATCCAGATAATTTCTTTATGCGGGATATTCAAACCCCTGTAAATATAACTGATATCAACACGAGCGCACTAAATTTTGAAAGAGAAATTGAAAACATGCCCATGCACTCGGCCCCAGGTCCTGACTCATGGAATTCAATATTTATAAAGAAATGCAAAGTGCTGGTAGCACAGGCACTCAGTATAGTGTGGAGGAAGAGCTTGGACATGGGGGAGATACCAGATGCACTTAAAGTAGCAGACATAGCCCCTCTACACAAGGGAGGGAGCAAAGCATTGGCAAAGAATTATAGACCAGTTGCACTAACATCGCACATCATAAAAGTATTTGAGAGAGTGATTAGGAGTCAGGTCACCAATTTCATGGAGACCAATGACCTTCACAACCCAGGCCAACATGGATTTCGAGCGGGAAGATCGTGCCTCTCACAGCTACTTGAGCACTACGACAAAGTCACTGAGGCATTAGAAGAAAAACAGAATGCTGATGTGATATACACGGACTTCGCAAAGGCTTTCGATAAATGTGACCATGGCGTGATAGCACACAAAATGAAGTCAATGGGAATAACTGGTAAAGTAGGACGCTGGATACTCAGTTTTCTGTCAAACAGGACTCAGCGAGTAACGGTCAACCATATAAAATCTAGTCCAAGTGCAGTTAAAAGCTCTGTACCTCAGGGTACAGTCCTTGCACCGCTGCTTTTCCTTATTCTCATATCAGATATAGACAAAAATACAAGTCACAGCTTCGTATCATCCTTTGCAGATGACACAAAAATCAGTATGAAAATTACCTCGGCTGAAGACATTGAAAAACTTCAAGCTGATATTAATAAAGTTTTCGACTGGGCATCAGAAAATAACATGATGTTTAACAGTGATAAATTCCAGGTACTCAGGTACGGTAAAAATGAGGACCTTAAACATAATACAGAGTACAAAACACAATCAAATGTACCCATAGTAGGAAAACAGCATGTAAAGGATTTGGGAATAATAATGTCTGACGACCTAACGTTTAAGGAGCATAACCAAGCAAATATTGCGACAGCCAGAAAAATGATAGGATGGATTACGAGAACTTTCAAATCCAGGGATCCCATCACAATGGTTGTACTCTTCAAGTCACTTGTGTTGTCCCGTCTTGAGTACTGCTCAGTACTCACTTCCCCCTTCAGAGCAGGAGAGATTGCTGAAATAGAGGGAATACAGAGAACATATACGGCACGCATAGACGAGGTAAAGCACCTAAATTATTGGGATCGTCTCAAAGCTCTCCAAATGTACTCACTAGAAAGAAGACGAGAGAGATATCAAATAATATACACTTGGAAGATACGGGAGGGCCAAGTACCAAATCTGCACAGTAAAATAACGACGTACTGGAGTGAACGATATGGAAGAAAATGCAGAATAGAACCAGTGAAGAGCAGAGGTGCCATAGGCACTATCAGAGAACACTGTATAAACATCAGAGGTCCGCGGTTGTTCAACGTCCTCCCAGCAAGCATAAGAAATATTGCTGGAACAACCGTGGATATCTTCAAGAGGAAACTAGATTTATTCCTCCAAGGAGTGCCGGACCAACCGGGCTGTGGTGGGTATGTGGGCCTGCGGGCCGCTCCAAGCAACACCCTAGTGGACCAAACTCTCACAAGTCAAGCCTGGCCTCGGGCCGGGCTTGGGGAGTAGAAGAACTCCCAGAACCCCATCAACCAGGTATAAACCAGGTACACCTGGACACAGGGGTCAATACACAAGGCCTCCACACACCAGGACACAGGGGTCAATACACAAGGCCTCCACACACAGGGGGACAATACACAAGGCCGCCACACACCTGGACACAAGAGGGTCAATACACAAGGCCGCCACACACCTGGACACAGGGGTCAATACACAAGGCCGCCACACACCTGGACACAGGGTCAATACACAACGCCACCACACACCTGGACACAGGGGTCAATACACAAGGCCTCCACACACCTGGACACAGGGGTCAATAAACAAGGCCTCCACACACAGGGGTCAATACACAAGGCCTCCACACACAGGGGTCAATACACAAGGCCGCCACACACCTGGACACAGGGGTCAATACACAAGGCCGTCACATACCTGGTCATGGGGTCAATACACAAGGCCGCCACACAGAGGGGTCAATACACAAGGCCTCCACACACCTGGACACAGGGGTCAATACACAAGGCCTCCACACACCTGGACACAGGGGTCAATACACAAGGCCTCCACACACCTGGACACAGGGGTCAATACACAAGGCTGCCACACACCTGGTCACAGGGGTCAATAAACAAGGCCGCCACACACCTGGTCACAAGGGTCAATACACAAGGCCGCCACACACCTGGTCACAGGGGTCAATACACAAGGCCTCCACACACCTGGACACAGGGGTCAATACACAAGGCCTCCACACACCTGGACACAGGGGTCAATACACAAGGCCTCCACACACCTGGACACAGGGGTCAATACACAAGGCCTCCACACACCTGGACACGGGGTCAATACACAAGGCTGCCACACACCTGGTCACAGGGGTCAATAAACAAGGCCGCCACACACCTGGTCACAAGGGTCAATACACAAGGCCGCCACACACCTGGTCACAGGGGTCAATACACAAGGCCTCCACACACCTGGACACAGGGGTCAATACACAAGGCCTCCACACACCTGGACACAGGGGTCAATACACAAGGCCTCCACACACCTGGTCACAGGGGTCAATACACAAGGCCGCCACACACCTGGACACAGGGGTCAATACATAAGGCTGCACACACCTGGACACAGGGGTCAATACACAAGGCCACGACACACTTGGACTCGGATCAACCCACAAGGCCCCCACACACCTGGAAACAGGGGTCAATACACAAGGCTGCCACACACCTGGACCGGGGTCAGTACACAAGGCCGCCTCACACGTGGACACAGGGGTCAATACATAAGGCCGCCACACACCTGGAAATGGGGTCAATACACAACGCAGCCACACACCTGGACACAGGGGTCAATACACAAGGCCGACACTCATGGACATAGGGGTCAATACACAAGACTGCAACACACCTGGACACAGGGGTCAATACACAAGGCCGCCACACACCTGGACACAGGGGTCAATACACAAGGCCGCCACACACCTGGTCACGGAGTCAATACACAAGGCTGCCACACACCTGGACACAGGGGTCAATACAAAAGGCCGTCACACACCTGGACATGGGGTCAATACACAAGGCTGCCACACACCTGGACACAGGGGTCAATACACAAGGCCGCCACACACCTGGTCACGGTGTCAATTCACATGGTTGCCACACACCTGGACACGGCGGTCAATACACAAGGCTGCCACACACATGGACACGGCGGTCAATACTAAAAGCCACCACACACCAGGACATGGGGTCAAAACACAAGGGCGTTACACA
>WNGS01162170.1:2661-18217 GCA_020271785.1 Procambarus virginalis
AATAATTTATGTTCTTAATATAATATATATATATATATATATATATATATATATATATATATATATATATATATATATATATATATATATATATATATATATAATATATATATATATATATATATATATATATATGTCGTACCTAGTAGCCAGAACGCACTTCTCAGCCTACTATGCAAGGCCCGATTTGCCTAATAAGCCAAGTTTTCATGAATTAATGTATTTCGACTACCTAACCTACCTAACCTAACCTAACCTAACTTTTTCGGCTACCTAACCTAACCTAACCTATAAAGATAGGTTAGGTTAGGTTAGGTAGGGTTGGTTAGGTTCGGTCATATATCTACGTTAATTTTATTTCCAATAAAATAAATTGACCTCATACATAATGAAATTTGTAGTTTTATCATTTCATAAGAAAAAAATTTAAGAATATATATTAATTCAGGAAAACTTGGCTTATTAGGCAAATCGGGCCTTGCATAGTAGGCCGAGAAGTGCGTTCTGGCTACTAGGTACGACATATATATATATATATATATATATATATATATATATATATATATATATATATATATATATATATATATATATATATATATATATTAAATATGACCGAAAAAGTAAGATTAATAATTCTAACACGAATTTTCTCAATGTTTCTTATATTCTTTTTCACTGTTGATGGTAACTGAAAAATCAATTCTCCAAAATTCATTTTTATTTCTAGTCTGACGCGACACTTGAACGCGTTTCGTAAAACTTATTACATTTTCAAAGACTTAGTTTAGACTCACACAACTATAACTGAACAGCTTCGATTTTATACCTGCATTTGGGTGAGGTGATATGTTACAACAGTTTTGGATGAGGTGAAAACACAGAACATGAAACAATGGGTATAATATTTTGTAAGTTAAAGGGAAGAATGGAAGTAACTGCAAAGGGCCTATTGGCCCATATTTCTTGATGCTTCTATATTGGTGCGGAGTCTTGAAGTGGGTAGAATATAGTTGTGCATTAATTGGCTGTTGATTGCTGGTGTCAACTTCTTAATGTGTAGTGCCTCGCAGATATCTAGCCGCCTGCTGTCGCTGTATCTATTGATGATTTCCGTGTTTTTGTTAAGACTTCTCTGGTGATGGTCTGGTTGTGGGAAGAGATTATATGTTCCTTAATGGAGCCCTGTTGCTTATGCATCGTTAATCGCCTGGAAAGAGATGTTGTTGTCTTGCCTATATACTGAATTCTTTGAGGCTTACAGTCCCCAAGTGGGCATTTGAAGGCATAGACGACATTGGTCTCTTTTAAAGCGTTCTGCTTTGTGTCTGGAGAGTTTCTCATGAGTAGGTTGGCAGTTTTCTTGGTTTTATAGTAGATCGTCAATTGTATCTTCTGATTTTTGTCTGTAGGGATAACGTTTCTATTAATAATATCTTTCAGGACCCTTTCCTCCGTTTTATGAGCTGTGGAAAAGAATTTCCTGTAAAATAGTCTAATAGGGGGTACAGGTGTTGTGTTAGTTGTCTCTTCAGAGGTTGCATGGCGTTTCACCTTCCTTCTTATGATGTCTTCAACGAAACCATTGGAGAAGCCGTTGTTGACTAGGACCTGCCTTACCCTACAGAGTTCTTCATCGACTTGCTTCCATCCTCAGCTGTGGCTGAGAGCACGGTCAACATAAGCGTTAACGACACTACTCTTGTACCTGTCTGGGCAGTACCTGTTGGCATTGAGGTACATTCCTATGTTTGTTTCCTTAGTGTAGACTGCAGTGTGGAAACCTCCGCTCCTTTCCATAACTGTTACATCTAGAAAGGGCAGCTTCCCATCCTTCTCCATCTCATAAGTGAAACGCAACACAGAATTCCGCTCAAATGCCTCCTTCAGCTCCTGCAGATTTCTGACATCCGGTACCTGTGTAAAAATGTCGTCAACATACCTGCAGTATATGGCTGGTTTCAAGTTCATGTCGACATGGATACCGAAAGAGATTCAGACTGATTATGGGAGCGTGTTCCAATCGAGATGGTTTAGGCAAACTATTGCAAGCTGGGGGATAACCCAGATTCGGTCTTCGCCCTACAGACTGCAGTCGCAAGGATCGATCGAAAGGTTCCACTCAATCTTGAAGACCATGTTAAGAGTGTTCTGCGCCGAACAAGGAGCGGAATGGGATGAGGCCATGTATCCAGCGTTATTTGCGATACGGGACGCAGTGGTGTAGTCTCTGGGATTCTCACCGTTTCAACTCGTGTATGGACACGAGGTGCATAGTCCCCTATCGATGCTGAAGGAACAGCTGACGTCGGGAGTGGCCATGAAATCAGTCGACAAGTATGTGTGTAAATTCAGGGAACGACTTGGAAGTGCTAAGAAGTTGGCGGCCGAGCATCTGAGGAAGGCCCAGAGGAAGATGTCCGATTGGTATGATCGGAAGGCCATCCCAAGGGAATTCCAGGTTGGAACCCAGGTGATGGTGCTGCTACCCGGAAAAAGCAAGGTGACTGAACCGCGTTTCGAAGGACCATACAGGATTGGGAAGTGGATAGGCCAGGTGAAATATGAAATCAGCAAGCCGGACCGACCCCGTAAGACGCAGGTGTGTCATATAGATTGTCTGCAGGTGTATTTCCAGGAAGAAGGAAAGGCCACCGTTCGGAACGGGACGATGAAACCAGAAGGAGAGGGGAGAGCAGTTATGTGTATGAGATTGAACCAAGAATTACCGGAGGAAGAAGGAAAATGGGCCCGAGCTGATGGCACTCATCTTTCCGACACAGAGATTCTGGGAAGCATTGGAGAGAAGTTACAAGTTCTGAAAGGGAAGCAGAGGGCCGAATTGATAACCATTTTGAGGGAGAATGAGTTTATTTTCACGGACGTGCCCCGACGCCACAGGAGTGTGATGCACGAAATAGAAGTAAGAGGTGGTAGGCCGATTAAGCAGACTGCTTATCGTGTCTGCCCGGAGAAGAGGGAGCTTGTTACGAACCCAAGTTCATCGCCAGAGTACGGAGCAGTGACGTCAACGCCATGTGTGAGTCCGCTCCCGAAAGCCCCCACAACATAGACAACGCCATCTAGTGATGACGAGAATATACCGGCAAGAGGCGCTAGATTCCTGTCCTAGTCGGCTTGTGAGGTAGCTGGTGCTGACCTCTAGTGAGGTGGTGTTTAGAAAACCAGCGCCATCTATTGTAGGCGGAGTTGGGTGTAGGTGTCTAAGCCAGTAAGTGATGTTTCCTAGTGGTCTCATGTAATGTCCCAGTGTACTGATGACGTGTCTGTATTCACAGAGTCGACGTAGGGCTGCTGTGATACAAGGACAGGCAGTCTACCGAGGGCAGCCAAGGTCTCTACACCAGTCTGCTTTAAGAAGCAGTGAACTGCCGCCAGAAGAGGACTGTGAAGTGTTCTACTGTCTGCTTGTGGAGTTGCAGTGACAGGATTCACCGTACCTGCGGCTAGCTAATAGAAGAGACAACTGACTGAGGTGCCGAAGAGGAGAGTAACCAGCGAGTTGTACGAAGCTCCTGCCTAGGGCCTGCTACCCTAGTATCTACAAGTGAAGTGGCCCAACAGCGAGGCTGATTGGTACCTGCCAGCAACAGGCTGGACTGTGGTTGTGGGCCTTCACGGAGAGGCACTTAGTGGAATTGTGGTTTGGCTGGCCCGTGGCTAGGGTAGACTCATTGTTGTTTCCCGGTACCTGCGGAGAGTAGTATCACGGATGAGGAAACACTTTTCAAGACTGCATCGATTGAGCTTCGCCAAGTGTTTAGTGTCTTCTGAGAGAGATGTTGATGTACATATAGTGTAGTAATACTTCCTTTTAAGAGTTTTATATATATATGGTGATGGGAAAAATAATTATATATGGATAAAGTGACGAACTGTTGTATTTAATGTACCTCTCCCTTTTGTTTTACTTGCATTACTGAGCCCACCCCTTGAAAGCTACTACTAATTGGGGCCCGGATACCAGAACTTTCGTACCACCAGAAAAGAACCCGGTTGCGTCCTATTGTGGCCGTAACATAATTGGCATCCCGAGCGCGATCCGACCCCTTGTCAAGTACATTTGACAGGGGTGGTGACGTAGTGCAATCCCCTGTGAATAATTCCCCTGTGTGTTATTTTTAGAACGTTACATGTGCTCGGTGCGATTAAGTGCAGTATTGGCGAGTGCAGTGCTCGGTGTGTAAAGTGTTCCTGCTCCACTTAGCTGATAAAATGGCCGAGAGAGTTACCATTGAAGATCTGGACGATGTTCAGGAATTTCTGAACAAGGAGGACTGTTTTGCTAGATTGAAATATCTGGGAAAGCAAGAACTTGTGCTAGTGAGTGCCTATCTAGAGATCAAAATACGTGAGTGATTCCCGAGTTGAAATCTTATCGAAGGTCCATAAGCACTTAAAGGCCGGGGAGAAGCAGGAAAGCGAGGCACAGAGTACAATGGAAAATGAGGTGGTAGCTTCCACTGAACAGAAAGATAAAGGTAGTGACGGTGAAAGTGATGCAGGTGAACTGAATATAAGTTTTCTGTCAAAATACGTGCTTTAGAAATAAATCGTGAGATAGAGTGGAAGAAATTAGAAATAGAACGGGAAATGAAAGAGAAGGAAATGGAAATGAAACGTTTGGAATTACAAGAGAGAGAGAAGGAAAGAGAAGAAAGGAGAGAAAGAGAGGAGAAGGAGACTACTCTAGTTAGAAGTGCTACGATTAGGGTGTCGGAAGGAAACAAAGGAAACGAGTAGTTTCGATCCAGTGAGAAATATAAAAATCGTCCCGAAATTCAATGAAAAGGAAGTTTCGAAGTTCTTCGCTGCCTTCGAGAAGGTTGCTGCCTCTTTGGATTGGCCAAGGGAGAATTGGGCCATCATGATACAGTCCGTCTTGACTGGGAAGGCCCAAATTGCCTACTCCACGCTGTCCCTTGATGACTCCAGTGATTACGACAAGGTGAAGAAGGTAGTGCTCATGGCTTATCAGTTGGTGCCTGAAGCTTATAGGCAAAAGTTCAGGAACCTGAAGAAGAACCCGGAGCACACGATCACCGAGTTTGCGAACATCAAGGAACGGCTTTTTCAAGAGTGGTGTGCATCTCGAAAGGTAAAGACAAAAGAAGAACTCGAGCAGCTCGTTTTGTTGGAGGACTTTAAGGAATGT
This sequence comes from Procambarus virginalis, assembly GCA_020271785.1. Lineage (NCBI taxonomy): Eukaryota > Metazoa > Arthropoda > Malacostraca > Decapoda > Cambaridae > Procambarus > Procambarus virginalis. The sequence goes on from WNGS01162170.1 coordinate 7,838, forward strand.
CTGTCTGGAGATCTAAAGACATACCTAGAAGAGCAGCAGGTAGAGACCTTGAGTGCGGCAGCCACTATGGCTGAGGAGTACATCCTAACTCATCGGTCCTCTACTAGGTATGTCCCGAAGAGTCACCCACGTCTGTTTGTCAAATCTCGTCCAGAAGAAGAGAAACCCGTCCCACAAAGTGCCATAAAGATGCCCCCAGGTAGTCCCCGAAGGACTAGTCCTAGCAGTCCAAAACACCGCAGTCCAAGGTGGAACATAGTGTGTTGGACTTGTGGGCAGAAAGGGCACATTGCTGCTATGTGTCGAGGCAGAAGAAGTACCGGCCCACATAGGGAAGTAATGCTGATGGGTTGTGTGACACCACCAGCTGGAACCCAGTCTCTGATGAAGAGTAAAGAAGGACCAGGGTTGTTTGCCCCTCACATTTCAGGCGGGTATGTAACGAGTGATCATACTGGTAGATCAGTTGTAGTGCTCAGAGATAGTGGAGAAGCCCAGTCCCTGATCGTGAGAGACTCGTTACCCGAGGGAGTGAGTGTTGACGGGAGACAATAGGTTGTCCTAGTTGGGTTTCCTTTGACGCGGTACGTTGCCCCCTTAGTGCAAATACACCTGGACTCGCCCTACTTCAGTGGCACATGTGCGTTGGTAGTAGTTGATACCCTGCCTATAGCTGGGATAGACTTAGTACTAGCCAACGACTTGGTGACAAGTCTGAACTACGATCATCTCAAGAGTGTGAACGAGCCAGCTGAAGCAGCAATAAGGTCTGAGGTGACAACATGAAACGGTAATATCCAGGTACAGGCAGATGTACAATTATATAACTTGTTTAATTCTCCCTCTACCCACTAGATTGAGAGCATACCAACCGATTCTGCACAGAAGCGACTGAGCAAGAGGAGGGGCCTCATGTACAAGCGCCCACGGATACCTAAGAGTCTGGAGTGACGGCAGATGAGTACTTGCGGTATGGCATGGTACTATATTCACTGAACTGGCCAAAGATTCCCTAGACGGCAGAGGTATGTGAGGTATGTGCACAGGTTCTAGTGCCCTCTTTGATCCAAGCCAGGCTAATGGATATAGCCGGCTATGGATATTACAGGCTCATGAAACTTATTCCTAACTTAGCCAAACGTTTCTTAGCGGTATTTTGTTTTATTCTTGTGTGTGTTCTAAGTAAGGACCAGTGGACGAACCGTTAGATGATGGTTCCTATGAACATCGTGGAGAGACACCAGGGATTAGAGACTTGCCCTGTGAATATTACCGTCGAAGAAGAGACCTGGAAGGTGATTGATACAGGGAGAAGGAGAAATGTTTTAATGAGTGACTGTTCCCGACAGGTTGACACTCCCCGTGTGATTGCTGAGCCAGGATTCAGCATTATATGGGACGTTGGTCGACCTAAGGTGGAAGAGCGAACACACTCTTCAATGTACAAGCAGCCCTGTTGGGACTAGGTGTGGGCCTAGTAAGTGGTTATGCTGTAAGTACCGATTTAACGACTATCCCAGTTACTCCAAATCATCAGTCCCCTGTATTCCAGGTTCCCGTTTCCCTGAAGGACTGCCGGACCAGTACAAGAAATGCCTTCTGCGACCAGCCACCAGAGGTGCCACGACATAGGGAGATGTCTGTTCACCCCAGATCGAGCCTGTGCAGATCCTTACCCAAGACACGTGTGATAATTGTGCCTCTAACGGGCATCCCAGTAAGGTTTCTGGAAGTCACATCAGGCAGGTCATTGCCTATGATCTTCTAGTTTTCCTTCTGCCTGATTCACCTGTTAAGGCAATTTTGCAGACAAGACATCCTCGCCACATCAGTCCATTGTTTAGGTGCGTCTGTTTGGGTTTGTACTAACGCACTAATTTGGTTTGTTTTCCTTTGTTTTAGAAAACTAAACCAAATTCCTTTTTGGTGGGGAGGTGTTACGAACCCAAGTTCATCGCCAGAGCACGGAGTAGTGACGTAAACGCCATCTGTGAATCCACTCCCGAAAGCCCCCACAACATGGACAACGCCATCTAGTGATGACGAGAATATACCGGCAAGAGGCGCTAGATTCCTGCCCTAGTCGGCTTGTGAGGTAGCTGGTGGTGGCCTCTAGTGAGGTGGTGTTTAGAAAGCTAGCGCCATCTATTGTAGGCAGAGTTGAGTGTAGGTGTCTAAGCCAGTAAGTGATGTTTCCCAGTGGTCTCATGTAGTGTCCCAGTGTACTGATGACGTGTCTGTATTCACAGAGTCGACGTAGGGCTGCTGTGATACAAGGACAGGCAGTCTCAACAACGCATGTGCATTGCTGAGCCACAGCAACCTTCCCCGTCCCCCAGTCCTCCCCACCATCCCCCCTCACCTGTCTCATCGGCCTCCCAACCATTCCCCACTCCACCGTCCCCTCTTCCTTCCCACAATGCCCCACTCCCCTGTCCCTTTGTCCTCCCCACCATTCTCCATTCCCCCATCCCCTCGTCCCCACCAACCCAAACTCTCCTGTCCCCTCATCCTTCCCCACCATTACCCCCTCCCTTGTCCCCCTCGTCCTCCCCACCATCTCTCACTTCCGTCCCCTCGTCATCCCCACCATTCCCCACTCCCTCGTCCGATACCTTCCCAAATGGTCTGATGTTCCCATCAGAATTTTGGGAACATCAAGTGATCTGATGTTCCCATCACTGAAATATAAGAAAAACAGTTAAAAAATAAAATGAAAATACAGTCCCGTGGTGTAGTGGTAAGACACTCGCCTGGCGTTCCGCGAGCGCTATGTCATGGGTTCGTATCCTGGCCGGGGAGGATTTACTGGGCGCAATTCCTTAACTGTAGCCTCTGTTAACGCAACAGTAAAATGTGTACTTGGATGAAAAAACGATTCTTCGCGGCTGGGGATCGTATTCCAGGGACCTGCCCGAAACGCTACGCGTACTAGTGGCTGTACAAGAATGTAACAACTCTTGTATATATCTCAAAAAAAAAAAAAAAAAAAAAAAAAAATGAAAATAAAAAAATAATAAATAAAAAAATAAACTATACTTGTGAAATGAACGGTACAGTAAACAACACAGCTCAATTCCAAGGCAATTCTAAAAAATAATTAAATCAAAATGAAAATATATAAAAATTTATGAAAATGCAATTTATCAATACAATCAGAAACATTGAAATGGAATTGTAACATATCTAGTATTGCATGTGTGTTGCTCTTACATGCAACAGATGGCGTTGTTTTTCAAGAAAAGTATAGTTTTATCTGTCACAGGTGTGGCATCTATGCCTATACTTACGAAATGAACGGTATTTTAAACAACACAGCTCAATTCCAACACAATGTCATACAAAATAATTCAATAAAAAAATCGAGTTCTACGAAAATAACATTTATCAATGCAATCGGAAACATTGAAATGGAATTCGTGACATATTTAGAATAGCGTGCATGCTGCTATTATGTGCAACAGATGGCGCTGGTTTTAAAAAAGAGAATGTTTTTACCTGTCAGAGAGATGACATCTATATAGTATGTATATAAAAAGACGCGCTTATTCGAATGCAACATTGTGTCAAAATTTCAAAGCAATTGGTGAAAACTTTCAGAGATTACAGCGCGTGTTGCTCTTTTGTCCAACAGATGGCGCTTTTTTTTTTTTTTTTTTTTTTTTTTTTTTTAATATATTTTATCCTGTCACAGGTGAGGCATGTATGACGAGGAGTTGCGTGGTGACCACCGGCCAGGTCGGACGCTCCTGAGGTCTCTCCGCACTGGCTAGTGTTTACGTTGGGTGATTGCTGGTTTGCCCTGCTGGTGGTGGTCTGCCACTGACAGGGTGACGTTTGCTTAGCCATGGGGACTTCTCGCCCCCCAGTGAAGAGGACATTGTCGGCTGGTCTGGCGTTTACGGTACCAGTAGACCATCCATTGGTTGGTGTCGCCCTGGTGGACGTGCTTCATGTGCAGCTGTCGGACCTGGTGGGCATCCAGCTGCTTCAGGGCAACCGTGCTGTGGTAAAGTTCCGCCTCCAGGCTGCCTTTCAGGCGTTTCTCGAGCGGTGTGAGGGGCGTGTTTACCCTCTCCCTGATACTGCTGGCTCCGTTAAGGTAGTGAATCTTAGTGTCACCTTGACGTCTGTGGCGGTGCATGGCGCCCCCTTCGAATTTCAGGACGGCTTTTTGACCTCCTGTTTCGAACGGTTTGGGACAGTGTTAAGTGTTCGTTGGAACAAGGTCGTTGCCGGGCACTGTGTTGGTATGCTTGACGGCTCCCGCACCCTGACGATGTCGCTGAAGTGTAGTGTACCGTCGTCGATATCCGTGTTGGGATACACGCTCCACTGCCAGTATCGGGGTCAACCGCGCACCTGTTATCGGTGTGGTCACGAGGGTCATCTGGCTGCAGCGTGCGACGTGGGAGCAGCTGGTCGGGTGCATGTTTTTCGTGCGGAGGATTTCCCACCCTTGTTACTTCCGGACGGTTCTGAGGATGGAGTGGGTACTGTGCCTGCGGCGCCTGGTTGCCTGTCTGCTGCTCCGCCTGTTGAGGTGAATTCTACGGCCTGCACGACCCGTCTGGTGCCTGCTGTGGCCCCTGGGGATGTTGAGCCGGTGTGTGTGGGTGTTGGGCCGTCGCCTGAGATGCGTGTTGTGCAGGATGTCCCGGTGGAGGTCCATGTCCCGCCTGTGGATGTGATACCGGCTCCCGGGAATACGGGTTCTGCTGTTTTAGAGGGGGTGCTTCGGCAGGGAGAGGTGCCTGCCGTGCCTGTGTGTGCTGACAACTGTAGTTCTGCTCTTTCCATCCCTTTGCAGAAGCGTGCGCGTCGGTGTTCTGAGGCTGTTTCCCAGGATGATGTGGACAGTGTGGGTGATGTGGCCTCTGTGGACTCTTCGGACAGTGCTGGTGTGACCTGTGTGGATGTGAAGATGGTGGCCGTGCCTGCGGCGGGGCCTGCTGGGCGTGGTGTGGTGCGACCTGTCTCGAAGCGTTCACGGCGGGCTCGGAGTGTGTCTCCCCCTCGTGGTGTGCCTTGGGAGGAGGTGGGGGAGTATGATGATCTGGCGCCCCCCTCCGAGGATGTTGGTGCTGTGCGAGACTCCGAGGATGTTGGTGCTGTGCGAGACTCCGAAGTTGCTACCTGTGCCTCTCCTCCTGCGTCTCCTGCTGTTGGATCTCCGCAGTGGGGGGTTGTCCCTGATGATCGGGACCTCGTCGTGATGTTGCGGAAAGATGTGTGCCGGGGGGCCTCGGGTCCTGTGCCCGGTGGTGGGGTCGGTGCCGCGCCTGCATCCCCTGCTGTATCCCCTCCTTCCTTGCTCCGGTCTGGGGATTGCCTGGTTCCGTCTGCTGGAGTCGTGCCCTGTGAGGGTCCGGAGTTGGGCCCTTATCGAGATGCCCGGGTGCTTCCGATCCCGTGGTGCTCGTCCACTATCTGGGTGTCGCGGGTGAAGGAGTTTGTGTATCGGGTGCCGGATAGGATGTCTCAGCCGAGGGCGCTGCCTAGTGGCCGGCTGCCCGTTGACGAGCGGGTGATTTGGGAAGCGTACTGCTTGCGCTTTCCGATATACAAGTTTCCGGAGAAGTATTAGTTCCCGTCTTGCACACACTGCTAAGCTGTGCGTGGCTGCCACCGTGACCGCGACACCCCGCCCCCCGGTGCGGGGTGTCTCCCTCTAACGTTCGACTCAGTTTTCGCCGCCTCTCCTCTCTCTACGGCCCATCACATCTACCGCTTTTGACTTTCTTCTCATCCTAACCGTAAACGCATCTCCTTACGTCTGTCCTGGTGCAGTCATCGGGAGGGTTAACCCTTCATGCAAACTGCACCTATTCTCAAGAAGAAGAAGAGGCATGTATATAGTAGATATATAAAAAGACGCGCCTATTCGAATGCAACATTGTGTCAAAATTTCAAAGCAATCGGTAAAGTGGTTTTGAAGATTTCCCTCACATCAAAAACACAGTTTTTCAGAAAAAGCATGTGTTTTTACCGTCAAAGACGTGACATCTATATAGTATGTATATAAAACCTGCTCAGATGCGAAAGGAACGTTGTGTGAAAATTTCAAAGCAATCGGTGAAGAACTTTAGGAGATTAGCGATTTTGGAAAACCAACATTTCCAATTTTATTTATATAGATGTTATAGGTTATATAGATAACCTATAGATGTTATATATTTATATAGATGTTATAGGTTATATAGATAACCTAGTAGCCAGAATGCAGTACTCCTCGTGAAACCCTTCACGAGGAATAGTTTTTCTGTTACACTTGGCTTGAGGTTTATTCAAGTTTGTGGTACTTTTGAGGCTCGCATTTTCCGCAATAGTGAATTAATTTGATGAAAATTATCTGTGATCTCTGCCCATGGTGAGTGCTGTCGGGTTGTTGGGAAAATAGTCTCCGACTACCAGTGACTTTTGAATGGTCAGTCATGGTCCATTGGTCATAGTACTCGAGTTGCTAGTGTATTTTTAGCGCCAGGCTGTCTAAGGTTCAAACCCTTCATGAGGAGTTTTTTTCTGGTACATTTGGCTTGTTCGTTGGGTTGCATCAACCCAACAGAACCTTCCTTGAGATCATGAGGTTATCTTGAGATGGTTTTGAGGCTTAGCATGCCCCCAGGCTGGTCCTCGACCAGGCCATTTTTTTGTTATACACCCCTGGAAGCAGCCCATTGTAACTGTCTAACTCCCAGGTACCAATTTACTGCTAGGTGAACAGGTGCATCAGGGAAACCCATTTGTTTTCACCTCCACCAGGTATTGAATCCGAAACCTCAGGACTGTGAATCCCGAGCGCTGTCCACTCAGCTGTCAAGCCCCTGTACCTTGTACTTTGATAAAAAAAATCACAACAATATTATAATAATTATGAAGGAGAGCAGTGATGTGTTCACTAATCCTAAACAGTGGACTCTGACCCATGTTTCTCCTCCCCCCTTCGGAATTATGTGGGAAATTCCATATCAATGATAAATTTAATACAATATGCAGGAAAAATACTGCGGTTTGGTATTATCTTACAAAGGAATAAATATTTTAGTTATTAAGTGAAAACGAAAATGACAACACTTGAGTAGAAAACGTGGGTAATATACCCTGGGTCATCTACATCTCGTTCTCAAAACGTTTCTGGCTAATTTAATATAAAATCCACCCGTCTCGGAGCTGGTAACTCAATAAATTAACTTCCAACCTTAATTATCTTAATTATACATTCAATAACAATATGAGATTACACAAAAGCCGCCATAACCTTCTTGACAAAATTCACACCTGGAGGTGACGCCCGAGGAGGGAGAGAGAGTTCAGTTCTCTTATGATAAGAGCACTGAACCTGGAGAGATAACACGTGTGGTTGTTGCTGCCAGCACACTGAGCCAACCCGTCCTCACAAATTCGTATAGTCAATATTGACTTATTAAATAAGTACATAGGTGACATACTTAACATAATAGTTTCCCTTGAAAAGCTTCATAGAAAACACCGACCTTACCTAACCTACTTAGTATGTTAAGATAAGCATCTTATTGCTTCGTAATTACAATTATTACCTAACCTATACCTATAATAGGTTAAGTAACAATTGTAATTACAAAGCTATAAGATGCATATTTTAAGATACTAACAAGGTTAGGTAAGGTCGGTGTTTTCTATGAAGCTTTTCAAGGGAAACTATTATGTTAAGTATGTCACCTATGCACTTATTAAATAAGTCAATATTGACTATACGAATTTGCGAGGACGGGTTGCCTGAGCCTACCACCGTCACCACCAAGTCCCGGAACACAATGCGACTGACCATAGCCACTGTTTGCTGCCAAGACTTGAAATTTAAGGAAAGTGCAGCTTCCGTTTTATTCTATTACACATTATTTTTGGCCACTTATTAGTGTAAATTTTTATAGTTAAGCTGTAGGAAAACACCAGCCGCATGGGTAACTATCACAATTAACCAATACACGTGTGCCATAAATGAATTTTCTCTGTTGTTTATATAATGTTACTATGTAATGTCTCCACAGGTAATTTGTGAACACACCAAAAGAACTCGAGCTGTACCATCCCACAACCAACGGCTGCCATTAATTCACGTCCAGACGGACCAAATGTAGAGGACCGAGTCCAATGCTGGAGGATTAGCTCACGCATTACTCCACAGCTGAGGCAGTTGTCACGTTAACTAACCTGTAGTAGAGTAAATTAATATTTTAGTGTGTAACTCTACCGTTTAAGTACAATAAGATAAATTTAGAAATAAACCTCCAAATTTGTGTTTACAGGAAATTTGTCAGTGATACAAATCATATATCATACAGTCCACTCCGTAACAATTTTTAAACATTAATCTACATAAATAAAAATGTAAATGTTCGTTTGCTCAAAATCGCTAATCTCTAAAAGTTCTTCGTCGATTGCTTTAAAATTTTCACACAATGTTCCATTCACATCCGAGCAGGTTTATATATATATATATATATATATATATATATATATATATATATATATATATATATATATATATACTATATAGATGTCACGTCTGTGACGGGAAAAACATGCTTTTTGAAAAACTGTGTTTTTCCTGTGAGGGAAATCTTCAAAACCTCTATACCGATTCCTTTGAAATTTTGACACAGTTCTATTCGAATACGCACGTGTTTTTATATTCCTACTATATTGATGCCACACCTGTGACAGATGAAAACATGCTTTAAAAAAAACAGCGCTCTCTGTTGCACGTAATAGCAACTCACACTGTACTAAATATGTTACGATTCCATTTAAATGGTTTTGATTGCATTGATAAATTTAATTTTCATAGATTTCGATTTATTTTCACTTTGATTTAATTATTTTGTGTGACATTGCGTTGGAATTGAGCTGTGTTGTTTATCATACCGTTCATTTCATGAGTATAAGTATAGATGCCACATCTGTGACAGGTGAAAATATTCTTTTTTTTTAAGCAGTGCCATCTGTTGCACATATAAGACAATCCATGCAATCCTAAATGTGTTACGATTCCATTTCAATGTTTCTGATATCATTGATAAATTGAATTTTCATAGATTTCGATTCATTTTAATTTTAATTTAATTATTTTGAGTGACATTGCGTTGGAATTGAGCTGTGTTGTTTACCATAATGTTCCTTTCATGAGTATAGTTTTTTCATTGTTTTTCATTTATTTTTTTAATTGTTTTTCTTATGTCAGTGATAGGAATATCAAATCATTTGGGAATGCATCGGACGAGGGAGTGGGGAATGATGGGGAGGACGAATGGACGGGAGTGTAGGATGGTGGGGAGGACGAGGGGACAGGGGAGGGAAAATGGTGGGGAGGACGAAGGGACGGGGGAGTTGGGGATGGTGGGGACAGGAGAATGGAGAGTGGTGGGGAAGACATGGGGACAGGGAAGTGGGGGATGGTGGAAAGGACGAGGGGGACCGGTGAGGGAGGAATGGTAGGGAGGACGAAAGGACGGGGAAGTGAGAGATGGTGGGGAGGACGAGGGGATGGTGCAGTGAGGAATGGTTAGGAGGACGAGAGGATGCTGGAGTGCAGGATGGTGGGGATGACAAAGGGACGAAGGATGGGGAGAATAGTGGGGGAGGATGAGAGGACGGGGAGTGGGAAATTGTTGGGAGAACGAGGGGACGGGGAGAGGGGAATGGTGGGGAGGACTTGGGGACAGGGAAAGGTTGCTGTGGCTCAGCAACGGACATGCATTGCTGAGCCACAGCAACGCGTGACCGGGTACAGCTAGTATATATAAATAAAAATGGAAATGTTCGTTTGTTCATTATCGCTAATCTCCGAAAGTTCTTCACCGATTGCTTTGAAATTTTCACACTACGTTCCATTCGCATCCGAGCAGGTTTCAATATAAATACTATATAGATGTCACATCTGTGACGGTAAAAAAAAATGCTTTTTCTGATAAACTGTTTTTCATGTGTTTTACATGTGAGGGAAATCTTCGAAACCTCTTTACCGATTGCTTTGAAATTTTGACACAACGTTGCATTCGGATAGGCGCGTCTTTTTATTTATCTGCTATATACATGCCTCACCTGTGACAGGAAATAAACGTGCTTTTTTTTAAAGAACGCCATCTGTTTGACGTAAGAGCAACACACGCTGTAATCTCCGAAAGTTTTTCACTGATTGCTTTGAAATTTTGATATAACGTTGCATTCGAATACGCGCATCTTTTATATACCTACTATATAGATGCCACCCTGTGACAGGTAAAAACATGTATTTTAAAAAAACAGCGCCATCTGTTGCACATAACAGCAACATGCACGCTATACTAAATATGTCACGATTCCATTTCAATGTTTCCGATTGCATGATATATTATATTTTCA
>WNGS01162171.1:16145-31281 GCA_020271785.1 Procambarus virginalis
TGTCTGTTTGTCTATTTGTAGGTTATGACCATCAACGAGTCCTGTGATTCAAGAGGAAGTGTTGATAGCCGAATTTTGTATTTAACCACTTCCCCCCGGCATCACGGATCTCATCAGATACAAAGTACATGATTTGATGAATTAACCCATTACTCTCCAGTCTTACATATATTACTCCACACTCAAAAATTTCTCTAAGGGACCCGCGGTTTTAAGATTTAGCGGTTTTCCCAGGGGACTAAGGTCCTCCCATGAGGACCCGAGATTACCGAGATTTAAAAAAAGTGTTTTGCTGGACTGTAAAGTCGTCTGTGTGGCAGAGACCTTGGGGCGCGTCCACATATATTTCCACACTGTAATGTTATAATAGAGACGTTAACAGTCATCAAGATATAATGATAATCTTTAAAAGCCCTACATCATTGCTATTTGATTACAAGCAGTGAAGTGGTCAAGCCGCCCGGGGAGCCGCACGCCTGGTTGTCAAGCCCCGGGGAGCCGCAGCTTGGTGGTCAAGCCCCGGGAGCCGCAGCCTTGGTGGTCAAGCCCCGGGGAGCCGCAGCTTGGTGGTCAAGCCCCGGGAGCCGCAGCTTGGTGGTCAAGCCCCCGGGAGCCGCAGCTTGGTGGTAAAGCCCGGGAGCCGCAGCCCTTGGGTGGTCAAGCCCCGAGAGCCGCAGCTTGGTGGTCAAGCCCCGGGGAGCCGCAGCCTTGGTGGTCAATCCCTGGGGAGCCGCAGCCTTGGTGGTCAAGTCCCCGGGGAGCCGAAGCCGTTGGTGGTCAAGCCCCCTGGGGAGCCGCAGCCTTGGTGGTCAAGCCCGGGAGCCGCAGCCTTGGGGGTCAAGCGAGGGGCCGCAGCCTTGGTGGTCAGAACGGAGCCACAGTCTTGGTGGTCAAGCCCCGGGTAGCCGCAGCATTGGTGGTCAAGCCCGGGGAGTCACAGCCTTGGTGGTCAAGCCCCGGGGAGCCGCAGCCTTGGTGGTCAAGCCCCCTGGGAGCCGCAGTCTTGGTGGTCAAGCCCCGGGTAGCCGCAGCCTTGGCGGTCAAGCCCCGGGGAGCCGCAGCCTTGGTGGTCAAGCCCGGGGAGCCGCAGTCTTGGTGGTCAAGCCCCGGGTAGCCGCAGCCTTGGTGGTCAAGCCCCCGGGGAGCCGCAGTCTTGGTGGTCAAGCCCCGGGTAGCCGCAGCCTTGGTGGTCAAGCCCCTGGGAGCCGCAGTCTTGGTGGTCAAGCCCGGGGAGCCGCAGCCTTGGTGGTCAAGCCCCTTGGAGTCGCACCTTTGGTGGTCAAACCCCCGGGGAGCCGCAGTCTTGGTGGTCAAGCCCCCGGGGAGCCGCAGCCTTGGTGGTCAAGCCCCCTGGGAGCCGCAGCCTTGTGGTCAAGCCCCTGGGAGCCGCAGCCTTGGTGGTCAAGCCCCCTGGGAGCCGCAGCCATGGTGGTCAAGCCCCGTGGAGCCGTAGCCTTGGTGGTCAAGCCCCGGGGAGCCGCAACCTTGGTGGTCAAGCCCCCGGGGAGCCGCAGCCTTGGTGGTCAAGCCCCGGGAGCCGCAGCCTTGGTGGTCAAGCCCCCGGGGAGCTGCAACCTTGGTGGTCAACCACTCGAGGACCCGCAGCCTTGGTGGTCAAGCCCCCGAGGAGCCGCAGCCTTGGTGGTCAAGCCCCGAGGAGCCGCAGCCTTGGTGGTCAAGGCTCCGGGGAGCCGCAGCCTTGGTGGTCAAGCCTCCGGGGAGCTGCAACCTTGGTGGTCAAGCCCCGGGGAGCCGCAGCCTTGGTGGTCAACCCCTCGGGGAGCCGCAGCCTTGGTGGTCAAGCCCGGGAAGCCGCAGCCTTGGTGGTAAAGCCCCGGGGAGCCGCAGCCTTGGTGGTCAAGCCCCGGGAAGCCGCAGCCTTGGTGGTCAAGCCCCGGAGAGCCGCAACCTTGGTGGTCAATCCCCAGTGGAGCCGCAGCCTTGGTGGTCAAGCCCCGGGAAGCCGTAGCCTTGGTGGTCAAGCCCGGAGAGCCGCAACCTTGGTGGTCAAGCCCGGGGAGCCGGTGCCTTGGTGGTCAAGCCCCCAGGGAGCCGCAGCCTTGGTGATCATGCCCCGGGGAGCCGCACTCTTGGTGGTCAAGCCCCTGGGAGCCGCAGCCTTGGTGGTCAAGCCCCGGGGAGCCGCACCCTAGGTGGTCAAGCCCCGGGGAGCCGCAGCCTTGGTGATCAAGCCCCCTGGGAGCCGCACCCTTGGTGGTCAAGCCCCCTGGGAGCCGCAGCCTTTGTGGTCAAGCCCCCTGGGAGCCGCAGCCTTGGTGGTCAAGCCCCTGGGAGCCGCAACCTTGATGGTCAAGCCCGGGAAGCCGCAGACTTGGTGGTCAAGCCCCCTGGAGCCGCAGCCTTGGTGGTCAAGCCCCCGGGAGCCGCAGCCTTAGTGGTGAAGTCTCCCGGGAGCCGCAGCCTTGGTGGTCAAGCCCCCTGGGAGCCGCAGCCTTGGTGGTCAAGCCTCCGGGGAGCCGCAGCCTTAGTGGTGAAGTCCCCGGGGAGCCGCAGCCTTGGTGGTCAAGCCCCATGGGAGCTGCAGCCTTGGTAGTCAAGCCCCCGGGGAGCCGCAGCCTTGGTGGTCAAGCCCCATGGGAGCTGCAGCCTTGGTAGTCAAGCCCCCGGGGAGCCGCAGCCTTGGTGGTCAAGCCCCATGGGAGCCGCAGCCTTGGTGGTCAAGCCTCCGGGGAGCCGCAGCCTTAGTGGTGAAGTCTCCCGGGGAGCCGCAGCCTTGGTGGTCAAGCCCCCTGGGAGCCGCAGCCTTGGTGGTCAAGCCTCCGGGGAGCCGCAGCCTTAGTGGTGAAGTCTCCCGGGGAGCCGCAGCCTTGGTGGTCAAGCCCCATGGGAGCTGCAGCCTTGGTAGTCAAGCCCCCGGAGAGCCGCAGCCTTGGTGGTCATTCCTGGTTTTCTGGTATCTCTCTCTGCTTTCTGGTGTTCTGTTATTTCGGAAGTTCTTCCACATGCTTTTGTTCAGTTCCTTTGTTTCCATTCATGCCCTATTAAACCATGAATTCTTCTGTTGCTTCTCGGATTTTTCTTTGTGGGCCGCGATGAACCTGTTTACTGCCTCCTGACACTTTTGGGTGACAGTCCATCATGTCTTGTACAGACTTAGCTCTGAGGTCTGTGTCCCATGGTATATCCCTTAGGAAAATTCTCATCTCGTAATTTCCCTTTCAGTATGGCAGCCTTTTGTTTCCTAGTTCTTTTGGGGAGAGATAAATCCTAGCTCCACCAGGTATTCGAAGATCAATACACTGTGATCACTCATTCCCAAGGGTGCTTCGAACCTAATTTCCCTTATATCCTACTCATTTAGGGTAAATATAAAATTAAGCATGGCGGGTTCATCTTCCCCTCTCATTCTTGTCGGTCCCTTGATGTGTTGGCTTAGAAAGTTTCTTCTTGCCGCGTCCAGCAGCTTAGCTCTCCAGGTATCTGGTCCTCCGTGTGGGTCTCTGTTCTCCCAATCTATCTTGTTTGATATCGTGGTTGAAGTCTCCCATGATTAGTATTCCAGATCCATTCCTGCTAGTGACAGAAGCTGCTCTCTCTATTATGTTAATGGTGGCCATGTTGTTTCTATCATATCATGTCTGGGTCTTCTGTCATTTGGTGGCGGCTTATATATGACTATGACTATATTTTTTTGTCCTCCAGTTGCTATGATACCTGAATATAGTCACTGAAACCTTCACAGCCCTGAATAACCATCTCCTCAAAACCCTCAGCCTTTTCTAACCAGCAAAGCTACACCACCACCACCTTCTCTTCCTTCTCTCTCTTTCCTCACAACACAGTAGTCCTGTGGGAACACTACATTTGTTATGGTTTTTCTTACCTTTATTTCTGTGAGTGCTATTATGTCTAGATTATCAATAGTGGATTGACAGAGTTTTCTTCTAGTACCCATTCTCCAAGTTCATTTGCTTTATTTGTAATCCCATCTATGTTAGTGTACATTGCCTTGAGGCTCACTTTCTTCTGTCCCCTTCTCATATCTCCTCCTTGGTAAGCGTTCTGCTGATGGAAGCTGTTCCATGGGTGTGAGGTTTTGTGAGGTGGATAACAGGGTCTCAGAGGATACAGGAGTGAGGGGCGGGGGGTCATTTGAAGGGGGGGGGACAGGAAGGGTAAGGGATGAAGGGAGGGGGAGGACAGGAAGGAAAAGGTGGGATGGGGGGGGGGGGCTTGGTGGAAGGAGGGGAGGGGGTAGCAGGGGTGGGAATGGGTGAGGGAGGAGGGAGAGTTGGCTGAGCATTGGAGTGGGAGGCAGGGAGGGTATGGGGAAGGGGGAGGGTTCTATGCAGAGGAGGTTGGTGGAGTTGCCCTCACTCTCTGGTGTTACTGGGTTGTTGGTTGTGGGTTCCCCCTCACCCCTGGGGATATGTGTGTGTGTGTGTGTGTGTATTCACCTATTTGTACTCACCTATTTGTGTCTACAGGATCGAGCATTGACTCTTGGAACCAGCCTTTCTAGCCATCGGTTGTTTCAGCAATGACTCCTGTCCCATTTCCCTATCATACCTAATTTTAAAATTATGAATAGAGTTTGCTTCCACAACCTGCACACCAAGTGCATTCCAGTTTTCCACTACTCTCACGCTAAAAGAAAACTTTCTAGCATCTCTGCGGCTCATCTGAGTTTCCAGCTTTCACCCAGGTCCCCTCGTTCAGTTACTATTACGTGTGAACATTTCATCTATTTGCACTTTGTCAATTTCCCCTGAGTATTTTATATGTCCCTATCATATCTCCTCTCTCCCTTCTTTTCTGTTGTGTCGTAAGGTTCAGTTCCTTCAGACGCTCTTCATATCTCATCCCTCGTAACTTTGGGACAAGCCTCGTCGCAAACCTTTGAACCTTTTCCAGATTCCTTATGTTTCTTCAGGTGTGTGCTCCATGATGGTGTGGCATACTCTAAGACTGGTCTCACGTAGGCAGTGTAAAGCGCCCAAAAAGCCTCCTCACTTAGGTTTTTGAATAAAGTTCTAATTTTCGCCAGTGTAGAGTATGCTGCTGTCGTTACCCTATTTGTATGTGCCTTAGGAGTTAGATTAGGTGTTATGTCCACTCCCAAGTCTCTTTCTCGAATCGTTACTGGGAAGAAGTTTCCCTTAATTGTGTACTGTCCCCTTTGGACGCCTATCACCTGATCCCATTTCAATAACTTTACATTTACTCGAGTTGAACTCCAGTAGCCATTTCTCTGACCATCTCTGCAACCTGTCTAGGTCCTCCTGGAGGACCCTACAATCCTCATCTGTCACAACTCTTCTCATTAATTTTGTGTCATCCGCGAACATTGACAAGTAGGACGTCACTCCTTTAAACATATCATTTATGTAAATTAGAAAGAGGATTGGTCCCAGCATCGATCCTTGAGGTACTCCACTCGTCGCTGTTCGCCAGTCCGACTTCTCGTCCCTTACCATTACCCTCTGGTTCCTTCCTGTTAGGTAGTTCCTTACCCATGCTAGAGCCTTTCTGCTTACTCCTGCCTGCCTCTCAAGTTTGAATAGCAGTCTCATGTGCGGTACTGTATCAAAAGCCTTTTGGCAGTCTAAAATATGCAGTCTGCCTAGCCTTCTCTGTTCTGCCTTATCCTTGTTACTTTATCATAGAATTCCAAAAGATTTGTCAGGCATGATTTCCCTGTCCAGAATCCGTGTTGGTGTTTTTTTACAAACCCAATGCTCTCCAGGTGCTCAACAAGTCTTAGCCTAATTATTCTTTCAAGTATTTTGCAGGGGATGCTTGTCAGTGATACGGGTCTGTAGTTAAGTGCCTCCTCCCTATCTCCTTTCTTGAAAATCGGTACGACATTTGTTCCGATTACCTCCTTCCAGCAACTGGGTAATTCTCCCGACATAATTGACTCATTTAAGATCATTGCCAGATCGTGGCTCCTATTGGTATTTCATGTTCCAAATACTCGATGTCTTCTACATTCTGGGTGACAATTAGGTTTACTTGGCTCGGCGTATCCCCTCCTCTTTCCCTTGTGACATCCTTCACATGCTGTGTTAGGAAATTTCTGTCAATAACGTTTACCAACTTCGCTCCCCACGTTTCCTCCCCGCCATGGGGATTTCTTGTTTCCCAATTTATCTCTCCGTGATTTAGGTCCCCCGTGACCAGCAGCTTCGCTCTCATTCTATGAGCTATTGTTGCTGCCCTCTGCAGTTCATCTATACATGCCTTGTTGCTGTCCTCATACTCCTGCCTTGTTGCTGTCCTCATACTGCTGCCTGGGCCTTCTACTGTTTGGTGGGGGATTGTAGAGTATCAAGATTACAATCTTCTTCCCATCCACTGTCAGAGTTCCATGTATGGAGCTCGTGCTTTCATTAGTACCCGGATTTTCCAGGTCATCAAACTTTCATTTCCGCTTTATTAGGAGTGCCACTTCCCCTCCCTGTCTCTGTGTCCTTTCTTTTCTTATCACCTGGTAACCCTCTGGAAAGATTGCATCTGAGATCATGCCATTTATTTTGTTTCCACTATTGCAACTATGTCTGGGTCTGCCTCATTAACTCTTTCTTTTATCTCTTCTGCTTTATTGGATACCCCATCAGCATTGGTGTACCAAAATATGAGACTCTTCTTGGAAACTCTGGTGCCAGAGTTCCCCTTACTCTTCTGTTTTCCAGGGATGTGAGGTTCAGCTCCTTTAGCCTTTCCTCGTAGCTCATTCCTCTCAGTTCCGGGACGAGCCTGGTGGCATACCGCTGAATCTTATGTAACTTTGTCTTGTGTTTAACTAGGTATGGAATCCAGGCTGGAGCTGCATACTCCAGGATTGGTCTTGTGTGTGTACTCACCTAGTACTCACCTGTGTGTGTGTGTGTGTGTGTGTGTGTGTGTGTGTGTGTGTGTGTGTGTGTGTGTGTGTGTGTGTGTGTGTGTGTGTGTGTGTGTGTGTGTGTGTGTGTGAAAAAGTTAGTTAGTAGTTAGTAACAGTTGATTGATTGACAGTTGAGAGGCGGGCCGAAAGAACAGAACTCAACCTCTGCAAGCATAACTAGGTGAACTAGATGAACTATATGAACTTAGTGAGCTAGGTGAATACACACCCACACATATGAGGAAGCAACCCCTTATAAGAAACTACTGAATATTGAGGTAACTGTGGAGGCAGTAGGAATACAGCTAGCATCACTGAATATAGCTAAAGCTACTGGGCCTGATAGAGTATCACCACAGATGTTAATAGCAGCAACACAGGCCCTCAACATACCACTAGCACTAATATTTAATTTGTCACTTACACAGGGGAATTTGCCAGTTACTGGAAAAAGGCAAATGTGGTGCCTATCTACAAGAAAAGAGATAGAAGAGGTACTTAACTACAAACCAGTGTCGCTCACAAGCATCCCTTGCAAAATATTTTTAATTATTATAAGTTAAGACTATTTGCACACCTAGAAAGAATTAGGTTTGTTATTAAACAACAACACGGCTTTAGAGAAGGGAAATCATGCCTGAGGAACCTCCTTGAGTTTTATGATAAGGTAACGAAAATAAGGCAAGACTGAGAAGGATGGGCAGATTGCATATTTTTGGACTGTCAAAATGCCTTTGATACAGTGCCACGTATAAGGTTACTATACAAACTTGAGAGGCAGGCGGGAGTAGACGGCAACGCACTATCATGGGTAAGGAATTTTCTTGACAGGTGTCAGAGAGTGACAGTGAGGGGCGAGGAGTCGAACTGGCGTAGAGTAACAAGCGGGGTACCTCAAGGATCGGCGCTGGGGCCCCATTTTATTCCTCATTTATTTAAATAACTTGACTGCAGGAACTGAGTCTTTTATGTTGATGTTTGCAGATAATGGAAAACTAACGAGGAGGGTTGAGACAGATAAGGATTGTAAGATTCTCCAGGATGACTTGAACATGTTGCAGAGCTGGTCCGAGAAATGGTTGCTAGAGTTCCACACTAACAAGTACAAGATGATCGAAATGAGAACTTTCGGAGACCTAAAAGGTTCCTGGCTCCTATTCACACGATGAAGGGGAAACTATCTCCCTATAACGACTAGAGAAAAATAACTGGGAGTGAACATGACACCAAACCTAACTCCACAGGCTCCATGGAATAACGTTAGCTGCATACTCTTCTCTAGCAAGTCAGAACATCCTTCAGGAACTTGAATAAGGAGGCATTTAGATCACTGTATACCGCCTATGTGAGGCCAGTCTTTGAGTATGCCGCCCCATCATGGAACTCCCATCTAAAAAGACACATAAGGAAGCACGAAAAGGTGCAGACGTTTGCAACAAGACTCGTCCCAGAGCTGCGAGGGATGAGGTACGAAGACGGACTGAAGGAACTAAACCTGACCACGATAGAAAGAGGAGGAGGGAGAGGACGACATGATATAGATGTATAAAATATTTAGTGGGATTGACAAGGTGGAAACGGAAGAAATGTTTACAATGAATATCAATAGAACACGGGGGTACGGATGTTTAAGTTAAGATGTGTCATAGAGATGTTAGAGAGTTTTCTTTTAGCATAAGGGTAGTGAGTAAATGAAATGACCTAAAGGAGAAGATTGCAGAGGCTAACTCCATTCATAACTTTAAAAGTAGGTATGATAGGGAAATAGGCCACGAGTTATTAGACAGCTAACGGCTTGAAAAGCAGGGTCCAAGAGCTGGAACTCGATCCTACAGGCACAAATTGACGAGTACAAATAGATGAGCACACACACACACACACACACACACACACACACACACACACACACACACACACACACACACACACACACACACACACACACACACACACACACACACACACACACACACAGGCAGGCAGGCGGGAGTAAGCAGAGAGGCCCTAGCATGGGTAAGGGAATACCTAACAGGAAGGAGCCAAATAGCTACGGTAAGGAGCGAGAAGTCAGACTGGCGAATAGTAACGAGTGGAGTACCTCAAGCATCGGTGCTGGGACCAATTCTATTTCTAATATATGTTAACGACATGTTTACAAGAATAGAATCCTATATGTCTAAGTTAACAGATGACACAAATTTGATGAGAAGAGTTGTGGCAGATGAGGACTGTAGGATCCTACAAGAGGACTTGAACAAGTTGCAGAGATGGTCAGAGAAATGACTACTGGAGTTCGACACGAGCAAATGTAAAGTTATGGAAATGGGATCAGGTGATAGGAGACCAAAGGGACAATGAAAGGAAACTGCCTACCTGTGACGACTCGAGAAAGAGACCTGTGCGTGAACGTAACACCTAATATAATTCCTGAGGCACATATAAATAGGATATCGACAGCAGCGTACTCTAGACTTGCAAAAGTTAGAGCATCATTCAGAAACATAAGTAACGAGACATTTTGGGCGCTTTACTCTGCCTATGTGAGGCCAGTCTTAGACTATGCCGCCCCATCATGGAGTCCCCACCTGAAGAAACGCACAAGGAAACTGGAAAAGGTTCATAAGTTTGCAACAAGACTCGTCCCAGCGTTACGAGTGTTTGGGTATGAAGAGCGCCTGAAGGAACTGAGCCTTACGACACTAGAAAAAAGAAGGGAAAGGGGGGATACGATTGGAACGTATAAAATACTTAGTGGGGATTGACAGAGTGGAAATGGACGAAATGTTCACACAGAATAGTAACAGAACAAGGGGATATGGGTGGAAGTTGGAAACTCAGATGAGTCACAGAGATGTTAGGAAGTTTTCTTTTAGCATGAGAGTAGAGGAAAAATGGAATGCACTCAAGGAGCAGGTTGTGGAAGCAAATTCTATTCATAATTTTAAAACTAGGTATGATAGGGAAATTGGACTGGAATCATTGCTGTAAACAACCGATATCTCGAAAGGTGGGCTCCAAGAGCCCGATGGCTCGATCCTGCTGGCACAAATAAGTGAGTACAAATAGGTGAGTACACACACACACACACACACACACACACACACACACTCGAACATAGATGGGATCACAAGCAAGGCAAGTGAACTAAGGGAAAGAGCACAAGAAATGAACCCAGATGTAATCGGACTCACTGAAACAAAACTCTCTGGACTCATAACGAATGCCGTGTTTCCCCAGGAGTACACAGTAATAAGGAAAGAGAGGGAAGGTAGGGGAGGAGGCGGAGTGGCTCTACTCATGAGAAAGGAATGGAATTTTAAGGAGATGGCTATCCCGGGCTGTGAGGGTTTCAGAGACTACATAGCAGGCACCATGACAATGGGAGGACCAAGGATAGTAGTAGCAGTAATATATAACCCTCCACCAAATGACAGATGACCCAGTCAAGAGTACGAAAACAACAACATGGCAGTTAACACTATAATTGAGAGGGCAGCCTCTGCTGCCTGTAGAAATAGATCCCACCTGCTCATCATAGGGGACTTCAACCACGGAAGGATTGATTGGCAGAACAAGGAACCGCATGGAGGCGAGGATACGTGGAGAGCCAAACTACTGGAGGTGGTGACTAGAAACTTCTTAACCCAGCATGTCAGAGAACCCACAAGGATGAGAGGACATGACGAACCAGCGAGACTCAACCTGGTCTTCACCCTGAACGACTCTGACATACGAGAAATCGATTTTGAGGCACCGGTAGAAATGAGCGACCACAGTGTATTGGTGTTTGAGTACCTGATTGAAGAAGGGTTATTGAACTCGAGGAGGGATACCGAAACCAAAAGGTTAGCATACCGAAAGGGTAACTATGAGGAGATAAGAAAATTCCTAACAGATATAGCATGGGAAACAGAGCTCAGGGAAAAGACGGCCCAAGATATGATGGACTACATCACGCAAAAGTGCAAGGACGCAGCAAACAAGTTTGTCCCAGCCCAAAAGGAAAACAGTGAAATGAAGATGAGAAACCCTTGGTTTAATCAGAGATGTAGGCTAGCTAAGCAGCAAAGTAAAAGGGCATAGAGAAACTATAGGAATAACAGGACACTGGAGAGCAGAGAAAGATACCAGAATGCCAGGAATGAATATGTCAGGATGAGAAGAGAAGCAGAAAGACAATACGAAAATGACATCGCAAGCAAGGCAAAGACTCAGCCTAAATTGCTGCATAGCCACATCAGGAGAAAAACAACAGTAAAGGAACTGGTTATGAAATTAAGGATAGGGGCAGAAGGATTCACTACAAACGACAAGGAAGTGTGTGAGGAACTGAATAAGAAATTCCAAGAGGTCTTCACCTTAGAGCAAGGAGAAATCCCAGAGATAAGAGAGGGAATAGCTAACCAGGAACCACTGGAAGAGTTTGAGATTACCAGCGGGGAAGTAAGGAAGTGTTTACTAGAGTTGGATGTGACAAAGGCTATAGGCCCAGATGAAATCTCCCCTTGGATACTAAAGGAAGGAGCAGAAGAACTGTGCCTCCCACTCTCCATAGTGTATAACAAATCACTGGCAACAGGGGAACTGCCAGAAATTTGGAAAGCAGCTAACGTAGTCCCGATATACAAGAAAGGGGATAGACAGGAGGCACTGAATTACAGGCCAGTGTCCCTAACCTGCATACCATGCAAGCTGATGGAGAAGATTGTGCGAAGAAAGCTAGTGGAGCATCTGGAGCGAAAGAACTTTGTAACACAGCACCAACATGGATTCAGGGATGGCAGGTCCTGCCTCACAGGGTTACTTGAATTCTACGACCAGGCAACAAAAATAAGGCAAGAAAGAGAAGGGTGGGCAGACTGCATATTTTGGATTGTCAGAAAGCCTTTGATACAGTGCCACACAAGAGGCTAGTGAAAAAGCTGGAGATGCAGGCTGGAGTGAAAGGGAAGGTACTCCGTTGGATACAGGAGTACCTAAGCAACAGGAGACAACGAGTCAGTGTGAGGGGTGAGGTCTCAGATTGGCGAGACGTTACGAGTGGAGTCCCGCAGGGGTCAGTCCTTGGACCTATACTGTTTCTGATATATGTAAATGATCTCCCAGAGGGTATAGAATCGTTTCTCTCAATGTTTGCCGATGATGCAAAAATTATGAGGAGGATTGAAACAGAGGACGATAGTAGGAGGCTACAAGATGACCTAGACAGACTGAGTGAATGGTCCAACAAATGGCTGTTGAAGTTCAACCCGAGTAAATGCAAAGTAATGAAACTAGGCAGTGGAAATAGGAGGCCAGACACAGGATACAGAATAGGAGGTGAAGTACTTAATGAAACGAACAGAGAGAAAGATCTAGGAGTTGATATCACACCAAACCTGTCTCCTGAAGCCCACATAAAATGAATAACGTCTGCGGCATATGCGAGGCTGGCTAACATCAGAACAGCGTTCAGGAACCTGTGTAAGGAATCATTCAGAATCTTGTACACCACATATGTAAGACCAATCCTGGAGTATGCGGCCCCAGCATGGAGCCGTACCTTGTCAAGCACAAGACGAAGCTGGAAAAAGTCCAAAGGTATGCCACTAGACTAGTCCTAGAACTAAGAGGCATGAGTTACGAGGAAAGGCTGCGGGAAATGCAACTTACGACACTGGAAGACAGAAGAGTAGGGGAGACATGATCACAACCTACAAAATCCTCAGAGGAATCGACCGGGTAAACAAGGATAAACTATTCAACACTGGTGGGATGCGAACAAGGGAACACAGGTGGAAACTGAGTACCCACAAGAGCCACAGAGACGTTAGAAGGAACTTTTTCAGTGTCAGAGTAGTTAACAGATGGAATGCATTAGGCAGTGATGTGGTGGAGGCTGACTCCATACACAGTTTAAATGTAGATATGATAGAGCCCAGTAGGCTCAGGAACCTGTACACCAGTTGATTGACAGTTGAGAGGCGGGACCAAAGAGCCAAAGCTCAACCCCCGCAAGCACAAATAGGTGAGTATGCAAACACACAACAAAACAGACTACCAGTAACACAAGAGGGGGAGGACAAACCCCGCCACACTCCTCTTGCATAGAAAACCACCTACCCCAAACCCTCCCTACCCCACTCAAATGTTCAAGCCAAATCTCCCTCCCCCCACACCTAATCCCCACCCTTTACCCCTCCTCTCCTAAACGCCGAGTCCTCCCTCCCCCCCTTTCCTTCCTGTCCTCCCTCCCTTTCACCCCATACCCTCCCTGTCCCTCCCCCTTCACTGGATCCCCGCCCCTCATCCCAGTATCCTCTGAGACACTGTTATCCACCTCACAGGTCCTCACACCCATGGAACAGCTTCCCCCACCAGCAGAACAATCACCAAGGAGGCGATTTGAGAAGGGACAGAAGAAAAAGCAAGCCTCAAAGCAATGTACACTAACATAGATGGAATTACAATAAAGCAAATGAGTTTGGAGAACGGGGTACTAGAGGAAAACCCAGACATAATAGCCCTCACAGAAACAAAGCTAACGAAAACGATAACAAATGCAGTGTTCCCACAGGACTATTATGTTATGAGGAAAGAGAGAGAAGGAAGGGGTGTGGTGGTGTAGCTCTACTGGTAAGAAAAGGCTGGGATTTTGAGGGAGATGGTTATTCCGGCTGTGAAGGTTTCAGTGTGACTACATAGCAGGTACCATAACAAATGGAGGGGAAAAAATTATAGTCGTAGTCATATATAATCCACCACCAAATGACAGAAGACCTAGACAGGAATATGATATAAACAACATGGCCGCCATTAACATAATAGAAAGAGCAGCTTCTGTTGCTAGCAGGAATGGATCTGGACTACTAATTATGGGAGACTTCAACCATGGGAAGATAGATTGGGAGAACAGAGACCTGCATGGAGGACCAGAAACATGGAGAGCTAAGCTGCTGGACGTGGCAACAAGAAACTTTCTATGCCAGCACATCAAGAACCAACAAGAATGAGAGGAGAAGATGAACCAGCAATGCTTGATTTGATATTTACCCTAAATGAGTGGGATATAAGGGAAGTTAAGATGGAAGCGCCCTTGGGAATGAGTGACCATAGTGTATTGAACTTTGAGTACCTGGTAGAGCTAGGAATTATCTCCCCAAAAAAAAACTAGGAATCAAAAGGCTGGCATACCGAAAGGGGAATTATGTACAGATGAGAGTTTCCTAAGGAAAAATACTTGGGACACAGACCTCAGAGATAAGTCTGTACAGGGTATGATGGACTATGTTACCCAAAAGTGTCAGGAGGCAGTAAACAGGTTCATCCCGGCCCAAAAGGAAAAATCCGAGAAGCAACAGACGAATCCATGGTGTAATAGGGCATGTAGAAGCGAAGAAGAAACTGAACAAAAGGGCGTGGAGGAACTTCGGAATAACAGAACACCAGAAAGCAGAGAGAGATACCAGAGAACCAGGAATGAGTACGTCAGGGTGAGAAGAGAAACAGAGAAAAGTTTTGAAAATGATATAGCAAACAAAGCCAAGACCGAACCAAAGCTACTCCACAGTCACATCAGAAGGAACAACAGTGAAAGAACAGGTATTGAAACTTAGAACAGGCGAGGACAGGTATACAGAGAATGACAAAGAGGTGTGTGAAGAACTCAACAAGAGGTTCCAGGAGGTCTTCACAATAGAACAAGGTGGGGGTCACTGTGCTAGGAGAAAGGGAGGTAAACCAGGCGGCCTTGGAAGAGTTCGAAATTACGAGAGAGGAGGTCAAGAGACACCTGCTGGATCTGGATGTTAGAAAGGCTGTTGGTCCAGACGGGATCTCACCATGGATACTGAAAGAGTGTGCAGAGGCACTTGCTTGCCACTCTCCATAGTGTATAGTAAGTCACTGGAGACGGGAGACCTACCAGAAATATGGAAGACGGCAAATGTGGTCCCAATATACAAAAAGGGCGACAGGCAAGAGGCACTGAACTACAGGCCAGTGTCCTTGACTTGTATACCATGCAAGGTGATGGAGAAGATCGTGAGAAAAAAACCTGGTAATACATCTGGAGAGAAGGGCTCTCGTGACAAATCGCCAACATGGGTTCAGGGAGGTAAATCTTGCCTACAGGCTTGATAGAATTCTACGATCAGGTGACAAAGATTAAGCAAGAAAGAGAGGGCTGGGCGGACTGCATTTTCTTGGATTGTCGGAAAGCCTTTGACACAGTGCCGCATAAGAGGCTGGTACATAAGCTGGAGGAGAGAGAAAGGCAGGTGTAGCTGTAGGTGCTCCAGTGGATAA
>WNGS01162171.1:38664-49950 GCA_020271785.1 Procambarus virginalis
AAATCTGTGTGTTTTAGAAACTTGCAATATGCCATGCCAGAGTCATCCTGTGTAACAAGTAACCTACGTTTCACGATTTTGGAGGTAAGTCATCCTATATTTTGTTTGTGTAGTGAGGCCATGCAAATTTTCAGTGTCGTGACAATTTAAAGTGAAGTGTAGTGCTGTGCCATTCTGTTAATTATTTTAGTCAGTCAAGTGCCAAGTGTTAATTAACCATGGAGGATCAAGTGTGGTCGCTGTTGGTTAATCCAGACTTTGAGGGAATTAAAAACCTAAAAAAGTCTGCCTTAATAAATATGGCAACTAAGTTAGAATTAACAGCCAGAAATAACATGACTAAAGCACAAATTCTGAGAGTCATAGTGACACATTTAGTAGAAAATGATGAGTTAGGAGAAGAATTTCTTGAGAAAGTAAAGGAGGAGACTAGTGAGCAAATTGCTTTAAGGCGTCTTGAGTTAGATGCACAATTAACGTATGCTAAACTTGAGGCTCAAGAAAAGGAAAATGAATTTGCAAGGCAACAAAAAATATTTGAGTTTGAAGCTCAACAAAGAGAAATTGAAGCTCGAAACCAACAAAAAATTAGAGCTTGAAGCTCAATAAAGAGAAATTGAAGCTCAAAACTGACAAAAAATATTAGAAGCTGAAGCTCAGCAGAGGGAGCTTGAAACTAGACGTTTAGAGATTGTATCACAGTTTCAGTTAGAAGCAACAAAGAAGCAGCAGTTAGAAATTCAACCACAGACTTGGCTAACCACAAACTTGAAACACATTGTTTGGGAGCTGGGCATGGTAATACTAGCAATGTTTCAAATAGCAGTGATAATAATCCCATAAGGATAAATAAATACATAGAGTTACCCAAGTTCAATGAGGAGGATCCCGAGGCTTTTTCTCACATTTTTCTAAGATTGCAGTCAGTATGAACTGGCCAAGGGATCAATGGGTTGCAATCATGCAAAGTCAACTGAAAGGCCGAAGTCAGGAGTTTTTTGCATCCTTGTCTGATGAGAATAGTTTTGACTATGAGTTTGTTAACAAAAGCATCTTAAATGCTTACCAATTAAATCTGGAAGCACACAGACAAAAGTTAAGGAACCTAAAGAGGGTAAGTGATTAGACAATAGCATATTTCACCCGTCTAAAAGTTAATTACTGCAACAGATGGCTAAAATCACTTTCAATATCCGAGTATGATGCTCTTAAGAATCTTCTTTTAACAGAAGAAGTGATGTCATGTCTCCCAGGCAAGTTGTCTACTTTCATGGCAGAAGAGAAGGATGTAACAGACATTTATGAGCTGTCTAAGCTCGCAGATGAGCATGAGTTGTTGACTAAGGCCCAGTTTAAGGCCCAATCACCTAGGTTTAACCGTAGAGTAAATTATAATGCTCACCGAACTCCTTATCAGTATAAATCCAATCCTAGTGCTCCAGTTACTCCCATGAACTCTTCTCTTATAAAACCTAAAGTTGTTACTCCATTGCCAGGACCATCTAATCCTAGTAATGTTAATTCTAAACCTGCAGTTGGTTCCACAGGTGTGTCCACTGTCAGGCATTGTACACATTGTAAGAGAAGAGGACATGTGATTGCTTCTTGCTATAGTTTGCATCCTGAATTACGGCCAACTGGTCTTATTATGAGTAGAGGATTGCAAACTAATAATTCTCCATGTACTACAGTCAATCCCCATTGGATGGCTGAATTTAAACCATACATTTCTACAGGTACATTATTGTGTAAAGATGGTAGTAGTAAGACTGTTCAATTACTCCGTGATACTGGAGCTTCACAGTCTCTTATTGCCCAGAATGTACTTGCTGATGTTGACACCCGAGATCTTGGTGAAGTTGTGCTTCTCCAAGGTATTGCAGGTAGTGTGCAACAGGTGTCTTTAATGCAAATTAACCTTGATTCTAATTTTACTTCAGGATGGTGTAATGTTGGTGTAAGTAAACAACTGCCCATTCCAGGGGTAGATATTATTCTTGGTAATGATTTTGGTAACCGAAAGGTTGAAGGGACCAGGTGTCCAATAATGTTAATTAATCCCAATAATGTACTAGATCAACCAGAAGCAGATGATGGCATTATTTACCCTGCTTGTGTTGTAACTAGATCAATGAGAAAAACAGGTGAGAGTAATCCTGTCTTCACTAAGGTAGCTGTTCCAAGACCAGGACCCCTTCAGTAAAGGAGTGGGAGGTGGATCTTGAAGATTCTTTTATGACTCGACTGGATGATGAGAGTGAGGCAGTAGTAGAAGCCCCGCCGAACCTAAACCAAAGGAAAGTGAAGGTGAGGAGGCTGAACTATCTGTACCTTGCCCGCTTGTCTCCACTAAACCAGTTGTCGAGAGTGAGGCCGAAGTAGCTATGGCTCCAATTTATTCTGATCAATCAGGAAAAGAGATCAAGCTACTAGGTTCTTGCCCGCTCGCTACTGAGTCTGAGTCATTGCCCTTAAGTGTTATACAGACTACTGATCCTAGTTTACTTGAGTGTATTTCTGAGGCTCCTGATAATGTTGATGCATTGGAGGAAGGGACGGGTTTCTTTTTCAAGGATCGACTTCTGATGAAAGGTGGAGACCAAAGGGAACTCCCTCATCAGATGATTGTGAGACCAGAACCCAACTAGTTGTCCCCAATGTTTATCGTAAGCAGGTCCTGCAGGCTGCACATGATGACCCCATGGGAGGTCACCAAGGTATCACAAATATGTACCATAAAATGCAAATATTTTTACTGGCCCAAGCTAAAGAAAGATGTGGTCAGGTATTGTCATAACTGTGTAGCCTGTCAAATTGTAGGCAAACCAAACCAATCTGTGCCAAGAGCACCATTGCAACCTATTGTAGTTCCTGGTGAACCATTTTCTCATGATGTAATAGATTGTGTAGGTCCTTTACCTAAGACTAAGTCGGGTAACATTTTATGTTTACTCTTATGTGTATGACGACGAGATTTCCTGAGGCATATGCCTTAAGAAATACCAAGACTCATAATCTCATCAAGTGTCTTGAACGATTTTTCTCCTTGTTCGGAATGCCTAGAGTTATCCAGAGTGACAATGGGGGAAATTTTGTTTCCAAAGTTTTCAAAACTTTCTGCAAATCCAAAGGGATTCAGCACACATTTTCCAGTCCTTATCATCCACAAAGCCAAGGTGGGCTTGAACGTTTCCATCACACGTTGAAACAGATGTTAAAACGACAGGAGAAACTTATCCACGTAACTGAGATGAGAATCACCCTTTTGTGCTGTTTGCTGCCAGAGAAGGGTTACAAGCGTCATTGGGGTGTTCACCTTTTGAGCTTGTATTTGGTCACCAAGTGAGAGGTCCGTTAAAAATGCTCCAGGAAAAGTTGATGGGAGATGTCTCTGTTCATCAGAGTGGTTGGTACTTGAGTGAGGTCAAGGACAAGTTGTGTCAGGCTCGAGAGTTGGCGAAGGAACATCTGGAACAGACTCAACAAGCCATGAAACAAAGATATAACAAATAGTTCAGGGCTAAAATCAGGTCGTTTGATGTCGGAGATTTGGTGTTGGTGTTGAAATCTCGTTTGGGGACTTCCATGTCCCATAAGTTTGACGGACCCTACCAAGTGGTAGAGAAGGTGGGAGACCTAACTTACAAAATATTTAACCCTACTCTTTCAGAACATAAAATGAATGTGCATATTAACAGGTTAAAAGCTTATGTTGGACCAGAAGTGGTAGCTTGTTTTATTAGGGAAGAGTTACCATCTGAGGGAAATTGTAGTGAAGAAAATGATGTTAATATTCAACTTCTCAGCTCCAGTTCCAATGGCAGGAAGATGCTATGTAATTAACAGGAAGAGCAACGTGATGAGTTCCAGGTTCTGCTGGAAAACCATACATCTCTGTTTGGGGAGGTTCCCACACAGACCCACCTCATCGCACACGACATTCAGCTCCTGGACAGCACTCCAATTAGACAACATCCTTACCGAGTGAACCCAGAAAAGAGGAAACTTATACAACAAGAAGTGGACCATCTGCTCCAGCATAATTCATTCGGCCAACTCAAAGTACTTGGAGCTCTCCGTGCTTGTTAGTGCCAAAACCAGAGGGAACCTGGAGGTTGTGTGTAGATTATCGGAAACTGAACAAGAGCACTACTGTTGATGTATTTCCATTACCCTTGTTGGAGGAGTGTATTGAATCAATAGGACATGCAAATTATGTAAGTAAACTTGATTTATCTAAGGGATATTATCAGATTGCCTTAACTGATTATGCTAGGGAAGTTACTGCTTTTGTTACACCTGATGGTGCTTATGAATTCAATGTCATGCCATTCGGTTTGAGGAATGCACCTGCCACCTTTCAAAGACTCATGAATTTCTTACTCAAGGATGTGCCAGATTGTAGGGCCTACCTTGACGACATTGTTTTATAGAGTAAGAATAGGGCAGATCATTTTTCAGGCCTTAAGCAATTGTTTACGGTGTTGAAAAACGCCAATTTAACAGTGAATATGAATAAGTGTAGTTGGGCAAGAGGTACTATAACCTATCTTGGGCATGAAGTAGGACAAGGTAAGATAACTCCTTTACAAGATAAGATACAAGCCATTGTGAACTACCCAGTGTTAACCAGTAAGAAGGGAGTAAAAATATTTATCGGTATGTGTGTTTACTATAGGCGGTGTAGAAATTTTTCGACAGTTGCTGCCCCATTGACAAATTTATTGCGAAAGCAAGTAAAGTTTAAGTGGACTCAAGATTGCCAGAATCCATTTCAGAACTTAAAGGGCATATTGTCAACGTCACCTGTTCTTGCTAGTCCCCAATTTGACAAACCTTTTATTTTACATATTGATGTTTCAGATGTTGGAATAGGTGCTGTGCTTATACAAGTTGGTCTAGATAATATTGAGCATCCTGTATATTATTACTCTAGAAAATTTAATTCAGCCCAGAAGAACTATTCAGTGGTAGAAAAGGAGGCGTTGGGTCTGATATTGTCAATCAAGAAATTTGAAATTTAACTTTCAGGTAATAAGGTGCTAGTGTTTACTGACCACAATCCCCTTATATTCATTAATATGATGAAAATCAAGAATCATCGAATTCTGCGCTGGTCATTGTTTCTACAAGAATTTCATATTGAGATTAAACATATTCCGGGCAGGCAGAATGTCATTGCTGATGCTTTGTCCAGAAGTTTTGTATATGATGTACCATGAGTGAAATATTGTTTTACTTAACATTTTTACTTCAGAAAAAGTGCCATTGATCTTCAATCCATTGCATTTTTTTTCTTGGCGGTGGAAGTGTTATGTACCCCTATTGGATACGTATATAAATAATAAATAATTAATTATATATTATATCATTAATTGTATGTTTATATATTATATCATTAATTGTATATGTTTATATATTATATCATTAATTGTATGTGTTTATATATTATATCATTAATTGTATGTGTTTATATATATATCATTACTTGTATACTTATATCAGTACTTGTATGTTCTTGTATGCTTATATCATTACTTGTATGTGCTGGTATGTTATATTGTGCTAATGATCAGATGGTGGACCAAACCGTGGGAAACCGTTATTATTTTTTTGTGTGGTTTTCAGCTAGTCAGCTTCCCGTAAGAAAGCTATATTTTGTACTGATCAGCTGGTGGCAAAACCGTGAGAAACCGTTTTAGTTGTCCCTCTAGACGGCAATATCGTGGGACATTACTTCCTGCTATGCTGGGCAGTTGCCAGCAATTTCATTTGATTTTATAGTTATATAACTATTATATTTATAACTATATTACTTCTGTATATGCATGTAAATCTGATTAATCTTTAATTTAGTTAATTAATGATTACCTTATTCCATTGTATGGCTCCATGTAAGTAAAATTAATATTAATTAAAAACTGTCATTCAAAATGTTGTGCGGAAGCGAGATCGGCTCCTGCCGTGAGAAAATTATTCAGTAACTGTTTGGACTCAGGAAGGATCACATCTAGGAGTTAAGTGCTGTTATATTATATCTATTATGTTCTGTTGTAGTATGTTAGTCTGTGGAGACATAATTTTATTTTGATTTACATGTGATTGCCCATCTGTTGATTGATATATAATACTGATAATTAACTGAAATATATTTTTAGACACATTTGTTCTTTATGTGTGATTACATATTCCTAGGGGGTGATTAATTTTAATTTTTGCCTGTACAAACCATGGGATTATACTGGTGACACCTTGAGATTGCAGCATCGGTAAATGTCCCTAGACTACAATATTTTGTTGCTATTACGTGTCATGAGCATTAATGTACAGTTTGTAACAGTCACCTGCATGGAGAGATGCTACAGCTCTAAGTCAGGCAGTGTCATGTGGTGTTGTTGTAGCTTCTAGCAATGTCGCAGCTTCTTGTTTGGCAATGGAGCGATCCCAGCTGGAATGCTTATGGGCTTCAGAAAGCAGTGCTTGGGGTGCTGGTCCTGTGAGAGAGACCCATTTGGTGGTGCCGTCTGTAAAGCTGGGTTCATGTACCCCAGCCTGTTGAACTAGGTATTCAGGAAGGATTTCCTTCACCAGGTTGTCAGACGCCACTGAAGATGACAGAAACGCTGGAACAGCAATTTGTGTTGCTCTACGAACGCCGAGGACCCCGAGTCTGACAGGAAGTGAGGCCTGTTTCCACTGTGAGTCGCTGAGAAAAAGGTTGAGGACTTTTTCTTGCATTGATTTCAGCAAGCTGTCGTACTCTTCTAATTTAATATTATTGAAAGATGGTGAACATCTAAGAAAGTAGGTCAGCCTGGGAAGGACATGCATCTGGCTATGAGGTAAATTGCATCATGAGCGTCGATGTCTTCAATCCTGTTATTCATCCTCTTTAGGTCAGTGATCTTCTTACAAAAGACCTCGTCGATGGCATTCCTTCCAAGAGGAGCTCCTAGCAGTGTGCTGTCCTCAGGGTTGGTTATATGAATATCAGGCAAAACAACCATTATTCGCTCTATTATGTGCTGGTTGGTAGAAGTTATTTCGCACTTGGAAGAGTTCAGGGTGACTTGCTCCTTGCTCTTAAATTATTCTTATGTCATCCAGGAGTGAGGCTAGAGAGTCAGCTAGAGTACCATCGTCCAAAAACCAAATGTTGAGCTCACTGGAGAGGTTATGGGTACTTCCTTGACGACTAGGCAGAAAAGAAAAGGAGCTAGGGGTTACCCTGTTGGACGCCATCTTGTGATTTAATTTCGTGTTCCCCGAATTGCAGAGTTAGATTCGTGCTGTAACATGAGTTTACAAAAGGGTAGAGGGAAGAAAAAAACGAGAAACTGCACTGAGTACTGCATCCATTCTAACCAGATTGAAAGCATTTTTTAAAGTCCAGTTTTAGCAGGGCTCTTTCATCTGTAATGTTGGCAGCGTAGGCTCTAGCTGCATGAGCCGCTGCCTCACACTCTTGGGGACTGCCAAACCCAAGCTGTTTTGGGTTCAGTATGTCGGCTGCTGCCTGGCTAACTGTTCTAGCAACAGTTTTAGCGACGAGGCGCTGGAGTGAATTGCCCACAGCTATCGGTCTGAATCCTAAATATTTTTTCTTCAGGGCACAGAGGGTAGCACCAAAAAAGAGAGGCCGTATGGTCTTGCCAGCTAGACACGTGTTGGAGAATCTAGTTAGTTCCACTAGGAGGCCCTGTGCAATGTCTCCCAGTGCAGGGTTGAGCATTTGTTTGATGTGGTTGGGTCTTAGTCCTGTGAACCCACCTGCTGATCCTGGTGGGAAGGATAAAGCTGCTTTATGCACCATGGATTCGACCACACACAGAGGTTCTGCTCTGGTGACACCGACTAGGGGAACACTGTTAGCATGTGGAGCTCTTGGTGGGTGTTTTTCTCTCAGGGCTTGTGATGTATTAGCGTCTTTGGTGGCAACTGGGTCCTTGTTGGTGATGTTCACCCCTATTGTGTTGCCTTCTTCTATTTTCTTGCTGACTGTTGTTCTGATTTTGAATGCCTCGGTTCTGTTGTTAATATCTTTCCTGCGGGGGGTGTTTTTGGCACAGGTGGGGAGGGGTGCCTGGCTGTCCTCTCTAGGAAAACTATTTATAGCCTTAATGACTGAGGAAGCTAGTGATTTATCTCTCCTTGCAGGGACAGATAGGCATATGTTATCAAACAGAAGATTGTGCCATGTTTGGATGGTTCTGAGAGAGTCATTAACCTTATATATTTATGTCAGTTAATATATCTATATAATAAAAATGGAAATGTTTGTTTGTGCATAACCACTAATCTCTGAAAGTTTCTTCACCAATTGCTTTGACATTTTCACGAAACATTCCATTCGAATCCAAACAGGTTTTTATATACATACTATATAGATGTCACGTCTGTGATGGTTAAAAAACATGCTTTTTTTTCTGAAAAACTGTGTTTTTCATGTGAGGGAAATCTTTGAAACCTCTTTACCGATTACTTTGAAATTTTGACCCTTTGTTGTATTCAAAATACGCGCCTCTTTTTATATATCTACTATATACATGCCTCACCTGTGACAGGAAAAAAACGTATAAAAAAACAGCGTCATCTGTTGGACGTAAGAGCAACACATGCTGTAATCTTTTACAGCATGTGTTGCTCAGCAGTGAAAGTTCTTCACTGATTGCTTTGAAATTTTGACACAACGTTGCATTTGAATAGGCGCATGCTTTTTTATATACCTACTATATAGAACCCACCCGTCTGACAGGTAAAAACATGCGTTTTTTAAAAACAGCGTCATCTGTTGCACATAATAGCAACATGCACGCTATACTAAATATGTCATGAATTCCATTTTAATGTTTCCGATTGCATTGATAATTTTTTTTTCATATGTTTAAATTTTTTTTTTTACTGAATTATTTTGTGAGACATTGTGTTGGAATTGAGCTGTGTTGTTTACCATACCGTTCATTTCGTAAGTATAAGTATAGATGCCACACCTGTGACAGGTAAAACTATGCTTTTCTTGAAAAACAGCGCCATCTGTTGCATGTATGAGAAACACACATGCTATACTAAATATGTTACAATTCCATGTCATTGTGTTTCTGATTGCATTGATAAATTGAATTTTCATAGATTTTGATTTATTTTCATTTTGATTTAATTATTTTGTGTGAATTGTGTTGGATTACATACTGTGTTGCTTACCGTACCGTTCATTTCGTGACTATAGTTTATTTTTGTTATTTTTTCATATTTTCATTTCCTTTTTTAATAGTTTTTCTTATATTTCAGTGATGGGAACATCAGATCACTTGATGTTCCCAGTTTTCTGATGGGAACATCAGACCATTTGGGATGGCATCGGACGAGGGAGTGGGGAATGGTGGGGATGACGAGGGGACGGAAGTGAGAGATGGTGAGGAGGACGAGGGGAAAAGGGAGGAGGGTAATGGTGGGGAAGGACGAGTTGACAGTGGAGTTTTGGGATGGTGGGGACGAGGGAAAATGGTGGGGAGAGACAAAGGGACAGGGGAGTGGGGCATGGTGGGAAGGAAGAGGGGATGGTGGAGGGGGAATGGTGGGGAGGACGAGGAGATGGGTGAGGGAGCGAATGGTGGGGAGGACTGGAGGACAGGATGACTGCTGTGGCTCAGCAACACACAAGCGTTGCTGAGCCACAGTAATGCGTGGCCGGGTACTGCTAGTAAGGTTATATATTCAAGAGTCATTAACCTAATATATATATATATATATATATATATATATTTATATAGTATATATATATAAATATATATATATATATATATACTATTATGATTATATATATATATATATATGTATATATATATATAGGGGGTACCACCTCTGGTGCAATTATAGGGACCCACAGCCTCAGAGAAGGGAACACACAGCATTCAGGGAAAAACTTGCCATTTAACTCTGAATACATAAGAGTGTTCGCTTCTCCTATCACCCCCCTTTTTTATGGTGTAACTTTATTATGCAAGGTTATACAGTTACATATCTGATTGTATACAAAAAAATGAACATTAATAGGACACACAAAAAAAGTTCGCTTCCTAGAGGCTGTAGATTCCTCGAACCCTCCGACGTTGGGCAGGACCGAGGATGCAGCGAGCATTCCCCCTCTGGATCGCGACACTGAGGCGCTGAAAGAGAAAACTTGCCGCTCTTGGGTCTCTTGTGGTGTCAATGAGCTTGGAACCAAGATCCTTTAGAAACCTTCTTGCACTCTCTCCCCATGGGATAGGGTCTCAGACCCTATTGGAACGAAGTTGTACCGATGATCTAATTGCTCTGTACTTGGCTGACTTGTCTCTTTCTCTGTGTGTCGCCGCGGCTCCTGCTGTGCTGGCAGAGAGGTTGATGTATGTGGCTGCCAGGGGGATACCAAGTATAGTCCCATGTCAACTGTCTGCCACCCTTCCACGGGCGCAGTGTGATTCCGTCTGGTGGCGGCAAAGCTAACAGAGTCACGGTTCAGAAGGTTGCGGGGCTCTCTCTCCGCTGGACATTGAGCAGAGTGCAAGGCTTCTTTTAATGATGTCGTTGACTTCGTCGTGTCTAGTGCCAACCACCAGATTTTCCACAGTGCAGGCCATGCAATCCATATTCGTCAGCATCTGCCTCGCGCAATATACACCTATGAACAGTGTAGATAGGGGCAGCAAGACGGAGAGCACTACAATACGGATCTCCTGTGGATCAAGACGTGGCCTGTCGCAGACATAGGAACTGCCAAAAGGAAGTCCCCTGCATGGGGAGCTTGTACAGCTGTGAGGCGTGCACGATCACTGGGGTGGTTGCTGTCGCCAGCAAAGCTGTGGCTTCTTTGTCTGCAATGGGGCTGTCCCA
The DNA here is from genome assembly GCA_020271785.1 of Procambarus virginalis. Lineage (NCBI taxonomy): Eukaryota > Metazoa > Arthropoda > Malacostraca > Decapoda > Cambaridae > Procambarus > Procambarus virginalis. The sequence continues at coordinate 49,537 of WNGS01162171.1, forward strand.
ACTAGATTGTTTCTTGGCTTTCGGCATGGCTGGTCTGAGTGCTGGGTCTGCCATGGCACCCCATTTCGTGTCGCACTCCGTGTAGTGGGGGTCCTGAATCCCCGCTACATCACTGAGGGTGTCAGGTAAATTTCTTAACCAGGTCATCTGATGCTGAGGAGGAAGACAGGAAGGCTGGGACAGTAATTTGGGTGGCGATGCGGACCACCCAAGCGACCGAGCCTAACAGGAAGAGTGGCTTGTTTCCACTGGCACTGTTGAGGGAGAGTTAACAACTTTTTCAGTATGGTCTTCAGTAAGAGGTCATACTCTTCAAGCTTTCGGTTGTCGTAAGATGGGGCGCACCTCAGAAAGTAGGTAAGCCTCGGAAGGGATAGGCATTTGGTGAGGAGATAAAAGGCATCGTGGGCATCG
>WNGS01162171.1:65534-76346 GCA_020271785.1 Procambarus virginalis
GCTGGTCATGTGTGGTGTGGAGTTGTGTGTAGGGGTGGGAGCTGTGCGTGTGTGGCGGTGCTGATCGTGTGTGGCTGGGCTGGTCGTGTGTGGTACGGTTGGTCATGTGTGGTGCCGGATGGTCATGTGTTGGTGTGGGGTTGTGTCATGTGTGGTGGTGCTGGCCGTTTGTGTGGTGTAGTCCGTGTTTGGGTGGGGGGGGGCCTGGTCATGTGTGGTGGGGTTGATCGTGTTTGGTGGTGGCTGGGTTTTGTTTGGGGGGTGGTCATGTGTGGTGGGGTTGGAACGTGTGTGATGGGGTTAGGCCTGTGTGGTGGGGGGCTGGTCATGTGTGGTGGGGTTGATCGTGTGTGGTGGGGCTGGTCTTTGTATGGTAGGGTTGGTCATGTGTGGTGGTGTTGGCGTGTGTGGTGGGGGTTGATCGTGTGTGGTGGGGGATGGTGCATGTGGTGGTGGGGGCTAGTCATGAGATGGTGGCGTTGGTCATATGTGATTGGGGTGGTCGTGTATGGTTGGGTCTGTCATGTGTTGTGGTGTTGGTCATGTGTGGTGGGTTGGTCGTTTGTGGGGTGAGGCTGGCTCATGTATGGTGGGGTTGGTCATGGTGGTGGGGCTAGTCGCATATGGTGGTGCTGAGATTCATGTGTGGTGGTGATTGGGTCGTTGTGGTGGGATTGGTCGTGTGTGGGGGGTCTGGTCGTGTGTGGGTGGGGCTTGTCATGTGTGGTGGGGTTGTTCGTGTGTGTGGGGGTTGGTCGTGTGTGGTGGGGGTTGGTCGTGTGTGGGTGAGGCTTGTTCGTGTATGCTGGTGCGGTCATGTTTAGCTGGGCTAGTCATGTGGTGGTGGGGTGTCGTGTGTAGGTGAGGGTGGGTCCCGTTTGTCCGGAGCTGTGTCATGTGTGGTGGGGCTGGGTGTATGGTGGGGCGTGGTTATGTGGTGTCGGGGCCTGGTCATGTGTGGTGGGGTGGTCGGTATGGTGGGGCTGGTCGTTGTGGTGGAACTGGTCGTGTGTTGGTGGCGGTCGGTTATGTGGGTGGGGCTGGTCGTGTATGCGTGGGCTAGTCATGGTGGCGTACTGGTACGTATGGTGGTGGTGCTGGTCGTGTATGCTGGGGCTGGTCATGTGTGTGGAGCTTGGTCATGGGTGGTGGGGCTGGTCATTATGGTGGGACTGCTGTCCGTATGTGCTGGGGGGCTGAGTCATGTGTTGGTGGGTTGGTCATGTGGAGGGGGTGCTGCGTATATGTGGTGGGGTTGGTCATGTGTGGCGGGGCTGGCATGTGTGGCGGGGGTGGTCGTGTGTATGGTGGGATGGTCATGTGTGTTGTGGATTTGTCGGCGTGGTGGGGCTGTTTGTATGTGGTGGGGTTGAGTCATGTGCTGGTGGTGTTGGCGTTTGTGGTGGGGTTATCGTGCGGTGGTGGGGCTGGGTCATGGTGTGGTGGGGGTGATCGTGTTTGGTGAGGGCTTGTCTGGTATGTGTGGTTTTGGTCATGTGGTGTGTGAGGTTGGACGTGTGTGATGGGGTTGGGCGTGTGTGGGTGGGCCTGGTCCATGTGTGGTGGGGTTGTCGCGTGTGGTGGGGGCTGGTCTTGTTGGTTGGGGTTGGTCATTTGATGGTGGTGTTGGGCGTGTGTGGTAGGGTTGGGTCGGTGTGGTGGGACTGGTCATGTGTGGGTAGCGGAGTAGGTACGTGGTGTGGTGTGAGATGGTCCTGGTGGTGTGGTGTGGTCGTGTAATGGGTGGGTCGGTCACTGTGTGGTGGGGCTTGTCCATTTGGTTGGGTGTGGTCCGTCGTTGTGGTGGGGCTGGTCATGTATGGTGGGTTGACTCATGTGTTGTGTGGGCTGGTCGCGTATGGTGGTGCTGGTCATGGTGTGGGTGGGGTTGGTCGTGGTGGGTGGGATTTGGTCAGTGTGGTGTGGTGGGGTTGGTACGTGTATGGTTGGGGCTGGTCATGTGTGGTGGGGTTGGTCGTGTGTGGTGGGGTTGGTCGTGTGTGATGGGGATTGTCGTGTATGCTGGCGCTGGTCATGTTTGGTGGGCTGGTAATGTGTGTTTGGGGTGGTCGTGTAGGGTGGGGCTGGTCATGTGATGTGGGGCTGGCATGTGTGGTGGAGCTGGTCGTGTATTGGGTGGGCTGGTTATTGGGTGGTCGGGGTCTGGTCATGTGTTGGGGATTGGTCGTGTATGGTGGAGCTGGTCGTAAATGGTGGGGCTGGTCCGTGTGTTGTGGGGCTGGATTTTGTGCCGGGGCTGGTCGTGGTGTGGTGGAGCTGGTTTATGTGTGGTGGGGCTAGTTCGTGTGATGGTGGGGCTGATCATGTGTGTCGGGACTGGTCGTATGTGGGGGGATGCGTAGGTCATGTGTGGGTAGCTTGGTCATGTGGTTGGTGTAGGCTGATCGTAGTATAGTGGGACTGTCGTATGGTGGTGGGGACCTGTCCGTGTATGCTGGGCTGGTCATGTGTGTTGGAGCTGGTCATGCGTGGTTTGTCTGGAGGTCGTTATATAGTGGGACTGGTCGGTAGTGCATGGGGCTGGTCTGTGTGGTGGGGCCTCGGTCATGTGTGTGTTGTGTCTGGTCATGTGAGGGGGTGCTGGTCGTATGTGGTGGGGTTTGGTCATGTGTGGCGGGGCTTGTCATGTGTGGTGTGGTTGGCCGTGTGTGGTGCGGCTGGTCCTGTGTGTTGTGGGATTTGTCGTGCATCGGTGGGGCTAGTTTGTCATTTTGTGTTGGGGCTGGTCATGTGTGTGGGGCTGGTCATGTGTGATAGGGCTGGTCCATGTTTGGTGTGGCTGGTTATATGTCGTGGGGCTGGTCGTGTTTGGTGGGGCCGTGGTCGTTGGTAGTGGGGCTGTCATTGTGTGGTAGGGCTAGTCATGTGTGGTGGGGCTGGTAATGGGTGGCGGGGCTGGACGTGTGTGGTTGGGTCTGGTCGTGTGTGGTGGGGTTCGTCGTGTGTGGTGGGGCTTGTCATGTGGGGTGGGTCTGGTCGTATGTGGTGGGATGTGTCTTATGTGGTGGGGCTGATCCTATTTGGCGGGGCTGGATCGTATGTGGTGGGGCAGGTCATCTGTGGTGGGGCTGGTCTTGTGGAGAGGCTGGTCATATGTGGTGTGGCTGGTCATGTGTGGTGGGGCTGGTAATATGTGGTGTGGCTGGTCATTTATGGTGGGGTTGGACATGTGTGGTGGGGCTGGTCGTGTGTGGTGGGTTTGGTCGTAGGTGGTGGGGCTGGTCGTGTGTGGTGGCGCGGTCATGTGTGGTGTGGCAGTCGTATGGTGGGGGCTCGTCATGTGTTTCGGGGCTGTCGTGTGAGGTGGGGCTGATCATGTGTGCGGGGCTGGTCGTGTGTGGTGGGGTTGGTCATGTGTGTCGGGGACTGGTCATGTGTGGGTGGGGTTCGTCGTTTGAGGTGAGGCTTGTCATGTATGGTGGGGATGGACATGTGTGGTGGGGCTGGTCATGTGTGGTGGGGTTGGTCGTGTGTGGTGGAAGTGGACATGTGTGTGGGTTGGTAGTGTTTGGTGGGGTTGGTCATTTGTGGTGGGGCTGGTCATATGTGGTGGGGTTAGTCGTGTGTGGTGGGGCTGGTCATGTTATGGTGGGGTTGGTTATTTGTGGAGGGGCTCGTCGTGTGTGTTTGAAGTTGGTCGTATGTGGTGGCCTGGTCATGTGTGTTGGGGTTGATCGTGTTGGGTGGGGCTGGTCATGTATGGTGAGGCTGGTCATGTATGGTGGGGCTGGTCATGTATGGTGGGGTCTGGTCGTGGTGTGGGAACTGGTCGTCGTGTAGGATGGGGCTGGTCATGTGTGGTGGTGGCTGGTTCTGTGTGGTGGGGATGGTCGCATGGGTGGGACTGGTCATGTATGGAGAAGCTGGGTCGTATGTTATTGTGCTGGTCAAGTTGTGGTGGTAGGTCTGGTCATATGTGGTGGGGCTGGTCATATGTGGTGTGGGCTGGTCATTTGTTGGGGCTGGTCATGTGTGGTGGGGCTGGTCCTGTGTGGTGGGGTGGTCATGTGTTGTGGCGTTGGTCATGTGTGGTGCTGCAGGTAATGTGTTATGGAGCTTGTCATGTGTGGTGAGGCTGGGAATTTGTGGTGGGGTTGGTCGTCATGTGTGTGGGGCTGGTCGTGTGTGGCGGGGGTGATCGTGGTGGCGGCTGGGCTGTGTGTGGTTGTGGTAGGGTTGGTGATGTGTGGTGGGCTGGTAATGTGTGGTGGGGTTGGTCATGTGTGGTGGTGCTGGTCGTTTGTGGTGGGGTTAGTCGTGTGTGGTGGGGCTGGTCATGTGTGGTGGGGGTTGATCGTTTGTTGTGGGGCTGGTCTTGTATGGTGGGGTTAGTAATTTGTGGTTGGGTGGGCGTGAGTGGTGGGGTTGGTCATGTATGGTGAGGGCTGGGTATGTGTGGTGGGGCTGGTCATGAATGGTGGCGTTGGTCATATTTGGTGGGGTTGGTCGTTTGGTGTGGGCTGGTCATGTATGGTGGGATTGTTCAGGTGTGGTGGGGCTGGTCGCGTATGGTGGTGCTGGTCATGTGTGGTGGTGTTGGTCGTGTGTGTTGGGGGTGGTCCATGTGTGGTGGGGCTGGTCGTGTATGGTGGGGCTGGTCCATGTGTCGTTGGGTTGTTCGTGTGTGGTGTGGTGGTCATGTGTTGGGGCGCTGTTACATGTGTGGTGAGGTGGTCGTGTGTGGCGGGGCTGATCGTGTGTGGTGGGGCTGGTCGTGTATGCTGGGGCTGGTCATGTTTGGCTGGGCTGGTCATGTGTGGTGGGTTGGTCGTGTAGGGTGGGACTGGTCATGTATGGCGTGGCTGGTCATGTGTGGTTGGATTGGTCGTGTATGGTGGGGCTGGTCCTTGTTGTGGGGCTGGTCGTCTGTGGTGGGGCTGGTGTTTGTGACGGGGGCTGTTCGTGTGTGTGGGGCTGGGCATGTGTGGCGGGACTGGTTGTATGTGGTGGGGCTCGGTCCGTGTATGTGTGTGGGCTGGTCATGTGTGGCGGAGCTGGTCGTGTGTGGTGAGGTTGGTCGTGTATAGTGGGACTGGTGTGTGTGTGTGGGGGGGCTGGTCATATGTGGTGGGGCTGGTCATGTTGGCTGGGGCTGGTCATGTGTGGTGTGGCTGGTCATGTGTTGTGGGGCTGGCCGTGTGTGGTGGGGGCTGGTCGTGTATGGTGGGGCTGATCGTGTGTGGTGGGGTTGTCATGTGTGTTGGGATTTGTCGTGTGTGGTGGGGCTCGTTGTATGGGGTGGCTGGTCATGTGTGGGTGGGGCTGGATGTGTGTGGGGCTGGTCAGTGTGGGTGTGGCTTGTCATGTGTGGTGGGCTGGTCGTGTGTGGTGGGCTGGTCGACGTGTATGGTGGGGCTGGTCGTGTGTGGTGGGCTGGTCATGTTTGGTGGGGCTGGTAATGTGTGGCAGGGCTGGTCGTTTGTGATGGGTCTGGTCGTGTGTGGTGGGGGCTGGTTGTATGGGTGGGGCCAGTCATGTGTGGTGGGGATGGTGATGTGTGGTGGGGCTGGTCATGTGTGGTGGGGCTGCTCATGTGTGGTGGGGCTGGCTGGTGTCTCGGGTGTGGGTGGGGATGGTCAGTGTGGGTGGGGGCTGGTCATGTGTAGTAGGGCTGGTCGTGTGTGGTGGGGCTGGTAAAGTGTGGCGGGGCTGGACGTGTGTGGTGGGTCTGGTCGTGTGTGGTGTGGTTTGTTCGTATGTTGTGGGGTTGGTCAGGTGTGGTGGGCTGGTCGTATGTGGTGGGGTTGTGGTCGTGTGTGGCAGGGCTGATCGTGTGTGGCGGGGCTGGTCGTATGTAGAGGGGCAGGTTATCTGTGGTGGGGTCGGTCTTGTTGGGAGAGGCTGGTCATATGTGTTGTGGCTGGTCTAGTGTGGTGGGGCTGGTAATGTGTGGTGAGGCAGGTCACGTGTGGTGGGGCTGGTCGTTGTGTGGTGGGGTTGGGTCGTAGTGTGGTGGGGACCGTAGTGTGTGGGGGGCTGGTCATGTGTGGTGTGGCATGTCGTATGGTGGGGCTCGTCGTGTGTTTCGGGGCTGGTCGTGTGAGGTGGGTCTGGTCATGTGTGGAGTGGCTGGTCGTGTGTGGTGGGGCTGGTAATGTGGTGGGGATGGTCATGTGTGGTGGGGCTGGTCATGTGTGGGGTGGGGTCGTCGTTTGAGGTGAGGCTTGTCATGTATGGTGGGGATGGACATGTGTGGTGGGGCTCGCTATGTGTGGTGGGGTTGGCGTGTGTGGTGGGGTGGTAGTGTGTGGTGGCTGGACATGTGTGGTGGTGTTGGTTGTGTATGGTGGGGTTGGTCATTTGTGTAAGGCAGGTCATATGTGGTGGGGTTGGTCGTGTGTAGTGGGGCTGGTCATGTATGGAGGGGTATGGTCTTGTGTGGTGGGGCTCGTCGTGTGTGTTGAATTTGGTCGTATTGGTGGGGCTGGTCATGTGTCGTGGGGTTGATCGTGTTGGGTGGGGCTGGTCATGTATGGTGCGGCTGGTCATGTATGGTGGGGCTGCTCATGTATGGTGGGGCTGGTCGTGTGGTGGTGGAACTGGTCGTGTGTGATGTGGCTGGTCATGTGTGGTTGGGGTGGTCCGTGTATGGTGGGGATGGTCGTATGTGGTGGGACTGGTCATGTGTGGAGGAGCTGGTCGTATGTATTGGGGCTGGTCATGTGTGGTTGGGACTGGTCATATGTGGTGGGGCTGGTCACTGTTGTGGTGGGGCTGGTCATGTGTGTGGCGTGGGTCCATGTGTGGGTTGGCAGGTCATGTGTTTATGGGGACTGGTCAAGTGTGGTGAGGCTGGGCATTTGGGGTGGGGTTAGTCGTGTTGTGGTTAGGGTTTTCCTGTGTGGTGGCGGTTCATGTGTGGTGGGGTTTGATCGTTTGTTGTGGGGGCTGGTCTAGTGTGTGGTAGGTGTTGGTGATGTGTGGTGGGGCTGGGTGTATGGTGGGATCATTGGTCACTGTGGTGGTGGTGCTGGTCGTGTTGTGGTGGGATTAGTCGTGTGTGGGTGGGGCTGGCATGAGGGTGGGGATGATAGTCGTTGTTGTTGGGGGGCTGGTCTTGTATGGTGGTGTTGGTCATTTGTGGTGGGGTTTGGCGTGTATGGGTGGGGCTGGTCCATGTGTGGTGAGTGTTGGGTCGTGTGTTTTGGGGTTGGTCATGTGTGGCTGGGGCTAGTCCAGGGTATGGTGGGTTGGTCATGTGTCGGTTGGGTGTTCGTGTGTGGTGGGGCTGGTCATGTGTAGCGGAGCTGGTCGTGTGTGGTGAGGTTTGGTCGTGTGGGGCGGGGCTGGTCGTGTGTGGTGTGGGCTCGGCTCGTGTTGCGGGGCTGGTCATGTGTGGGGTGGCGGGTCATGTGGTTGGGTTGGTCGTGTATGGTGGGGCTTGTTCTTTTTGTGGTGGGGCTGGTGTGTGATGTGGTGGCGCTGGTTGTTTGTGGCGGGGCTGTTCGTGTGTGTGTGGGCTGGTCATGTGTGGCGTGACTGGTTGTATGTGGTGGGGCTTGTCGTAGTGATGGGGCTGGTCGTGTTTGGTTGGGCTGGTCGTATATGTATCGGGGGCTAGTCCGTACATAGTAGGGCTGACCCATCACGACTAGTGACAAAGAGGATAGTGATAGCCGAAGCTATTTTGAACCACTTCCCCGCCGGCACTCGGATCATACAGATAACCCAAGGTACACATTGATGAACCCATTACTCTCCAGTCTTACATATATTACATCCACACTCAAACATTTTCTCTCGGGACCCGCGGTTTAAGATTTAAGATGTGTTCCCAGGGACAAGGTCCCTCCCAGAGGACCCGAGGATACCCGAGATTTAAAAGTTTTTGATGATTGTCTTTGTAATGGCTCCTTCTTAAACTGCAAATTGTTTACCTAAGTTTAATTATATTATTATTTTATCATACCACATATGGTGGTCTAATCTACTATTATTTCAACAATTATTACTAGTTATGAATACTACTACTACAATAACTAGAATGGCCTTATCTGAGCCTGTAGTAAGGGCCTGCTAAGACCGTGTCATGTTAGCATCTATGTGGGTGTGGCCCTGTGCCTCATGGTGCCAATGGCGGCTGTGGAGGCCTTCAAGGCTGGCAACAGCTAGGTACATGTGCATAGTTCTACTGCTCATCTACTTGCTGTTCCAAGTCACAATTTTACCTGTATGGGATGCAAAGAGTTAATATCTGTTCCCTGAACATATCAATACAGGTATAACATGGTATGTGAGGGCTGTAAAATGGGGTACACGTACATGGTGTTGGTGTTTGTTCATATATCATGACCGACTATACCCTTTGAATATTAAGCAGTGCACTAGAATAATAAACAAATACTTGGTAAGCCGGATACAATCGTTGTTGTAGTTGTTGATAGGCTGTGTTGTTGATTGTTGACACGTAAATAGGGTCTAGGTGTTAAACCAACTCTGGAGCCATGGGCAGCGTAAGGCTGCTCTGTTATTGTTTTTGTGTGAGCGTGGCCTCTAAGAGACACTCTCCCTCCCTAGTCGTTCCATATTTTTTCCACTTCTAAGTTAAATTTACGTTAACAAGGGAATCAAGCTATATTTTGGTGTTAATAATTATATTCAGTCTTATTGAACACTTTTTTATTCAATTTAGACATTAAACTGTTGTATGAACAGTGGTTTAATAATGTAAATACTGCGGCGACGTCGATGACGTCACGGAGTCTCCCATTCTCTAATTTAAGAGGATACTGTTAAGGGAAGACTATACTATTTGTGTATAAGTGTGTCGGTTTCCCGACAATAGTAGGTAAATAAAAAAACGTGCGTATTCGAATTGAACGTTGTGTCAAAATTTCAAAGCAATCGGTGAAGAACTTTCGGAGATTACAGCGTGTGTTGCTCTCATGTCCAGCAGATGGCGCTGTTTTTTAAAAAAAATCCATTTTTTTCCTGTCATATGTGAGGCATGTATACATTTATATCTACTATATACATGTATATAGTAGATATAATAAAAGACGCGCCTTTTCGAATGCAGCGTTGTGTCAAAATTTCAAAGCAATCGGTAAAGAGGTTTCGAAGATTTGTCCAATAGATGGCGCTGTTTTAAAAAAAAACATGTGTTTTCTTGTCACAGGTATATAGTAGGTATATAAAAACTCACGCCTTTTCGAATACAACATTGTTTCAAAATTTCAAAGCAACCAGTAAAGAGGTTTCGAAGATTTCCTTCACATGAAAAAACAGTTTTGAAAAAAAGCATGTTTTTTCCCCATCACAGACGTGACATCTATATAGTATGTATATAAAAACCTGCTCGGATGCGATTAAAACATTGTGTGAACATTTCAAAACAATCGGTGAACAACTTTCGGAGATTAGCGATTTTAAACAAACGAACATATACATTTTTATTTATATACTAGAAGTACCTGGCCACGCATTGCTGTGGCTCAACAACGCATGTGCGTTGTTGAGCCACAGCAACCATCCCCCCTGTCTCCCAGTCCTCCCACCATTCCCCCCTCACCTGGTCTCCTAGGCCTCCCAGCCATTCCACACTCCACCGTCCCCTCTTCCTTCCCACCATGCCCCACTCCCCTCTCTCTTTTCCTCCCCACTATTCTCCATTCTCCCATCCCCTAGTCCCCACCATCCCAAACTCCCCCGTCCCCTCGTCCTTCCCCAATATTACCCCCTCCCTTGTCCCCTTGTCCTCCCCACCATCTCTCACTTCCGTCCCTCGTCGTCCCCACCATTCCCCACTCCCTCGTCCAATGCCTTCCCAAATGGTCTGATGTTCCCATAAAAAAATTGGGAACATCAAGTGATCTGATGTTCCCATCACTGAAATATAAGAAAAACATTTTAAAAATGAAGTGAAAATATGAAAAATAAAAACATAAACGATACTCACGAAATGAACAATATGGGTAAACAACACAGCTCAATTCCAATGCAATTCACACAAATAATTAAATCAAAATGAAAATAAATCAAAATCTATGAAAATTAAATTTATCAATGCAATCAGAAACATTGAAATGGAATTGTAACATATAGTATAGCATGTGTGTTGCTGTTACATGCAACAGATGTCGCTGTTGCGCTTTTCAAGAAAAGCATAGTTTTACCTGTCACAGGTGTGGCATCTATATTTATACTTACGAAATGAACGGTATGTTAAACAACACAGCTCAATTCCAACACAATATCACCCAAAATAATTCAATAAAAAACAAATAAATCGAAATCTATGAAGATAAAATTTATCAATGCAATCAGAAACATTGAAATGGAATTCATGACATATTTAGTATAGCGTGCATGTTGCTATTCTGTGCAACAGATGGCGGTGTGTTTCAAAAACGCATGTTTTTACCTGTCAGAGGTGTGGCATCTATATAATAGGTACGTAAAAAAGACGTGCCTATTCGATTGCAATGTTGTGTCAAAATTTTAAAGCAATCGGTGTAGAACTTTCGGAGATTACAGCGTGTGTTGCTCTTACATCCAACAGATGGCACTGTTTTTTTTTAAAAACATGTTTTTTCTGTCACAGGTGAGGCATGCATATAGTAGATATATAAAAAGATGCGCCTATTTGAATGCAACTGTGTCAAAATTTCAAAGCCATCGGTAAAGAGGTTTCGAAGATTTCCCTCACTTGAAACACACACGAAAAACTTTTTCAGAAAAAGCATGTTTTTTTACCGTCACAGACGTGACATCTATATAGAATGTATATAAAAACCTGCTCGGATATGAATTGAACGTTGTGTGAAAATTTGAAAGCAATCAGTGAAGATC
>WNGS01162172.1:62218-78899 GCA_020271785.1 Procambarus virginalis
GACCCAGATCACTTTGTAGCTTCTTAGGAACATTGTCAAATTCTGTCCCGAATGTGTCTGTCTGAGCGCTTTTGACCCAGTACCTTAGGGCACTAGGGAATTTATGCTTGATTCCTATTTTCTTTAGAAAATCAAACACTACTTGGGTGACACCTATTAGTTTCTTCAGTTCAGAGTACCGAGTAGGATCAATTACCAAAGTCCGAGGTAGTTCTGGGTTCTCAGTGGGAACAGTGACATTGGTCACAATGACTTGTGGCTTTTGTTCAGGTCGCTGATTAGCCTGGTTGACACCTGGTTGATGGGGGTTCTGGGAGTTCTTCTACTCCCCAAGCCCGGCCCGAGGCCAGGCTTGACTTGTGAGAGTTTGGTCCACCAGGCTGTTACTTGGAGCAGCCCACAGGCCCACATACCCACCACAGCCCAGATGGTCCGGCACTCCTTGAGGGAAAGAATCTAGTTTCCTCTCGAAGATGTCCACGGTTGTTCCTGTAATATTTCTGATGCTCGCTGGGAGGACGTTGAACAACCGTGGACCTCTGATGTTCATACAGTGTTCTCCGATTGTTCCCATGGCACCTCTGCTCTTCACTGGTTCTATTCTGCATTTTCTTCCATGTCGTTCACTCCAGTACGTTGTTATTTTACTGTGCAGATTTGGGACCTGTCCCTCCAGTATTTTCCATGTGAATATTATTTGGTATCTCTCTCGTCTCCTTTCTGAGACGAGCCACTAAGCCACTGAGGTCCATTAAACCACATCTCTGCCTTTGTTAATTGCCATAAAGTCAGGCCTCGGGAGAGATAGTCAGCTGGATTCTCTTTAGTGGGTACATATCTTAGTTTATACCCTGCTGACAACTCTCGTATTTCTTTAACGTGGTTACTCACGTACAGATTCTTACTATTATTGTTTTTAATCCCACTGTAGCACTGCCTCATTATCTGACCATACCACTGTTTCTTCAGTGTGGAGGCTACTTAAGGCCTTGATCAGATAATGAGTCAATCTTACACCTAGCAGTAAGGCTCTTAATTCCAGTTGTGGCAATGATCTTTTCTTTAAAGGTGCCACTCTGGCCTTTGATGTGAGCAAATTGGCTTGCCCATTTGAGACCAGGTAAGCTACTGTGCCATAAGCCTTTCCTGAGGTATCACAAAATACATGTAGCTTAATTGGTTCCTTTTCATTTACTACTGTGTTCCGAGGGAACTTGACAGACTCTAGGATACTTAAATCTTTTACTAGCCCTTGCCATTTTTCTTGTAAGGTAGGTGTTAGAAGATCATCCCAGCCTATCTTTTGTTGCCAACATTCCAGCATTATCAACAATTATTATTATTATGGTAACAAGCTTGTTACCAACAAGTACAAGAAGCTACAAAGTGATCTGGGTCTCTGGTTAGACACCGACTTTCCATTAATTAAGATTGGACTTAATAGTCCTAATGGGTCGAAGGGTTTGCTGACTTGTGATAGCAATTTTCTCATTGTTAAGTTAGTGGTATCTGACTCCACTGACTTAATTGTCAAGTGATCTGTTGTCGTGTTCCATTCGACGCCTAGTACCTTTGTCATCTTGGGTACCAGGTAGTCGGGAAATTTCGTTGCGATCAGTTGATTTAATTTGTAATTGTTGGAGACCCACGACTGGAGAGGCATATTGGCTCCCATTAATTCTCGATTGGCCTCATAGTATATGTTCAACAGTTTACTCTCACTGTAGGTTGTTCCTTGAAAATTATCCACATACAAGTTTTTACTAATTTCTGTCTTGTTTGGGCTATTGGACTTCTTCAAGTGTGTATCTAAGGTAGCTTGAAGCAGAAATGGTGAAGAAGTGGCCCCAAACAAGACAGATGCAAACATATAAATGATTAATTCACTGTTTGGATCGTTAAGATCCTTGATCCATAGGAACTTTGTGTAGTTCCGGTCTTCTTCTTGGAGACCTACCCTAAGGAATGCCTTGCTAATGTCGGCTGTATATGCATAAGTCCCAATACGGAACTTTAACAGCATGTCGTATAGCCTTTGTGTCAGGCTAGGGCCAGTTTGGAGGCAGTCATTTAACGAAACACTACTCTGCCTCGTCTTAGCGCTGCAATTAAATACTATCCGTAGTGGGGGAGTAGCAGAATTTTTCAGTACAGGGTGGTGTGGCAGGTAGTGCCCTTCCTTTGGGTTATCATTAGTGACAACTTTGATAAATTTGTAAGTGCAACACCTGTGATCTTAATTGGTTTTGTGCCATAAAATGGTTGACAGGTAGCTGAGGGTGATTCAGCTTCCATGGTAATCTGACCCAGTTTGATTATCTCTGTAGATAACTGAGTCCAGGTATTGTTTGTAAGTCCAGTCGTCATCTGGGCTAGGTTGTTCAGGGACAATGCCGAGAGTTGCCAAGTCCCATAGCTTATGTACAGGGAGATCAAGCTCATCCTTGGACATGTCTCTAAATTGCAGTGGAGACTGTTCTCCTAGTCATGCAACCATTACTGGGTTGGCATGTTGGCGGTCTACAGGTGCGGGTTGTTTCAGCAATAATACTGGGCCTGTTAGCAAATAGCCACCTGCAGATGGTAACAAGCTTGTTACCAACAAGTACAAGAAGCTACAAAGTGATCTGGGTCTCTGGTTAGACACCGACAATTATAACATAATCAGATGCGGAGGCCGCTTACAGCATGCTGACATAGATCTGGAAGCAAAAAATCCAATATTGCTTCCTCGTCATCACATAGTAAGCAAACTAATTGTGTTACACACACAAATACAACACTCTGCATGGTGGGGTATTTGATACTCTCACAGACTTAAGACAACAGTACTGGCTACCCCAAGGTAGGCAGACAGTAAAATCAATAATTAAATCCTGTGTTATTTGCCAGAGATACGATGCCAGAGTGTGTCCATATCCCGGCCCTCCTCCACTTCCGAAGGAACGAGTTCTACATATCCGTCCCTTTGAGACTACATGAGTAGATTTCACAGGAGCACTAACACTAACAGCCACCATGGACAGAAAACCCCGTAAAGGCCTATATCTGTCTTTTTACTTGTGCCACAACAAGGTCAGTCCATCTAGAAGTGACTCCCGATATGAGTGCCAAAGCATTCTTACAGGCTTTCACAGGTTTGCTTCACATAGATTCTGTCCTAAGTTAATGATCACAAACAATGGGTCCAACTTAGTGACAGGAGAAGCATGTCTGAGGAAAATCTGGACACACCCAAAGGTACGCAAAGCCCTAAATCAATGACAGTGCCAATGAAAATTCATACCACCCAGAGCACCATGGCACGGAGGCTTCTATGAATGCATGATTGGTATGGTGAAATGTTCTCTACGGAAAACCTACACCGCCAAAAGATTGACCTACAGGAGCTCCAAACCGTAGTCATAGAGATAGAAGCCCAAGTTAATAACTGACCACTTACCTACCTCTCTGATGATGTTTTGCAGCGTGAACCATTAAGTCCAGCTCATCTGATGTATGGAAGACCTCTCTGCACCCTTGTGTCCCTTACAGACGAGGACCAGAGGATTCTTCATATGTCCGAGAGAGTGATTTGGTTCAACGTTTCAAACATCTATCAGGGGTGTAAGTCGGTGGAATGACGTATGAACTCGAGAATACCTTACTGCTCTGAAGAGTATCATTACGGGGCAAACACCCTACAACAGAATTAACTTGAACCTTGGTGACATAGTTCTGGTGGATAGCGATGGGCCACGCTAAGTGGCCTATAGGCCAAAAGTCTCTGTTCATCCAGACAGCCAGGGCATCTTGAGAATAGTGAAAGTAAAATGCCGAGGCAACACTACTTTCAAAACATTAGAGAAATTAGTTCCTTTAAACTAGTAGGAAAAGAAGACGTTCATGACTTCCAGCATCCGATATGCCATTACGGGAAATACATCCCCAAAGGACTGCAGCACAACAATGTAAACTCAAATTAAAGCAGCACTAGAATTCTGAAGGAGAAGAATAAAGTGATCTCAGTCCTTACTGGGACTTCGACCCGTATTCTTCCCCCCCCCCCCCCTTCCCACGGAATTATGTCGGAAATCCGACACACCCATAATAACATGGTTATCCCCTTAAACAACGAGAATGGGTGATTCTGTGACGTCATCGACGTCACGTATTTATTATACTCTAACTTCTTTTATACAGAGTCTAGTGTTTAAATTTAATAAAAAAGTGTTCACTAAGACTGAATATAATTTGCAACACTGGGAATATAGCTTAATACTNTCCGGAAGTTCCTCCTCGCCCTTTTGTTCAGTTTCTTCGCTTCCATACATGCCCTATTACACCATGGATTCGTCTGTTGCTTCTCGGATTTTTCCTTTTGGGCCGGGATGAACCTGTTTACTGCCTCCTGACACTTTGGGTAACATAGTCCATCATACCCTGTACAGACTTATCTCTGAGGTCTGTGTTCCAAGGTATTTCACTTAGGAAACTTCTCATCTGTACATAATTCCCCTTTCGGTATGCCAGCCTTTTGATTCCTAGTTTTTTTTGGGGGGAGATAATTCCTAGCTCTACCAGGTACTCAAAGTTCAATACACTATGGTCACTCATTCCCAAGGGCGCTTCCATCTTAACTTCCCTTATATCCCACTCATTTAGGGTAAATATCAAATCAAGCATTGCTGGTTCATCTTCTCCTCTCATTCTTGTTGGTTCTTTGATGTGCTGGCATAGAAAGTTTCTTGTTGCCACGTCCAGCAGATTAGCTCTCCATGTTTCTGGTCCTCCATGCAGGTCTCTGTTCTCCCAATCTATCTTCCCATGGTTGAAGTCTCCCATAATTAGTAGTCCAGATCCATTCCTGCTAGCAACAGAAGCTGCTCTTTCTATTATGTTAATGGCGGCCATGTTGTTTATATCATATTCCTGTCTAGGTTTTCTGTCATTTGTTGGTGGATTCTATATGACTACGACCATACTTTTATTCCCTCCATTTGTTATGGTACCTGCTATGTAGTCAATGAAATCTTAACAGCCCGGAATAACCATCTCCTCAAAATCCCAGCCTTTTCTTACCAGGAGAGCTACACCACCACCACCCCTTCCTTCCCTCTCTTTCCTCATAACATAATTGGGAACACTGCATTTGTTATCGTTTTCGTTAGCTTTGTTTCTGTGAGGGCTATTATGTCTGGGTTTTCCTCTAGCACCCGTTCTCCAAACTCATTTGCTTTATTTGTAATTCCATCTATGTTAGTGTACATTGCTTTGAGGCTTGCTTTCTTCTGTCCCTTCTCAAATCGCCTCCTTGGTGATTGATCTGCTGGTGGGGGAAGCTGTTCCATGGGTGTGAGGACCTGCGAGGTGGATAACAGTGTCTCAGAGGATACTGGGATGAGGGGCGGGGGATCCAGTGAAGGGGGAGGGACAGGGAGGGTATGGGGTGAAAGGGGAGGGAGGACAGGAAGGAAAGGGGGGGAGGGTTAGGAGAGGAGGGGTAGAAGGGTGGGGATTAGGTGTGGGGGGAGAGAGATTTGGCTGAACATTTGAGTGGGGGTAGGGAGGGTTTGGGGTAGGTGGGTTTTCTATGCAGAGGAGGGTGGCGGGGTTGTCCTCCCCTCTGGTGTTACTGGGTAGCTGGTTGTGTGTGTGTGTGTGTGTATACTCACCTATTTGTACTCACCTATTTGTGCTTGCAGGGGTTGAGCTTTGGCTCTTTGGTCCCGCCTCTCAACTATCAATCAACTGGTGTACAGGTTCCTGAGCCTACTGGGCTCTATCATATCTACATTTAAAACTGTGTATGGAGTCAGCCTCCACCACATCACTGCCTAATGCATTCCATCTGTTAACTACTCTGACACTGAAAAAGTTCCTTCTAACGTCTCTGTGGCTCTTGTGGGTACTCAGTTTCCACCTGTGTCCCCTTGTTCGCATCCCACCAGTGTTGAATAGTTTATCCTTGTTTACCCGGTCGATTCCTCTGAGGATTTTGTAGGTTGTGATCATGTCTCCTCTTACTCTTCTGTCTTCCAGTGTCGTAAGTTGCATTTCCCGCAGCCTTTCCTCGTAACTCATGCCTCTTAGTTCTAGGACTAGTCTAGTGGCATACCTTTGGACTTTTTCCAGCTTTGTCTTGTGCTTGACAAGGTACGGACTCCATGCTGGGGCCGCATACTCAAGGATTGGTCTTACGTATGTGGTGTACAAGATTCTGAATGATTCCTTACACAGGTTCCTGAACGCCGTTTTGATGTTAGCCAGCCTCGCATATGCCGCAGACGTTATTCATTTTATGTGGGCTTCAGGAGACAGGTTTGGTGTGATATCAACTCCTAGATCTTTCTCTCTGTTCGTTTCATTAAGTACTTCACCTCCTATTCTGCATCCTGTGTCTGGCCTCCTATTTCCACTGCCTAGTTTCATTACTTTGCATTTACTTGGGTTGAACTTCAACAGCCACTTGTTGAACCATTAACTCAGTCTGTCTAGGTCATCTTGTAGCCTCCTACTATCGTCCTCCATTTCAATCCTCCTCATAATTTTTGCATCATCGGCAAACATTGAGAGAAACGATTCTATACCCTCTGGGAGATCATTTACATATATCAGAAATAGTATAGGTCCAAGGACTGACCCCTGCGGGACTCCACTCGTAACGTCTCGCCAGTCTGAGACCTCACCCCTCACACTGACTCTTTGTCTCCTGTTGCTTAGGTAATCATGTATCCAACGGAGTGCCTTCCCTTTCACTCCAGCCTGCATCTCCAGCTTTTTCACTAGCCTCTTGTGTGACACTGTATCAAAGGCTTTCTGACAATCCAAAAATATACAGTCTGCCCACCCTTCTCTTTCTTGCCTTATTTTTGTTGCCTGGTCATAGAATTCAAGTAACCCTGTGAGGCAGGACCTGCCATCTGTGAATCCATGTTGGTGCTGTGTTACAAAGTTCTTTCGCTCCAGATGCTCCACTAGCTTTCTTCGCACAATCTTCTCCATCAGCTTGCATGGTATGCAGGTTAGGGACACTGGCCTGTAATTCAGTGCCTCCTGTCTATCCCCTTTCTTGTATATCGGGACTACGTTAGCTGCTTTCCAAATTCCTGGCAGTTCCCCTGTTGCCAGTGATTTGTTATACACTATGGAGAGTGGGAGGCACAGTTCTTCTGCTCCTTCCTTTAGTATCCAAGGGGAGATTCCATCTGGGCCTATAGCCTTTGTCACATCCAACTCTAGTAAACACTTCCTTACTTCCCCGCTGGTAATCTCAAACTCTTCCAGTGGTTCCTGGTTAGCTATTCTCTCTCTTATCTCTGGGATTTCTCCTTGCTCTAAGGTGAAGACCTCTTGGAATTTCTTATTCAGTTCCTCACACACTTCCTTGTCGTTTGTAGTGAATCCTTCTGCCCCAATCCTTAATTTCATAACATGTTCCTTTACTGTTGTTTTTCTCCTGATGTGGCTATGCAGCAATTTAGGCTGAGTCTTTGCCTTGCTTGCGATGTCATTTTCGTATTGTCTTTCTGCTTCTCTTCTCATCCTGACATATTCATTCCTGGCATTCTGGTATCTTTCTCTGCTCTCCAGTGTCCTGTTATTCCTATAGTTTCTCTATGCCCTTTTACTTTGCTGCTTAGCTAGCCTACATCTCTGATTAAACCAAGGGTTTCTCATCTTCATTTCACTGTTTTCCTTTTGGGCTGGGACAAACTTGTTTGCTGCGTCCTTGCACTTTTGCGTGATGTAGTCCATCATATCTTGGGCCGTCTTTTCCCTGAGCTCTGTTTCCCATGCTATATCTGTTAGGAATTTTCTTATCTCCTCATAGTTACCCTTTCCGTATACAAACCTTTTGGTTAGCATACCGAAAGTGCTAGTGTTGGGGTATGAAGAGCGCCTGAAGGAACTGAGCCTTACGACACAAGAAAAAAGAAGGGAAAGGGGGGATACAATTGGAACGTATAAAATACTTAGTGGGGATTGACAGAGTGGAAATAGACGAAATGTTCACACAGAATAGTAACAGAACAAGGGTGTCTGTGTGTGTGTGTGTGTGTGTGTGTGTGTGTGTGTGTGTGTGTGTGGTGTGTGTGTGTGTGTGTGTGTGTGTGCTCATCTATTTGTACTCGTCAATTTGTGCCTGTAGGATCGAGTTCCAGCTCTTGGACCCTGCTTTTCAAGCCGTTAGCTGTCTAATAACTCGTGGCCTATTTCCTATCATACCTACTTTTAAAGTTATGAATGGAGTTAGCCTCTACAATCTTCTCCTTTAGGTCATTTCATTTACTCACTACCCTTATGCTAAAAGAAAACTCTCTAACATCTCTATGACACATCTTAACTTAAACATCCGTACCCCCGTGTTCTATTGATATTCATTGTAAACATTTCTTCCGTTTCCACCTTGTCAATCCCACGAAATATTTTATACATCTATATCATGTCGTCCTCTCCCTCCTCCTCCTTTCTATCGTGGTCAGGTTTAGTTCCTTCAGTCCGTCTTCGTACCTCATCCCTCGCAGCTCTGGGACGAGTCTTGTTGCAAACGTCTGCACCTTTTCGTGCTTCCTTATGTGTCTTTTTAGATGGGAGTTCCATGATGGGGCGGCATACTCAAAGACTGGCCTCACATAGGCGGTATACAGTGATCTAAATGCCTCCTTATTCAAGTTCCTGAAGGATGTTCTGACTTGCTAGAGAAGAGTATGCAGCTAACGTTATTCCATTGAGCCTGTGGAGTTAAGTTTGGTGTCATTTTCACTCCCAGTTATTTTCTCTAGTCGTTATAGGGAGATAGTTTCCCCTTCATCGTGTGAATAGGAGCCAGGAACCTTTTAGGTCTCCGAAAGTTCTCATTTCCATCATCTTGTACTTGTTAGTGTGGAACTGTAGCAACCATTTCTCGGACCAGCTCTGCAACATGTTCAAGTCATCCTGGAGAATCTTACAATCCTTATCTGTCTCAACCCTCCTCGTTAGTTTTCCATTATCTGCAAACATCAACATAAAAGACTCAGTTCCTGCAGTCAAGTTATTTAAATAAATGAGGAATAAAATGGGCCCCAGCGCCGATCCTTGAGGTACCCCGCTTGTTACTCTACGCCAGTTCGACTCCTCGCCCCTCACTGTCACTCTCTGACACCTGTCAAGTAATTCCTTACCCATGATAGTGCGTTGCCGTCTACTCCCGCCTGCCTCTCAAGTTTGTATAGTAACCTTATACGTGGTACTGTATCAAAGGCATTTTGACAGTCCAAAAATATGCAATCTGCCCATCCTTCTCAGTCTTGCCTTATTTTCGTTACCTTATCATAAAACTCAAGGAGGTTCCTCAGGCATGATTTCACTTCTCTAAAGCCGTGTTGTTGTTTACTAACAAACCTAATTCTTTCTAGGTGTGCAAATAGTCTTAACTTATAATAATTAAAAATATTTTGCAAGGGATGCTTGTGAGCGACACTGGTTTGTAGTTAAGTACCTCTTCTATCTCTTTTCTTGTAGATAGGCACCACATTTGCCTTTTTCCAGTAACTGGCAAATTCCCCTGTGTAAGTGACAAATTAAATATTAGTGCTAGTGGTATGTTGAGGGCCTGTGTTGCTGCTATAAACATCTGTGGTGATACTCTATCAGGCCCAGTAGCTTTAGCTATATTCAGTGATGCTAGCTGTATTCCTACTGCCTCCACAGTTACCTCAATATTCAGTAGTTTCTTATAAGGGGCTGCTTCCTCATATGTGTGGGTGTGTATTCACCTAGCTCACTAAGTTCATATAGTTCACCTAGTTCACCTAGTTATGCTTGCAGAGGTTGAGTTCTGTTCTTTCGGCCCGCCTCTCAACTGTCAATCAATCAACTGTTACTAACTACTAACTAACTTTTTCACACACACACACACACACACACACACACACACACACACACACACACACACACACACACACACACACACACACACAACTAGGTGAGTACTAGGTGAGTACACACACAAGACCAATCCTGGAGTATGCAGCTCCAGCCTGGATTCCATACCTAGTTAAACACACGACAAAGTTACATAAGATTCAGCGGTATGCCACCAGGCTCGTCCCGGAACTGAGAGGAATGAGCTACGAGGAAAGGCTAAAGGAGCTGAACCTCACATCCCTGGAAAACAGAAGAGTAAGGGGAACTCTGGCACCAGAGTTTCCAAGAAGAGTCTCATATTTTGGTACACCAATGCTGATGGGGTATCCAATAAAGCAGAAGAGATAAAAGAAAGAGTTAATGAGGCAGACCCAGACATAGTTGCAATAGTGGAAACAAAATAAATGGCATGATCTCAGATGCAATCTTTCCAGAGGGTTACCAGGTGATAAGAAAAGAAAGGACACAGAGACAGGGAGGGGAAGTGGCACTCCTAATAAAGCGGAAATGAAAGTTTGATGACCTGGAAAATCCGGGTACTAATGAAAGCACGAGCTCCATACATGGAACTCTGACAGTGGATGGGAAGAAGATTGTAATCTTGATACTCTACAATCCCCAACCAAACCGTAGAAGGCCCTGGCAGGAGTATGAGGACAGCAACAAGGCAGGAGTATGAGGACAGCAACAAGGCATGTATAGATGAACTGCAGAGGGCAGCAACAATAGCTCATAGAATGAGAGCGAAGCTGCTGGTCACGGGGGACCTAAATCACGGAGAGATAAATTGGGAAACAAGGAATCCCCATGGCGGGGAAGAAACGTGGGGAGCGAAGTTGGTAAACGTTATTGACATAAATTTCCTAACACAGCATGTGAAGGAAGTCACAAGGGAAAGAGGAGGGGATACGCCGAGCCAAGTAAACCTAATTGTCACCCAGAATGTAGAAGACATCGAGTATTTGGAACATGAAATACCAATAGGAGCCACGATCTGGCAATGATCTTAAATGAGTCAATTATGTCGGGAGAATTACCCAGTTGCTGGAAGGAGGTAATCGGAACAAATGTCGTACCGATTTTCAAGAAAGGAGATAGGGAGGAGGCACTTAACTACAGACCCGTATCACTGACAAGCATCCCCTGCAAAATACTTGAAAGAATAATTAGGCTAAGACTTGTTGAGCACCTGGAGAGCATTGGGTTTGTAAACAAACACCAACACGGATTCTGGACAGGGAAATCATGCCTGACAAACCTTTTGGAATTCTATGATAAAGTAACAAGGATAAGGCAGAACAGAGAAGGCTAGGCAGACTGCATATTTTAGACTGCCAAAAGGCTTTTGATACAGTACCGCACATGAGACTGCTATTCAAACTTGAGAGGCAGGCAGGAATAAGCAGAAAGGCTCTAGCATGGGTAAGGAACTACCTAACAGGAAGGAACCAGAGGGTAATGGTAAGGGACGAGAAGTCGGACTGGCGAACAGTAACGAGTGGAGTACCTCAAGGATCGATGCTGGGACCAATCCTCTTTCTAATTTACATAAATGATATGTTTACAGGAGTGACATCCTACTTGTCAATGTTCGCGGATGACACAAAATTAATGAGAAGAGTTGTGACAGATGAGGATTGTAGGGTCCTCCAGGAGGACCTAGACAGGTTGCAGAGATGGTCAGAGAAATGGCTACTGGAGTTCAACTCGAGTAAATGTAAAGTTATTGAAATGGGATCAGGTGATAGGCGTCCAAAGGGGACAGTACACAATTAAGGGAAACTTCCTCCCAGTAACGATTCGAGAAAGAGACTTGGCAGTGGACATAACACCTAATCTAACTCCTAAGGCACATACAAATAGGGTAACGACAGCAGCATACTCTACACTGGCAAAAATTAGAACTTTATTCAAAAACCTAAGTGAGGAGGCTTTTTGGACGCTTTACACTGCCTACGTGAGACCAGTCTTAGAGTATGCCACACCATCATGGAGCACACACCTGAAGAAACATAAGGAATCTGGAAAATTTTCAAAGGTTTGCGACGAGGCTTGTCCCAAAGTTACGAGGGATGGGATATGAAGAGCGTCTGAAGGAACTGAACCTTACGACACAACAGAAAAGAAGGGAGATAGGAGATATGATAGGGACATATAAAATACTCAGGGGAAATTGACAAAGTGCAAATAGATGAAATGTTCACACGTAATAGTAACAGAACGAGGGGACCTGGGTGAAAGCTGGAAACTCAGATGAGCCGCAGAGATGCTAGGAATTTTTCTTTTAGCGTGAGAGTAGTGGAAAACTGGAATGCACTTGGTGTGCAGGTTGTGGAAGCAAACTCTATTCATAATTCTAAAATTAGGTATGATAGGGAAATGGGACAGGAGTCATTGCTGTAAACAACCGATGGCTTGAAAGGCTGGTTCCAAGAGTCAATGCTCGATCCTGTAGACACAAATAGGTGAGTACAAATAGGTGAATACACACACACACACACACACATATCGCCAGGGGTGAGGGGGGAACCCACAACCAACAACCCAGTAACACAAGAGAGTGAGGGCAACTCCACCAACCTCCTCTGCATAGAACCCCCCCCCCCTTCCCCATACCCTCCCTGCCTCCCACTCCAATGCTCAGCCAACTCTCCCTCCTCCCTCACCCCATTCCCACCCCTGCTACCCCCTCCCCTCCTTCCACCAAGCCCCCCCCATCCCACCTTTTCCTTCCTGTCCTCCCTCTCCCTTCATCCCATACCCTCCCTGTCCCCCCCCCTTCAAATGACCCCCCGCCCCTCACTCCAGTATCCTCTGAGACCCTGTTATCCACCTCACAAAACCTCACACCCATGGAAAAGCTTCCATCAGCAGAACGCTTACCAAGGAGGAGATATGAGAAGGGGACAGAAGAAAGTGAGCCTCAAGGCAATGTACACTAACATAGATGGGATTACAAATAAAGCAAATGAACTTGGAGAATGGGTACTAGAAGAAAACTCTGTCAATCCACTATTGATAATCTAGACATAATAGCACTCACAGAAATAAAGGTAAGAAAAACCATAACAAATGCAGTGTTCCCACAGGACTACTGTGTTGTGAGGAAAGAGAGAGAAGGAAGAGAAGGTGGTGGTGGTGTAGCTTTGCTGGTTAGAAAAGGCTGGGGGTTTTGAGGAGATGGTTATTCAGGGCTGTGAAGGTTTCAGTGACTATATAACAGGTACCATAGCAACTGGAGGGCCAAAAAATATAGTCGTAGTCATATATAAGCCGCCACCAAATGACAGAAAACCCAGACATGAATATGATAGAAACAACATGGCCACCATTAACATAATAGAGAGAGCAGCTTCTCTCACTAGCAGGAATGGATCTGGAATACTAATCATGGGAGACTTCAACCACGATATCAAACAAGATAGATTGGGAGAACAGAGACCCACACGGAGGACCAGATACCTGGAGAGCTAAGCTGCTGGACGCGGCAAGAAGAAACTTTCTAAGCCAACACATCAAGGGACCGACAAGAATGAGAGGGGAAGATGAACCAGCCATGCTTAATTTGATATTTACCCTAAATGAGAAGGATATAAGGGAAATTAGGTTGGAAGCACCCTTGGGAATGAGTGATCACAGTGTATTGATCTTTGAGTACCTGGTGGAGCTAGGATTAATCTCTCCCCAAAAGAACTAGGAAACAAAAGGCTGCCATACTGAAAGGGAAATTACGAGGAGATGAGAATTTTCCTAAGGGATATACCATGGGACACAGACCTCAGAGCTAAGTCTGTACAAGACATGATGGACTGTCACCCAAAAGTGTCAGGAGGCAGTAAACAGGTTCATCGCGGCCCACAAAGAAAAATCCGAGAAGCAACAGAAGAATCCATGGTTTAATAGCGCATGAATGGAAACGAAGGAACTGAACAAAAGCGTGTGGAGGAACTTCCGAAATAACAGAACACCAGAAAGCAGAGAGAGATACCAGAAAACCAGGAATGACCACCAAGGCTGAAGCTCTCCGGGAGGCTTGACCACCAAGGCTGCTGCTCCCCGGGGGCTTGACTACCAAGGCTGCAGCTCCCATGGGGCTTGACCACCAAGGCTGCGGCTCCCAGAGGGCTTGACCACCAAGGCTGCGGCTCCCCGGGGGCTTGACTACCAAGGCTGCGGCTCCCATGGGGCTTGACCACCAAGGCTGCGGCTCCCCGGGAGGCTTCACCATTAAGGCTGCGGCTCCCCGGGGGCTTGACCACCAAGGCTGCGGCTACCAGGGGGCTTGACCACCAAGGCTGCGGCTTCCCGGGGGTTGACCATCAAGGGTGCGGCTCCCAGGGGGCTTGACCACCAAGGCTGCGGCTCCCAGGGGACTTGATCACCAAGGCTGCGGCTCCCGGGGCTTGACCACCAAGGGTGCGGCTCCCCGGGGCTTGACTACCAAGGCTGCGGCTCCCAGGGGGCGTGATCACCAAGGCTGCGGCTCCCTGGGGGCTTGACCACCAAGGCACCGGCTCCCCGGGGCTTGACCACCAAGGTTGCGGCTCTCCGGGGCTTGACCACCATGGCTACGGCTTCCCGGGGCTTGACCACCAAGGCTGCGGCTCCACTGGGGATTGACCACCAAGGTTGCGGCTCCCCGGGGGCTTGCCCACCAAGGCTGTGGCTCCCGGGGGCTTTACCACCAAGGTTGCGGCTCCCCGAGGGATTGACCACCAAGGCTGCGGCTCCCCGGGGGCTTTACCACCAAGGCTGCGGCTCCCCGAGGGATTGACCACCAAGGCTGCGGCTCCCCGGGGCTTGACCACCAAGGTTGCGGCTCCCCGGAGGCTTGACCACCCACACTCTTTCAATACCCATGGCGAGATTCCATCCGGCCCAACAGCTTTTCTCACATCCAGCTCCAATAGGTGCTTTTTGACCTCATCTCTTGTAATTTCGAACCTATCCAAGGTCACCTGGTTTGCTGCCACCTCTCCCAGCGCTTTGATATCTCCCTGTTCTATTGTAAAGACCTCCTGGAACCTTTTGTTGAGTTCTTCACACACCTCTTTGTCATTCTCTGTGTACCTCTGTGTGCTGGGGTCCGTGTGCTGGGGTCCGTGCGCTGGGGTCTGTGTGCTTGGGTCCGTGTGCTGGGGTCCGTGTGCTGGGGTCCAGGCACTGGGGTCTGAGATGGGGTCCGTGCGCTGGGGTCTGTGTACTCACCTAGTTGTGCTTGCGGGGGTTGAGGTCTGGCTCTTTGGTCCCGCCCCTCAACCGTCAATCAACAGGTGTACAGTTTCCTGAGCCTATTGGGCTCTATCATATCTACACTTGAAACTGTGTATGGAGTCAGCCTCCACCACATCACTGCCTAAAACATTCCATTCTCCATTTCATTTTCCTGTGTGCTGGGGTCCGTGCACTGGGGTCCGTGTGCTGAGGTCCTGGCACTGGGGTCCAGGCGCTGGGGTCTGTGTGCTGGGGTCCGTGTGCTGGGGTCAGTGCACTGGGGTCCGTGCGCTGTGGTCTGTGTGCTGGGGTCTGTATGCTGGGGTGCGTGCGCTGTGGTCTGTGTGTTGGGGTCCGTGTGCTGGGGTCAGTGCGCTGGGGTCCGTGCGCTGGTATTCGTTGCCTTGTGGGGGGTTGAATATTATACACCGTAGTCGCTTCTTGTAGATTTATTAGCTGAGACAGATATATATCTGGCCAGCCGAGGTCCTACTACTCTGAGTGTATCGAGGGAACTGCTACTGCAAGCATGGCTGGAGACTGTGAATCTGGCATGACGTCAGAGGCCTACTCGGCTGTGATTGGTTATGTTCCAACTGGCGGGGAATTCGAATATAACATCGCTTGGACACACTACCAAGTCGACGTCCCTTGTCGACAAGCTCTGGCTAGCTATATAGTTACAATAATACTGAAAGGACCTCGGTGGCATTCAATAACGGCTTACATGTGAAAATTGCATAATAAAATATTGAAAATAGATCAGGTGTGCGTAATACTAGCATCTTGGCATATGCACCAAAAAAAAAAAATTTGATCATAGTAGGTGCAAATCATGGTGACAATGCTTTGATTAAACCAGAGTATAAAGAACATGTGTATGTCTACTTGTCAGAAATGAACAATACAACTCAAGGTATTGCCTAAACAAAATTATTAACAAGTGTCAATGGCATATGCTTGAAACAATACAAAATTAAACAATTATTACATTAATGGAATAAAGTTCTGACCTAACAACCACAAATGAATTTTAAGATTAGATAATGTTTTTTTTTTCTCTTTTTTTTTTCAATGTACAATATATATATTTACAAGACCAATGTACAATACATTTAATATGCAATATAT
This sequence comes from Procambarus virginalis, assembly GCA_020271785.1. Taxonomy (NCBI): domain Eukaryota; kingdom Metazoa; phylum Arthropoda; class Malacostraca; order Decapoda; family Cambaridae; genus Procambarus; species Procambarus virginalis. Next base: position 78,455 of record WNGS01162172.1, read on the forward strand.
TTACAAGTTATATACAAGACCTGGAACAAGAAGACTAACATCTGCGTGATAGCAGTCAGGATTCACTGGCCTCAATGTGGTTGCTAGAACATTAATGAAATCTTTATGACAAGCACTGTAAAAAAAATTACAAATGGCAGTAGACTTAACAATGGCATTTAATTTATAATAAATTAAAATTGAGAAAAACATGATCATACTATATACTGTATATATATATATAATGGTAATAATAAGACATGTGTGGTGGAAATACTGCAAATGAATTTTTCAAAGCCAAACATAATAACTGCAGAGTGCACTTAATTGTAAATTCTGCGGATATCTACACCTAGCTCATCTAGAGCACTATACAACTCTGGCTCTGACTGATGGTCAGGAACAGATGAAACTGCATGTGACAAACTATCATCTTGAGAGATAACCTCGTTATCATCTAGCCAAT
>WNGS01162173.1:9253-26565 GCA_020271785.1 Procambarus virginalis
ATCCATGATTTCTGTCCGAGTGTCCTTGCCATGGCTTGCAAGGCTGTACTCACCGTGAAGGTATTGACTACGGAAGATAACCCGTGATTACTTCGGACCCTGAATACCCACTGGACTGGGAAGAGGTTGAGCCACACGCTAAATTATTCCGCCGCTGAGGGCAACGGAATAAGGAAGCTTAGTTTTTTTTCGAGTGTGCAAGTCGACAGTCGAATAACAAGGGAAGCTTTGTATTACGCCTAATGTATTGATTACACCTTCCCGGCACACCAGTGTTTCTGAAGATGTAGATAGGCCTACACGAATGTTGATGTTATGAACAGAATGGTCACCTTGAGGTAAAATCCGCACTTGGAGCCCCTAAGGCATTGTTGACTTCAACCTCGTGCTGGCAGCTCCTGCGGCGGCGCTGGAACCAAGCGTATTGGCGTTTGCCTTTCCATTTCACATTTTCAGCATCGTGGAGAGAGGGGACCTGCTGCATGGGTAACAGCTTCTCCTCCATATCGACCTACCGTGGCTTTGCGCCCTGGAGAGGACACTCCAGCTTCGACAACACGAGCGCAACTCTATAGTGTCCGGTGACTGGAGGATGCCTACACTACACCTCTCTTCACTACATGCATCCCTTCCTTCCTACATTATGTAAACTGGTGTTAATCACTGTTACAACGCCAGAAAACCTGTACACACTGCACCGTTGGAACGACTTGTGCACTTGCCTCCACCAAGTTAGTATTGTCTCAACACTCTGCGTACTTCCGTCGTCATTTATGAGAAAAAAAGTAGATTGTGTGTGTGTGTGTGTGTGTGTGTGTGTGTGTGTGTGTGAGAGAGAGAGAGAGAGAGAGAGATGGGTGGGTGGGGGGGGGGAGGGATTGGGCGTTGCCACTAGGCTTCAAGAAAGGTCTACAATAACAAGGGAAGATTATCCATTCTCTCCCAGTCCAAGCAGGAATAAGACACATTATCTTATGGAGTGGAAGTGAAGGTGAGAAAATCACAGTTAAGGAGGAAAAAGGAATGTCAGAAAGTCTTCCTGTTGCGAGAAGTGACATTTAGTGTGGGACGTTAACACCAGCAGGCGAGGCTGCACGCACCACTCCTCCTCTAAGGCCTCGGTGACACGCCCTCCACCTCTCACAACTGTGTAAGTAAACTTTTTGTGTCTCCAGTGTTCTCCGGCCTCACCACTCTCACTTATACACAGGTATTTTACTGATATTTTTTTTAGTTAAAACAAGATATTGCAGAAACTGAAATTTTCTTTTGACGAGGCTTTTGCTAGGCTATTGTCATTCATCTAGGAACCGTTCTCGTCTGTCCTGGCCTCGGGTTATATGATAATTATATTCTGTAGTTATTGATTGATTCGTTTCTTGCTGCGGGCTGTTGCATAACCAGTCAGGTGTGAACAGTACCACATTATCCCACCACTGGTGTTGTCAACACCTGTGTCATGCCAAGTTGCTTCACGTTATTAATGCCTTAATGTCAACCTCTAACATATAAATGTTATATACAGTAGTGCTGTGGAGGTCGGGCCACGGTGGGTGGCTCCTACACTCTCATTACTCACACTTTTACTCTTCAGTGACAATACATAATAAGTGCCAGGGCATTTGTAACACTTACTCGTGTCACAGGTTATTGGCGGCGGCACCACTGGGTACCACTGGGCATCACTGGGTACTACTGGACACCACTGGATACCACTGGGCACCACTGGGTACCACTGGGTACCACTGGGCACCACTGGGCACCACTGGGCACCACTGGGCACCACTGGGTACCACTGGGCATCACTGGGCATCACTTGGCACCACTGGGTACCACTGGGTACCACTGGGCATCACTGGGCACCACTGGGTACCACTGGGCATCACTGGGCACCACTGGGTACCACTGGGCACCACTGGGTACCATTGGGTACCACTGGGCACCACTGGGCACCACTGGGTACCACTGGGCATCACGGGGCATCACTGGGCACCACTGGGCACTGTGTGATGCAAGGTGTGCATGGTACCCCACCAGGTAGACTGTGTGCAGTACTCTACCTTGACCCACCAGGTAGACTGTGTGTAGTACTCTACCTTGACTCTCCAGGTAGACTGTGTGTAGTACTCTACCTTGACTCTCCAGGTAGACTGTACAGTACTCTACCTTGACTCTCCAGGTAGACTGTACAGTACTCTACCTTGACTCTCCAGGTAGACTGTACAGTACTCTACCTTGACTCTCCAGGTAGACTGTACAGTACTCTACCTTGACTCTCCAGGTAGACTGTACAGTACTCTACCTTGCCTCTCCAGGTAGACTGTGTACAGTATTCTACCTTGACTCTCCAGGTAGACTGTGTACAGTACTCTACCTTGACTTTCCAGGTAGACTGTACAGTACTCTACCTTGACTCTCCAGGTAGACTGTGTACAGTACTCTACCTTGACTCCAGGTAGACTGTGTACAGTACTCTACCTTGACTCTCCAGGTAGACTGTACAGTACTCTACCTTGACTCTCCAGGTAGACTGTGTACAGTACTCTACCTTGACTCTCCAGGTAGACTGTGTACAGTACTCTACCTTGTCTCTCCAGGTAGACTGTGTACAGTACTCTACTTTGGTTTAATCTGGTGGTGAGACCACTTGAGGACTGCTAAAGTCCTTCATATTAGTTTACCGACCAACCAGCAAGTATACTTTAGACCTAAACATAGGCCAAGACTAAAGTAGAGTGTGTATACCCCGAGAAGTAGAGCAGGCCGTGTGTGTGTGTACCTTGCTCTCCTTCCAAAGGTAAACTTTGCACAGGTAGACATGGGTAACATTTCACCTCAACTCCTACATTGATGTTGCGTTGCAGCATAATATTTGTCATCATCATTATCGTAATCGTATGACCACGTATTAGTGCATATTTGATGAATTATAACATTCATCACTCTTCTATAGAACCAAATTTGTGAATTTGTTGAATGATTGCAGATTCTGAAGGTGTGAGGTGATGAGTGGGGGGGTGCAGGGATTCAGAAATTGCAAGAGAGGGGGTGATTGTGGTGGAGGGGGGATTGTGGAGTGGTTGAGGGGGCGACAGGGAAGGGTGGGGGATTGTGGTGGAGGGGGGGGGGATTGTGGTTGTGGGTGGAGACTGGGGTGTGTGTAAGGCAGGCGAGCCACGGCAGCACCTCCACGGTTGAGACTTCAACCAACTGTATATAGTGATCCATTCCTTCGCAAACACACCTCGCACACATCAACGTTGCATAGTGTGTGTGTGTGTGTTGCACAGGGTGATGTAGGTGAGTGTATTAACCTGCTGGTCATTAAGAAAAATCCTGTCAGCTGGGAAACTAAACATCCAGTAACCTTTGGCAGCTACGGGTCGGCCCACCACAATATTTTTAATCATATTATATTTACGCTTTAACATACAACAAATTTATCAAAATATGAATAATATAAAGAATAATTTACATCTATAATCCCTAAGTACAATATTATACAATAGTTTCTTATGCAAAATGAAGTAGGAAATATAATCGATGGTACCTAAATGGACTAGCAGGCGACCTTCGCAACTCACCCAGGACTGTCAGTGTACGTTTGACAGTCGAGGAGGGAGTGTGCTGGCCCGGCCGGCGTCCAGGGGCGCTTCCATTACTTTACCAGTGTGTGTGTTGCGTGCGCGTGCAGGCTGCAACTTGCTCTAGAGTTGTGACACCAAGTGAGAAAACCTCGACCCAGCCGGCATAGACAGTGAGGATTACAGTGAAGTGACCCCCAGCAGGACAACATCCACAACTTGTCCTGCAGGAAACATGGAAGGTAAGCCTTGTCCAGCACGGGTCATGGCGTGGAAGGTTGTCTGTCTACCCAGGTGGCGTTGGTTCGACGTTGGTCTTTGATACTGTGGCCGCGGGTAGGGGAGCTGTCCGCCTGCGGTCAGGAAACTATATAGAGGTGGTGACCACTGACTGAGGTGGGTACTGCGCCCAGTTACATAAGGACCATCTTGTAATCCTTGCTCTGCGTCACCCTAAGATGCAGCGTCCTCGCTCTGCGTCACCGTAAGTTGCGGTGTCGCCACTCTGCGTCACCGTAAGATGTAGTGGCGTCGCTCTGCGTCACCGTAGCTTGCAGTGTCCAGCGGGTGAGTGTAGACTCGCGCGAGGTGAGAAAGTAGCGAGGCATCAGGGAACACGCTCCTCTCCCGCACTGATATAATGTGCACATTTGACCACGGGGGATTGACACAGGAGTAGTAGTAGTATGACCTGAAAACCGTACGAGAGATTGACCTGAAAGGAGCACAAGTGTCCTGGCGGAAGTATCGAGAGGGGAAGGCTGTCATGTGTACCGTTAAGGCCTATATATGTATGTGTGTGTCCTTAGGCTAGCCTAGCGGGAACAATGGTAGAGCTGAACTTAAGCAAGTTAAACATGTAGTGGTTATATATTACCCAAGAGCACTCAGAACTGTTGTTGTAATTATGTTTTCAGATTTAAAGGTCGGTTGGTGCAAATGCTTGGTGGGGGGGGGGACTCTTGGCAATTTTGAAATGTTTTTTCCATTGCTGACATTTATATATAATGATGACACCCGAGTGTGTGTGGGTGTGTGTGTGTGTGTGTATGTATGTATGTATGTATGTATATATATATATATATATATATATATATATATATATATATATATATATATATATATATATATTATAATGGAAGGGAGTACCACCTCTGGCTGGAAGAAGGGGGACCCATAGCCTCGGAGGAAATCACACATAACGCATTGGAGGGAATGTAGGTCCCCTCCAATACAGTTTCTGTGTGCTTTTCTCCTACCACCCCCTTCCTTTTTTTTCTTATGCTTTATTGTGTATTTAAAGGTTACAAAACATACAAGACAAATGCCTAAAGGTTATGTATCTCTTGAAGCTCCTCCGCTTCCGGACAGGAACCGAGGACGCAGCAAGCATTTCCCCTCTGGATCGCCACACTGAGGCGCTGAAACAAAAAACTGCAAGCCCTTGGGTCTCTGGTGACGTCAATGAGCTTGGAACCCAATTCCTTGAGAAATCCCAAGGCACTCTTGCCCCAGGGGCCATGCGTCTCAGACGCTATGGGAACAAAGATGTATTGGCCTGCCAGTCGCCTGTATTTGAGAGATTTTGCTGTTTCCCTGTGGTTGGCCGCCCCACCTGCTTGATCAGCTCCGAAGTGTACATAGGTGTCAGCCAGGGTGGATACACATGTGTAGTCCCACACCAACTGTCTACCCTCCTTCCATGAGTATATGGTGATGCCATCAGGGCGAAGTGCGGGGAAATCCGGGTTTTGAACCCCTAGGATGCGAGTTCTCTCTCCGCTGGGCACTTAGCTGAGACGAGGCTTCTCTTGATGATGTCATTGACCTCGTTGTGTCTTGCATGCCATATATATATATATAATNGGTCACCCACCTGGGGGGTCACCCACCTGGGGTCACCCACCTAGGAGGTCACCCACCTGGGGTCACCCACCTGGGGTCACCCACCTAGGGGGTCACCTACCTGGGGGGTCACCCACCTGGGGTCACCTACCTGGGGTCACCTACCTGGGGTCACCCACCTGGGGTCACCAACCTGGGGTCACCCACCTAGGGGTCACCCACCTAGGTCACCCACCTGGGGTCACCCACCTGGGGTCACCCACCTGGGGTCACCCACCTAGGGGTCGCCCACCAGGGGTCACCCACCTGGGGTCACCCACCTAGGGTCACCCACCTGGGGTCACCCACCTGGGGTCACCCACCTGGGAGGTCACCCACCTGGGGTCACCCACCTAGGGGTCACCCACCAGGGGGTCACCCACCTGGGGTCACCCACCTGGGGTCACCCACCTAGGGGTCACCCACCAGGGGGTCACCCACCTGGGGTCACCCACCTGGGGTCACCCACCTGAGGTCACCCACCTGGAGGTCACCCACCTGGGGTCACCCACCGGGGTCACCCCCTAGGGGTCACCCACCTGGGGTCACCAACCTGGGGTCACCACCTGGGGTCACTAACCTGGGGTCACCCACCTGGGGTCACCCACCTGGGGTACACCCACCTGGGGTCACCCACCTGGGGTCACCAACCTGGGGTCACTAACCGGGGTCACCCACCTGGGGTACACCCACCTGGGGTCACCCACCTGGGGTACACCCACCTGGGTCACCCACCTGGGGTACACCCACCTGGGGTACACCCACCTGGGGTCACCAACCTGGGGTCACCCACCTGGGGTCACCCACCAGGGGGTCACCCACCAGGGGGTCACCCACCTAGGGGTCACCCACCAGGGGGTCACCCACCAGGGGGTCACCCACCTAGGGGTCACCCACCAGGGGGTCACCCACCAGGGGGTCACCCACCTAGGGGTCACCCACCAGGGGGTCACCCAGACATAACCCCAAAGGAGGTAAGACAACAGCTTGAGAAGTCAGACGCGACAAAAGCAAGTGGACTCACCAAGCTACTGATAGACCAGCCGGTCAAGTCAATAGACCAAGTGCAGCTCTCTTCACCTCACTGCAAAACATTGAAGTACTCGAGGAACGGCGAACACCTAACGGGCTCACCATACCCCGTGCTGCTTGGAACATTTTGTTCCAGGTAGCAAATCTTAAACAACAACAGACAAACACACCTTATGTGATATTTATATATAAACACTGGTGGAGACAAGAGTCACTGAAAACGGGAATCCTAACAAGTATTCAGACAGTCTACGGGCTCGCCATAGCCCGTGCTACTTGGAACGTTTTGTTCCAAGTAGCAAATCTTAGTAAAGTGATAAAGAATGACAAAATAGAAGACTCGTGGGTCATATAGAAAAGCTGAACGTAGTCTCAAAGCACTTAACGAACCAATTACCTCTACGACAAGATGGTAATATATTTAATGGATAAGGATGACCTGTGTCTTCCTTAACTGGCAGGAAGCGTTTGACATCTTCCCGAACAGTCAGCTGCTACACAAGTGTGAGAGGTAACCTGGGGGGGGGGGGGGCAGGAGTAGTGCAGGAGTGAGTGAGGTGAGTCAGAGAGTGCTGGTGAGTGCAGGAGTGAGAGGAGTCAGAGAGTATTATGTTCTCTGGTCACAGAGAGAGAGAGAGGGAAGAGAAAGAGAACTGGGGTCAATTCAATCTTGCTTTCACACGGAACACCTGTGACGACCAGTAACACAACACCTGCCCCAGTCAACACCTGTGCCGCAGCCTCATCCCAACACCTGCAAAAGCCGCATGCAACATTTTCAATATTTAAAGAGCGTCTTCACATCAATTCCAGGTGCCAAAGGCTCCAGCTCCTAAGCCCCCTCCCTGTGTGAGAGTGAAGCAGAGGAGAGTGTTGTAGTGAGTCTCCTCCCCAGTGAGCAAAGTCTCCAGCAGTGTCGTTAGTTCCACCTCGAATTTGCTTTGGTCTTGGCTACACCCACTGGCGGTGTGGCTGTCAGTTTTGTACACACCTGTCGCCTTGGGGAGGCCACATATGCTCAGGTTGTCCGGGGTCGTGGTGGTCGTTCCCACACCTGAAGTCCACGAGGCCTCGGCACTCCTGGAGGGTATGAATGCACAGCCCCAGTACACACGGCCCAGTGCACACGGCGCAAGTACACACGGCGCCAGTGCACACGGCCCCAGTACACACGGCCCCAGTACACACGGCCCCAGTACACATGGCCCCAGTACACATGGCCCCAGTACACACGGCGCCAGTACACACGGCCCCAGTACACACGGCCCCAGTACACACGGCCCCAGTACACACGGCCCCAGTACACAGAGCCCCAGTACACACGGCGCCAGTACACACGGCCCCAGTACACACGGCCCCAGTACACACGGCGCCAGTACACACGGCCCCAGTACACACGGCGCCAGTACACACAGCCCCAGTACACACGGCGCCAGTACACACGGCGCCAGTACACACGGCCCCAGTACACACGGCCCCAGTACACATGACCCCAGTACACATGACCCCAGTACACATGACCCCAGTACACATGACCCCAGTACACACGGCCCCAGTATACACGGCCCCAGTACACATGACCCCAGTACACATGACCCCAGTACACACGGCGCCAGTACACACGGCGCCAGTACACACGGCCCCAGTACACACGCCCCAGTACACACGGCCCCAGTACACATGACCCCAGTACACATGACCCCAGTACACATGACCCCAGTACACACGGCCCCAGTACACATGACCCCAGTACACACGGCCCCAGTATACACGGCCCCAGTACACACGGCCCCAGTACACACGGCCCCAGTACACATGACCCCAGTACACACGGCCCCAGTACACACGGCCCCAGTACACATGACCCCAGTACACATGACCCCAGTACACATGACCCCAGTACACATGACCCCAGTACACACGCCCCCAGTACACATGACCCCAGTACACATGACCCCAGTACACATGACCCCAGTACACATGACCCCAATACACATGACCCCAATACACACGGCGCCAGTACACACGGCCCCAGTACACACGGCCCCCAGTACACACGGCCCCAGTACACATGGCCCCAGTACACATGACCCCAGTACACATGACCCCAGTACACATGACCCCAGTACACACGGCCCCAGTACACATGACCCCAGTACACATGACCCCAGTACACATGACCCCAGTACACACGGCCCCCAGTACACACGCCCCCAGTACACACGGCCCCAGTACACATGACCCCAGTACACATGACCCCAGTACACATGACCCCAATACACATGGACCCCAGTACACACGCCCCCAGTACACATGACCCCAGTACACATGACCCCAGTACACACGGCCCCCAGTACACACGCCCCCAGTACACACGGCCCCAGTACACATGACCCCAATACACATGACCCCAGTACACATGACCCCAGTACACATGACCCCAGTACACATGACCCCAATACACATGACCCCAGTACACATGACCCCAATACACATGACCCCAGTACACATGACCCCAGTACACATGACCCCAGTACACATGGCCCCAGTACACACGGCCCCAGTACACACGGCCCCCAGTACACATGACCCCCAGTACACATGACCCCAGTACACACGGCCCCAGTACACACGGCCCCCAGTACACATGACCCCCAGTACACATGACCCCAGTACACATGACCCAGTACACATGACCCCAGTACACACGGCCCCAGTACACATGACCCCAGTACACATGACCCCAATACACATGACCCCAGTACACACGGCCCCCAGTACACATGACCCCAGTACACACGGCCCCACTACACACGGCCCCAGTACACACGGCCCCCAGTACACATGACCCCAGTACACACGGCCCCAGTACACACGGCCCCAGTACACACGCCCCCAGTACACATGACCCCAGTACACACGGCCCCAGTACACACGGCCCCAGTACACACGGCCCCCAGTACACATGACCCCAGTACACATGACCCCAGTACACACGGCCCCAGTACACACGGCCCCCAGTACACATGACCCCAGTACACATGACCCCAGTACACACGGCCCCCAGTACACATGACCCCAGTACACACGGCCCCAGTACACACGGCCCCAGTACACACGCCCCCAGTACACATGACCCCAATACACATGACCCCAGTACACACGGCCTCCAGTACACATGACCCCAGTACACACGGCCCCAGTACACACGGCCCCAGTACACACGGCCCCAGTACACACGGCCCCCAGTACACACGCCCCCAGTACACATGACCCCAATACACATGACCCCAGTACACACGGCCCCCAGTACACATGACCCCAGTACACAAGGCCTCCAGTACACATGACGCTCGCATAAACAGTCTCGGTAAATATTAAAGTTGCAGATAATTTATGCTTCATATGGTGAAGGTAAACATACCTTGGCAGGTCTCCTGTCTGTAAACAAGGCTGTTTGGCCCTATTTTAAGTTTTCAGATTTGTATCAGTTGGATTGTTTCTGTATCTTGATTACTGCACTACTCTATATTGTTTGAAACACTATATTGTTTGAAACACATTGATTTAGATATAGAATATATCAAAGCCAGAAATCCGGTTCACTACTGAGCAAACATCATTAGGAAAACACACTAAATGTTCCCAGTAATAAAAAATTATTGTAGGCGCCATAAACACTGAATGAGTTGGTGACGTGTCGAGGTGTTCAGGCGGGCCAGCCCTCACATCTGAGGTACGACCCCGGCTGACAGTGTGCTCCCTGAACACCACCTACCACACGGGCTGGAAGACCACCTACCACACGGGCTGGAAGACCACCTACCACACGGGCTGGAAGACCACCTACCACACGGGCTGGAAGACCACCTACCACACGGGCCTCGACCTACCACACGGGCCGCGACCTACCACACGGGCCGCGACCTACCACACGGGCCGCGACCTACCACACGGGCTGGAAGATCACTTACGACATAGGCTACTACATTCTATGTCTCAAGGTTCGTGCCTACAGTTAAAGCTATACCTCACCTCTACCTGAGGTAGGGAGGTAGAAAGTGTGTCGTGTACTGGAGTTTATGTTCTCTCAAAATCACATTAGTATGTGTTTTACGATGCACAAATGAAATGCACGTTGTGTCCAGCACGCCAGACCAGCCATCAGTCTCAGGAGACTGTGGAGTTGCGCTCTGGTTGTCGGTCTGGAGTGGCCTCTCTAGGGCGCAAAGCCAGGGTGGGTTGATACGGGGGAGAAGCTGTCACCCATGCAGCAGGGTCCCCCCTCTCAATGGCGCCGAAAGACTCAAATGGAAAGACAAACACCAATACGATTGGTTCCAGCGTCGTCGCAGGAACTGTCAGAACCAGCTTGAAGGCTTAGCACTCTGAAACACAGTTACCCGCTATGCTATTGTAACAAGCATAAAAGAGAGGAAATGACGGTGTAGCTGTTATTCTCAGCTGATACAACACCACCTTACTGCGTAAACACTCTGGTCTGACAGCTTCACTTTACACAACACCCTTGATAAGGAAGCCAAAGATTGTCTGCACTTGTTTACAAGGACGGAGCGCGAGGCGCTTTACTACACAAAACGTGAGATGCCTAATTTTGGCCGCGTTCTCTGAACGGGGTATTGAGTGTGTGTTGGTCTCTTCTGATTTGGCAACATTAGAATACTCAAGTGTGTGCACACTATCTCAATCATTTAACTGAGTTATCAAGTGTGTTGGGTGCGGCAGGTGAGTGTGTTGGGTGCGGCAGGTGAGTGTGTTGGGTGCGGCAGGTGAGTGTGTTGGGTGCGGCAGGTGAGTGTGTTGGGTGCGGCAAGTGTGTTGGGTGCGGCAGGTGAGTGTGTTGGGTGCGGCAGGTGAGTGTGTTGGGTGCGGCAAGTGTGTTGGGCGCGGCAGGTGAGTGTGTTGGGTGCGGCAAGTGTGTTGGGTGCGGCAGGTGAGTGTGTTGGGTGCGGCAGGTGAGTGTGTTGGGTGCGGCAGGTGAGTGTGTTGGGTGCGGCAAGTGTGTGTTGGGTGCGGCAGGTGAGTGTGTTGGGTGCGGCAAGTGAGTGTGTTGGGTGCGGCAGGTGAGTGTGTTGGGCGCGGCAAGTGTGTGGTGGTCGGCAGGTTAGTGTGTTGGGTGCGGCGGGTGAGTGTGTTGGGTGCGGCAGGTGAGTGTGTTGGGTCGGCAGGTGAGTGTGTTGGGTGCGGCAGGTGAGTGTGTTGGTGCGGCAGGTGAGTGTGTTGGGTGCGGCAAGTGAGTGTGTTGGGTGCGGCAGTGAGTGTGGTTGGGTGCGGCAGGTGGGTGTGTTGGGTGCGGCAGGTGAGTGTGTTGCGTGCGGCAGGTGAGTGTGTTGCGTGCGGCAGGTGAGTGTGTTGGGTGCGGCAGGTGAGTGTGTTGGGTGCGGCGGGTGAGTGTGTTGGGTGCGGCAGGTGAGTGTGTTGGGTGCGGCAAGTGAGTGTGTTGGGTGCGGCAGGTGAGTGTGTTGGGTGCGGCAGGTGAGTGTGTTGGGTGCGGCAGGTGAGTGTGTTGGGTGCGGCAAGTGAGTGTGTTGGGTGCGGCAGGTGAGTGTGTTGGGTGCGGCGGGTGAGTGTGTTGGGTGCGGCAGGTGAGTGTGTTGGGTGCGGCAGGTGAGTGTGTTGGGTGCGGCAGGTGAGTGTGTTGGGTGCGGCAGGTGAGTGTGTTGGGTGCGGCAGGTGAGTGTGTTGGGTGCGGCAGGTGAGTGTGTTGGGTACGGGGGGGGCGGTAGTTTGTGTAGCAGGTGTTTGGCCAGTACAGGTGTTTGGCCAGTACAGGTGTTAGGGATATGTATAAAGAAGAGGGTGTTTATGGTAAGTGTTTTGGGCCTTGTATTAGGGCATTAACTGTGGTTATATTACTGGCCAGAGTCCCTGCACCCAGCTGTGTACCCAGCTGTGTTCCCAGCTGCACCCAGCTGTGTTCCCAGCTGCCCCCAGCTGTGTACCCAGCTGTGTACCCAGCTGCACCCAGCTGTGTACCCAGCTGCACCCAGCTGTGTACCCAGCTGTACCCAGCTGTGTACCCAGCTGCACCCAGCTGTGTACCCAGCTGCACCCAGCTGTGTACCCAGCTGTACCCAGCTGTGTACCCAGCTGCCCCCAGCTGTGTACCCAGCTGCCCCCAGCTGTGTACCCAGCTGCACCCAGCTGTACCCAGCTGCACCCAGCTGCACCCAGCTGCACCCAGCTGTGTACCCAGCTGTACCCAGCTGTGTACCCAGCTGCACCCAGCTGTACCCAGCTGTACCCAGCTGCACCCAGCTGTGTACCCAGCTGCACCCAGCTGTACCCAGCTGTACCCAGCTCCTCGTAATATGTACACTCAAAGTTGACTTTAGTCCTGAATTATATCCATGGCTTAAATGTACACACTGGATAGTCAGTAAATTTGTATAGCAACCTCGACACTAATCCTTCAGCGGTTGATATTTCTGAAGGGCGACATCAGTTAGGGCTGGCTCAGGTCACCCTCCAGGAGGATGTAGGCTGGTTCGGGTCACCCTCCAGGATGATGTAGCCTGGTTCAGGTCACCCTCCAGGAGGATGTAGGCTGGTTCAGGTCACCCTCCAGGAGGATGTAGCCTGCCTCAGGTCACCCTCCAGGAGGATGTAGCCTGGTTCAGGTCACCCTCCAGGAGGATGTAGGCTGGTTCAGGTCACCCTCCAGGAGGATGTAGGCTGGTTCAGGTCACCCTCCAGGAGGATGTAGCCTGGTTCAGGTCACCCTCCAGGAGGATGTAGGCTGGTTCAGGTCACCCTCCAGGAGGATGTGGGCTGGTTCAGGTCACCCACCAGGAGGATGTAGTCTGGTTCAGGTTACCCTCCAGAGGATGTAGCCTGGTTCAGGTCACCCTCCAGGAGGATGTAGCCTGGTTCAGGTCACCCTCCAGGAGGATGTAGTCTGGTTCAGGTCACCCTCCAGGAGGATGTAGCCTGGTTCAGGTCACCCTCCAGGAGGATGTAGGCTGGTTCAGGTCACCCTCCAGGAGGATGTAGGCTGGTTCAGGTCACCCTCCAGGAGGATGTAGCCTGGTTCAGGTCACCCTCCAGGAGGATGTAGGCTGGTTCAGGTCACCCTCCAGGAGGATGTAGCCTGGTTCAGGTCACCCTCCAGGAGGATGTAGGCTGGTTCAGGTCACCCTCCAGGAGGATGTGGGCTGGTTCAGGTCACCCTCCAGGAGGATGTAGGCTGGTTCAGGTCACCCTCCAGGAGGATGTGGGCTGGTTCAGGTCACCCTCCAGGAGGATGTAGGCGTGTTCAGGTCACCCTCCAGGAGGATGTAGGCTGGTTCAGGTCACCCTCCAGGAGGATGTAGGCTGGTTCAGGTCACCCTCCAGGAGTATGTGGGCTGGTTCAGGTCACCCTCCAGGAGAATGTGGGCTGGTTCAGGTCACCCTCCAGGAGGATGTAGGCTGGTTCAGGTCACCCTCCAGGAGGATGTAGCTGGTTCAGGTCACCCTCCAGGAGGATGTGGCCTACCTCAGGGGTAGGCACTCGGGTCCTTCCTCTTCATAATCTGGGTCAATGACTTGGTAATACAAACAATATTGTTGCTGTAGAGTGGGATCGAGCCTGCGTCCTTGACACCCCCAAGAGACGCGCGCTACCCACTAGAAGGCGTGTCCGTCGGGAGTCCAGGGACCCGAGTTGATCACGTCCCTGGGATCACCATGTTAACTTGGTGAGATGATGGCCTACATGTGGCCACACGACAGGTCAACATTCTACGACTGGCAACTAGACTGGACCGTTGTGCAACCCGTCCCTCGCAAATTCGTATAGTCAATATTGACTTATTAAATAAGTGCATAGGTGACATACTAAACATAATAGTTTCCCTTGAAAAACTTCATAGAAACACCGACCTTACCTAACCTACTTAGCATGTTAAAATAAGCATCTTATAGCTTCGTAATTATAATTGTTACTTAACCTATTATAGGTTAGGTTAGGTAATAATGTAATTACGAAGCATAAGATGCTTATCTTAACATACTAAGTAGGTTAGGTATGGTCGTGTTTTCTATGAAGCTTTTCAAGGGAAACTATTATGTTAAGTATGTCACCTATGCACTTATTTAATAAGTCAATATTGACTATACGAATTTGCGAGGACGGGTTGCATCGTGTCAGCAAGGCGGACAGTCCGCCTGCTATCATACTCTCACTGTATTTCCCACTTCTATACTTCCCTTCACCTAGGCCTTCTCCTCTTTACTCCCCCCCCCCCCCCAAAAAAAAGGAGATTTCTTGATGAAGATTAAGCCACCCAAGAGGTGCACGGGCATGAATAGCCCGTAAGTGGTAGTTATTTGGGGGGGGTGAAAATGATCTCTGTTCGCGGGAGGATATACTGTGTGCTGATGTCGCACTAAATTGCCAGTCTTTACTGTGTTGGCGGCCTGTCTCAGGGGGATGAGACTTTTGACAGTATGTATTAGGGTGTCCAGCCGCCGGACACCTTTTTGACCAGAAGAGTGGCAGTTGTGATGGCTTCAGAGTGGTTACTGCAAGATTCAGGGACTCTTAAAGCTCTTCCAAGGTCGTTGGTTGCTTAGCTGCAAGGTGGAGACTTACCGTATATAACAGTCATATGGTCATCTAGGGGGAAGGAAAACCATGACTCCAACCCTCCGCTGCCTCGCGGCCATACCACTTTTGGGACGGGCTTCAGGAGTCAACCTTGAGGTAAAATCCGCACTTGGAGCCCCTAAGGCAGTTCATTGTTGACTTCAACCTCGTGCTGGCAGCTCCTGCGGCGGCGCTGGAACAAAGCGTATTGGCGTTTGCCTTCCCATTTCACATTTCAGCATCGTGGAGAGAGGGGACCTGCTGCATGGGTAACAGCTTCTCCTCCATATCGACCTACCGTGGCTTTGCCCCTGGAGAGGACACTCCAGCTTCGACAACACGAGCGCAACTCTATAGTGTCCGGTGACTGGAGGATGCCTACTACGACACTACACTCTCTTCACTACATGCATCCCTTCCTTCCTACATGATGTAAACTGGTGTTAATCACTGTTAAACGCCAGAAAACTGTACACACTGCACCGTTGGAACGACTTGTGCACTTGCCTCCACCAAGTTAGTATTGTCTCAACACTCTGCGTATTTCCGTCGTCATTTATGAGAAAATAAAGTAGATTGTGTGTGTGTGTGTGTGTGAGAGAGAGAGAGAGAGAGAGAGTGATGGGGGGGTGGGGGAGGGATTGGGCGTTGCGACTAGGCTTCAAGAAAGGTCTACAATAACAAGGGAAGATTATCCATTTCTCCCAGTCCAAGCAGGAATAAGACACATTATCTTATGGACTGGAAGTAAAGGTGAGAAAATCACAGTTAAGGAGGAAAAAGGAATGTCAGAAAGTCTTCTGTTGCGAGAAGTGACATTTAGAGTAGGACGTTAACGCCAGCAGGCGAGGCTGCACGCACCACTCCTCCTCTAAGGCCTCGGTGACACGCCCTCCACCTCTCACAACTGTGTAAGTAAACTTTTTGTCTCTCCAGTGTTCTCCGGCCTCACCACTCTCACTTATACACAGGTATTTTACTGATATTTTTTTTAGTTAAAACAAGATATTGCAGAAACTGAAATTTTCTTTGGACGAGGCTTTTGCTAGGCTATTGTCATTCATCTAGGAACCGTTCTTGTCTGCCCTGGCCTCGAGTTATATGATAATTATATTCTGTAGTTATTGATTGATTCGTTTCTTGCTGCGGGCTGTTGCATAACCAGTCAGCTGTGAACAGTACCACATTATCCCACCACTGGTGTTGTCAACACCTGCGTCATGCCAAGTTGCTTCACGTTATTAATGCCTTAATGTCAACCTCTAACATATAAATGTTATATACAGTAGTGCTGTGGAGGTCGGGCCACGGTGAGTGGCTCCTACACTCTCATTACTCACACTTTTACTCTTCAGTGACAATACATAATAAGTGCCAGGGCATTTGTAACACTTACTCGTGTCACAGGTTATTGGCGGCGGCACCACTGGGTACCACTGGGCACCACTGGGTACTACTGGACACCACTTGTTACCACTGGGCACCACTGGGTATCACTGGGCACCACTGGACACCACTGGACACCACTGGGCATCACTGGGCATCACTGGCATCACTTGGCACACTGGGTACCACTGGGTACCACTGGGCATCACTGGGCACCACTGGGTACCACTGGGCACCACTGGGTACCATTGGGTACCACTGGGCACCACTGGGCACCACTGGGTACCACTGGGCATCACGGGGCATCACTGGGCACCACTGGGCACTGTGTGATGCAAGGTGTGCATGGTACCCCACCAGGTAGACTGTGTGCAGTACTCTACCTTGACCCACCAGGTAGACTGTGTGTAGTACTCTACCTTGACTCTCCAGGTAGACTGTACAGTACTCTACCTTGACTCTCCAGGTAGACTGTACAGTACTCTACCTCGACTCTCCAGGTAGACTGTACAGTACTCTACTTGACTCTCCAGGTAGACTGTACAGTACTCTACCTTGACTCTCCAGGTAGACTGTACAGTACTCTACCTTGCCTCTCCAGGTAGACTGTGTACAGTACTCTACCTTGACTCTCCAGGTAGACTGTGTACAGTACTCTACCTGACTCTCCAGGTAGACTGTACAGTACTCTACCTTGACTCTCCAGGTAGACTGTGTACAGTACTCTACCTTGACTCTCCAGGTAGACTGTGTACAGTACTCTACCTTGACTCTCCAGGTAGACTGTGTACAGTACTCTACCTTGACCACCAGATAGACTGTGTACAGTACTCTAC
>WNGS01162174.1:34360-55853 GCA_020271785.1 Procambarus virginalis
TATGGAGCGAGTATAAGGATTACTCGCATACAAGTTCATCATCAGAAGCACCCACCTACCTGCTACGACACACCGTGCAGGCACACCGGGAAGTGGAGGCGCAAGGTCAACAAGCGGGTATGCTGGCAGCAGTCACCTACCAGTTCCCCCTCGTCCTTTGGGATGCCACATCACTGAATCCACCAAGATGCGCAACGAGGAGGTCACATTCCAACGGAACTCCCTACTGTAGTGTGTGCTTGGCTCGCCAATAGGGTGCACGTTTTGCACCATCGGCCGAAGGTCAGGCACATTAGCCCTTTAAATGGCGCATAGCTATATACCATTTGACACCCACAGGCGCATACAAAAAAAAAAATATTTTTCTTCCTATACCTGTTAAATTGTGTTCACTGATCACGGGGAAAAATAATAAAAAATTCGTAAGTTGAATATATTGGCCGCTATAGGGCGTGGAAGAAGTCTGGCACAAAACCGGCGCTCACTCAGCATGGTCCCAGTGGCGGTCTGTTGATCGCCAGCTGTCAGGCCGGAGTTTGCCACAAAGGAGATAATGGCCTAATTATTTCAATGTCTCTGACAGATTTTCGTAGTTCGTAGTTTTTTTCTTGTAATATTATTCAATAGTGTGTAGTGTGTATATATTTTATATAATGAACTGGCAGGTGAATCATCCGCTGTACTCAAAAATATGGTGTGCTTATTGTTTGTTCAATTATGTTTATCAAAACAGTAAGCAAATACTTTGTCGGTTATTACATAATATACACAGGTTATATATAAAGTATCTGCGATGTTTTGGTTCACTATAACAGACCACTAAGTAGCTATTATGAATCAAAAAGTAACGAGGGGTGACCGCCTCCGTGTAACCAGCAGCCACTCACCGCCCTCCCTCAAGTCACTTGATTCACCCACATTCTCCTCCTACGATACTGTTTTTGCTTTTATTCACTATATAACGACGCTATCATATAACTATCTACATATTTGTTCACCATAACGAACCACTAAGTTGGTATGCTGATTGGCAATGGCAGTGGCAGCCCGCCACTGGCTGCCACTCCCTCATTCCCCTCACTCAGCCTGACTTGCCACCCTTTTCCCCTCACCATACTGTTTTTGCTTTGATATACAGACGTTATATACAATTATCTACATGTTTTATTCAGCCATAATGTCAAGCTAAGCTTGTATGGTGAGTAGGACCCCTTGTATGGTGAGTAGGCAGAAAGGACGTAGGACCTCACAGTCAGCTGATGGCTGCCGCCCTTCAGGCCAGACACACTAATATTTTTCTCCCCCTCCAACAATACTGCTTGTGGTGTTATTACGCTATATACACACCTTATATATAAATATCTACCGGTTTTATTCACCATACTTGTACAGTACAAGTAAACTGGTATGGTGCCCAAAGAACTCAACGTAGTCACAAATAAACAACACGATAATTCTTGCAGACGACGCTCCTCTCACCAAAATGGCGGCCTCCAACCTCACTACTCTTGCTTTGTTATATACCCTCTATACACACGTTATATATATAGTATCTACATTTGTGATTCAGCATAGCGAACCACTAAGCTGGCATAGTGAGTGAAGCTTAATACCCAATCAACGGTGGCCACACACAGTCAGGTATCACACACCAACCACCCTCCCTCCCACAGCATTACTCCTCCATCCATGGAGCACAGCGCTAAATATCCTCACAATCCTCTTATTATCAGACCTATGGTCAATTTTATCACAGTCAAGGGTCCTGCTGTAATATTATCATTGCTAAATAATAGAATGAACAAGTATATTATGGCATTTTAGGCGATTCTGTGGTCACAAGCTGAACAACGTTGCTGTGAGCTCATGCTGCCTGCCTCAGGCTTGGTAGCTTACTCCATACTGAGGCCCCTAACACCCGTGAGTTTGGCCCACGATTTTTTTTCAAAATGGCCCGGTCTGTTTACAAGAGCCCTGATGAAGGTGTGGTGACCCCGTGTATCCGCGGGCCGTTGAAATCTTGCGTAGTACTCCAACGCCCCTCATATGATGACGACGCCAAATTTACTGCAAGTCGGTCAAAGCAATCATATGATTGTGATTGCTGGCAATTGAAAGGGTTAGGGCTATGCGCGATAAGGTCTGTACCGGCTCAGTAGAATGTGACACAAGCAATGCCTGTACAAGGATGGGTCCCAGGAGCGAAGTTGGGATCCACCTGGCCTGCCGGCACGCCACCCACGCCTCAAATCCTGCACCTGCTTACTTCTGTTGCAAGACATCGTTAACGTCACACTCTGCCCTGCTGTCACGACTCTTGCTATGTAGCTGCTGTCACTCGTCATCGACCGTCGGCTTCAAGCAGCTGGATGTGAGATGTGCTTGTATATATCTCCCCTAACACCGTCCTCACCTGTGACCGGCCACGTCCCCGGCCGCTGACACTCACCGCTGCGTCTCTTCACACCACCACCTTCCAGCAGTTGGGCAGCTGACGAGGAGTCCGTCACCAGTATACTCGCTCTGTCACCAGACGTCCCCCAGAGCTGTTGCAAGAAGGATCTCAGGGTGTATGCAGGCATCATCGACGGGCAGACGCTGGACTTTCATCAGGTCTCCAACAGCAGGTCTCCAACATCAGGTCTCCAACATCAGGCCACCAAGCGAGAGTACAACGGATGCACGATAGAAGACGAGTATATCCACAGAACATTTAGTGACACGGTTATGAATGCTTGTTAAGAGAAATGACTATTATTTAGGTGTTGCATGAATATGTAATCAGTTGGAAAATCTTTAGCATTTATGAGGATGTAAAATACCTAGACCTAGAAAGTGGTCCTAGACAGTGATTTTAGCTAGATGACTTTACGGTCTCTAGCACAAACTTTATCTAGACTTTTATTATTTTTTTTATTTTATGGGCTATGTAATAAAGTCGGCTCCCTGGTGATGAGTGTCTCAGGATCTCTATTTTGTCTGTTCATGGCTGAAGTGAATGAAATTAACTTTTATTTATAGAAGTTAAATACTCTCAATATATAATGAACACTATGTACCTCATCAATCTCAGTTTTCACTTTCTCAACATGCAAATATTCACAAGATCATTTTCCAGTTAACTTTCCAGTTGTAACCACTCCAGCTTTAAACTGAAGTCGTTTGTGTACAAATAAAAAATTCTTGAACGATGATGAACATTTTCTAAAATAATTCACGAAGACCAGAAAGATAATGGTTGGACATGATATCAAGTCATAACAAATTTGGAGACGGGTGCCAGGCTAGAGCTGGTCTGGGTGTTTATAGCGTTCGTCAGACGAAATTGTAATGGATACATATTGTTTGTTGTGGCTCGGGGAGTCTTGATCTCTCAGGCCTGCACTATGACAAGTTGGGCACGTGCTAAGTCAGCAGGTTGGTGTGCCACTGTGCTTTGTTGCCTAGCAGGTTGGTGTGCCACTGTGCTTGTTGCCTAGCAGGTTGGTCTACCACTGTGCTTTGTTACCTAGCAGGTTGGTGTGCTTCTGTGCTTTGTTGCCTAGCAGGTTGGTCTACCACTGTGCTTTGATACCTAGTAGCAGGTTGGTGTACCACTGTGCTTTGTTACCTAGCAGGTTGGTGTGCCACTGTGCTTTGTTACCTAGCAGGTTGGTGTACCACTGTGCTTTGTTACCTAGCAGGTTGGTGTACCACTGTGCTTTGTTACCTAGCAGGTTGGTGTGCCACTGTGCTTTGTTACCTAGCAGGTTGGTGTACCACTGTGCTTTGTTACCTAGCAGGTTGGTGTACCACTGTGCTTTGTTACCTAGCAGGTTGGTGTACCACTGTGCTTTGTTGCCTAGCAGGTTGGTGTGCCACTGTGCTTTTGTTTCTTAATTAAGAAAACAATGAATTATATTTCCCGTTTATTGGAGGAATGATGTTTTCAGTCAGAAAGAACTGTTAGAAAACTGAACAAGTAGTGAGTGATGGTGTAGCTTTGTGTAAATATGTGTATTATGTGTGTGTGCAATTTTAAGACAATGTTTAAGAAAGAATTGCCTCGTTAGCAGAACATTGTTTCAGTAACTACTCATAACTACCTGTTCCAGTTCATATCTTGTTAATTTTCTTGTTTCTGGTATAGAATATAGTAAACGGATTACTGTTAAACATTTGTTATGTTATATTAATTTCACAACTGTGACAGAAAATATTACTCTACTTTGTATTTCCATCTAGAATTAGTTATATTATGTTATTGGTTTTATAATAATTAAAATGTTCTCTATTTGCAATATTTTCATTGAATGATGTAGTCACTAACCCTCCCCCCTCATTTAAAAAAAATTCTTGTATGTGTTGTATGTAACTAACGAAACAGTGTGGAAAATGGATGTTCGTCCGATAACTTGATTGTTTTAGCGAACAACTTCAATAGGCAGGCAAGTGGATTTATAATGAACAGAGAGAGTCTAAGAAGTGGAATGGCATTCTTGTGATGGTCAGGGTTCAGTGAGAAATGTGAGTAATAAATGAGTGTCAATAAGGCTCAGGTGAGTGATGTTGGGTACCACCTGTCAAGTAAATATATTTATTTCAAATGAATGTATTAGCAATCATTGTGGCTCAGTACTGGAGATTAATTGAATAATGTTAGATATGATATATTCTTAAGATTC
Source organism: Procambarus virginalis (assembly GCA_020271785.1). Lineage (NCBI taxonomy): Eukaryota > Metazoa > Arthropoda > Malacostraca > Decapoda > Cambaridae > Procambarus > Procambarus virginalis. Next base: position 39,025 of record WNGS01162174.1, read on the forward strand.
ACACATTTGAGTTTATTAAGCTAGATTTATTTCCCTTTGTCCCATTAGTGAGCCAGGCATTAACTAATTTTGTACATGTGGTTGACTAATATTTGGTAGTATAGGAGGAGAGTTTACAAACATTTCCCTACATTAAAGTGTCATTAATTTTCCATATGCATTACAAATGTTATGATGGTGACCAAAATTTACTGAGGTCTAACTTGCGATTACCTTGCGATGATTTCGGGGCTTAGCGTCCTCGCGGCCCGGTCCTCGATCAGGCCTCTTCGTTGATTGACTGGTCAACCAGGCTGTTGGACGCGGCTGCCCACAGGCATTTGTATACCCAGGGTTTTAGTGTTCAAACATGCACCTGACATTCATGTTATATCATTAATCACCTATAAAGCTATTGGAGTAGAACTTTCCCCTTAAGTCAGTCCATATTTGAAGCCCTCCTGGCTTCAAATATGTAAGTTCTAAATGTCTAGGCTTGAGTGAAAGTCTTAGTAAAATCCACCAGTTTACTGGGGCGAAGTTAACTTCTTGACACTGCTTATATACACAATCTGTATATCCACAACAAAGGAATTATCAGTCAATTAAGTTATCACGTCACAGCAGCTAGATGTCACTAAGCAGATATAACTTGACATGGGAACACTAGACAACAAATGACTTGCTGCTAAGTTGTGGACAAGGTGAGTGGTGACGTCACATAACCAGAGTGGGGGGTAATGTCTCAACTTGAACATCAATAAAAACAAGTCAGTGAACTATTCATGAATATGTCAGTGAATATGAGTGGTCTTCAGAAAGTAAGTAATTATCAAAAGAGGGCACCAAGGCAGGAAGGCTACGTAGCACTGGCTTTCAGAAAAACTGAAAAAATGTCCCAACTGGACCAGCAAATGACAAAGTCGAAAAATTCTTCTCACAAGTCAAAGTCCACAATGACTGACAAATGACCAAGTCAATTACTCGACTTCAAAAGCTAGAGTTCGCAATGACTGAAAAATCTGGCAGTCACGAATCTCTTCTCCAGAGTTCAAGTCCACACAGGCATGAAAATATGACAATGTCCTCAAACGGATCTAATAATATGTCACTTCACCGCAGGAGTTACAATTTGAGAATGCAGTAATAACTCTTATTAACTGTGATCCACACAATAATCCACTTCTTTCTTACTGGTAAGAATACAATAGTTATATAAATATCCCTAATATACAATAATGCTCAACAGAGCACACCCTGACGTGTTACTCCTACCAAAGCCTTCAGACCAGTGAAGTCTTGCTCCTCTTGGGTCTCCACGGGTCAACTAAACAATACCAACATTAAGGTAAATACTTGATTGATCACAATCACAGATCACAAAATCACAACATAGACTCTTCTGCAGGCTGTCACCGGAACAGTCGTATCCGCTCTCATAGCTACACCCTATGATAGACGGTAAGGCGCATTGCACTAGGAGGTGAGCCCCACTCTCATCCTGTGCACACACGGGAAGAGAAGAAGCAATGACCTTTATGGAATGAGCATTGTCAGATAGAGCAACAGCAAGCCTGAGCCACTCCACAAGTCATCTACCGCCATTGCAACCCGTTGAGCGGGGTAGGATACAATGTGTCACAAGCGACTCAAAATCAGGGCTACCCTTGTTAAAGACCAGGCATTCAACAAGACCGACCTCCTGAAGCTCCTCAAGAACGAGGCAGGCGTTACTCCCATTGACATCGGCCAGGAAGGAACTGATTTTATATTCTACTTTGACAATGAGAAGGTCCTCAGGACCAGAAGGACCAGGTTCGACCTCATCGGACCTGGACAACTACACCAGATTACTCGCCAAGAACCTCGATACCCACACCCCACGCCCATTCCAAGAACCGTCTTCATCGTCGGGACCAGTCAATGGGTCACGGAAAAGCATTAGACAACATCAATGTCAGCGAAGAGAATGAAAACAACTTGAGGGTATATAATGGAGGAGAGTGTAAAACTCTGAAATTAACCTTCACCTCATCAACCTCAACTAAACAAGCCACCACACATGAATTCTACTGCTCTGGCATCAAGATCCCACCCTACCGAATTATGATGGAACGCTTCTACGACCAACAACAATGCTTAAAGTGCTACCAATACACACATCACACAAAGGATTGCACAGAACGCGTCCCCCAAGTGCAGCATCTGCTCGGAAGACCACCACTACACCGTCTGTAAGTCCATAACCAACCGCTGCCTCGTCTGCAGTGGTGACCAAGTGGCCATCTCTCATCGCTGTCCATGCCGTCAGGAAGAAATAAAGAAAATTGAGGACTTGAGGTATTCAGCCGCCTCTTCCATTACCGCCGAGCACTGTAACCATTAAATGCCTAAGAATTGAAATTGAAATTGAAAATGAAATAAGTTTATTGAGGTAAAATACACACAAAGGGATGAGATAGCTCAAGCTATTCTCACCCCGTTCAGTACACCGTGTTCATACATATATAGACACACATCACAAACAATAAACATATTGCCAAACATTCTGAGAAATAAACATATACATTTCCTCCTTTACACAAGTAGTATGGTATCAGACGTACACACAAATACTTTTATGACTTAGGTATACTTTATAGACAATTTGCAAGAGACATGCAGATAATTCAACAAACGATTACAGTCTTGGTGCAAAATTCTTATATCTCTCCAGAATGCATAACAATGAACATCTGTAACCCTGTTTCTTAAGCCATTAACATTCCATGACAACATTTCAGTCTAGGGTGATCCATTATTAATCAATTCACTTTCTAAGTCATCCCAAAAAAGTTAAAAAATGATAGCCATACTGTGAATAACATCTCTCACCTCCTCCCAACTTCACCGGTAAAAGCAACATTGCGTTTCTCAAGAGATTTTTTCAGTTCCGTGACATCCATTATTGGCCCAAATGATTCCTTCATGTTATATTTAATTATAGAGTTCTTCCTTTCACTACGACTACCATCAATTACACACACTTCACTTTCCTTCATTTCATCACACATTGTTGCATTATTGTCCTCAACCACTATATTCTGACTTTCCTTCACTGTTTTTACTTTCCTTAACCTTCACCTGAACGTTTAAGTTCGCCTCGATGGACTCGATTCTCTGCCCAAGATTTCGGAGAACTCGCCAACTTTTCTTAGTTCAGCCCACACCTCCTTGACCATACGATTATGACCCTCTTTCTGAGCCCCAGTAACCACTTCACTCACCGTTACATTGCACTGCCGGAGTCCTGAGCGTTGGCGTGGCTGCTTGTTGCTTGAGCCTGACTAAGTAAAGGTGACTCCTTTACCCACGCATTCGTCCGGTTCAGTGGCGCTGTTTGGTGCAGACTGTTCTGCTGTGCTCCCGGTGTCTGGATAAGAGCTCTTGCCTGCTCTGTAACATTCACCGGCCGGGGAACATCCATACTCGGCCTCTTGCTACACACAGCCGAGCTGGCGTTGTGAACACCTCCACAGTTGCAGCATCTGGGAACTATTTTCTCACCCAGCTTAAGTCTGTTTCTACACACATTAGAAAGGTGATACTTTCCGCAAAAGCGACATTGTGGATCGTGTTGACAGCTCCGTGATTTATGCCCCCATCTGCAGCATTTCAGGCATATTATGGGCTCTTTTACATACTTTGCTACATGCCTGTAGCCAGCCCTGGTGATGAACACTCTCTCGGGAACTTCACCTCTCACTAGAGCCACCACCTGATTCCTAGCTTCACCTTTAATAAGGTGATGCTTGGCCCACACAAATCGTTGGTCGTCGAGGATGAATTCGGGGTCTAGAATCATAGGGTATTTGTAGATAATTACCTTCGTCAACTTCTCGTTCTTCTCCGGTATTTGCATAACAATTCCTTCATATCCTTGCTGGGAAAGAAACACAACTGCCTCCATAGAGCCTACCGTTAAGTAAGGTCTGTTCACACCTTCCATCAGCAGGAGCTCGAACTTGCGGTGCTCTCTTCCAAGTTTGACTGTCCACAGCAGCTTGTGGTGGTAGGCCATTGTGCATGAGGCAGGGAAGAGAAGCCTCCACCTCCGCTGACCGTCACCTTCCTGACATCGTTCTGTCCTTTCGTCGATACTGGTTTGATCAGTCTCAGCGTCGTTCCTTATTCTCTTGTCGTTTCCATTAGGTACACTGTCACTGTCAACACTACGCCCTAAATCCTGTCTTCTCCGTTTCTTCTGTTGCCTGGTTACAACTTCTTGAAAATCACTCTCCTCTACTGGCTGGCTGCTTTCTGAGTCTGTGTCCATGCGAATATTGCCGTGGGAAGTAGCCAGTTCTTCTGTTAGCCGATTCTCCATCTCAGTACCCAGCATGGGGGGAGATGTGTAGAATGCGATATGTTGCAGAGGTGTTACTCAGGCAAGGGTGCAGGCGAGACGCAGCGGAACGACGTCCTCACCCGTCGACCGTCTTGTAAACACTGATGTCTAAGAAGCCATGTCTAAATGTCTTCCCTGAGCTCCCGGGAGGGGAAGGGGGAGGCGCCGTGGCACAGCAACCCAGGCAATGGGGGCCCAGCTCCCTGCCCACCAGCAACCCATCGACCAAGTCATCACCACAGCAGACACCGGCTTCGTACCCACCACACTGCACGGTGTACGCCCTTACCACAGTGGCAAACAAGATTGCTGAACTCAACTACCGAGAATATGTGAGGACCCTAAACATACTCTATCCTGCAAATGGCCTCCCAATCTTCAGCATACCCGAGGAAGTTTACACCACCTCTACTCCAGCTGCGATGGCTACCCAGTTCCCTAACCCAGACATCACTGTGAGCGCAGCAGACTACTGTCTACTGCTGCCCTACCTTCTCCCGCAGCTTCTGTGGAGGAAGCAACAACGGAACCGACACCTCCACATATGATGCCATCTTCTGCAGTTGCAATCACCAGCTGGCCACCGTACCTCCTTAAACTGCAGGACCTGCCACCGTCCACCTCCAGGGAACACCACCCCTGTTTTCGACTTCAGACCTGCAGACTTCCTCCTGGACGTCACATCCACGACCTGGACCGACAACACTTCTATATCTACTCGAAGTAGGACTACCAAGAAGACCAAGAGATCCGCCGATCTAAACGCGACGGAAAACACCAGAAGACAGAAGTAAGAAGAGCTCTGAAGCCAGAAGACCGACAAACGAAGCCCTGAAAAACACCAACATCTATCGCCAACTGCCAGCTGTCTGAAACTGAACCCCTGTGCGACGCCCTGAAATGCAAATGAACAACGAAGAACGCCATACAGTATCACTGCAAGTCAAAACCCTACGGTGGTTTGGCCACCGAGCTGTAACTTCCACCACCCGACTAGTATCTAGTTCCCTACTCAAGCTTTCTGCATCCTCGCCCTTGCCTTACCTGCCCTTGGGTCCATGGAATTGGAATTGAAGGGTATATACTTAACACTCTCGGAGTAAAGAAAAGAAAACATAAATAACCCACCAAGGTCAATACACAAATTCTGGTGCATACTCAGATGTTCAACTACACAGGGGAGGAGGTGGAGTGGCTCAACTATTGAGAAAGGAATGGACTTTCAAGGAGATGGTTATCCTTGGCTATGAGGGGTTTATCGACTACATAACAAGCACCATGACAATGGGAGGACCAAGAGTAGTAGCAGCAGTGATATATAACCCTCCACCAAACGACAGAAGACCCAGGCAAGAGCATGATGACAACAACAACATGGCAATTAACAATATAATTGAGAGGCAAGCCTCTATTGCCTGTAGAAATAGATCCCATCTGCTCATCATAGGGGACTTCAATCATGGAAGGATAGACTGGGAGAACAAGGATCCGCATGGAGGTGAGGGTACATGGAAAGCTAAACTATTTGAGGTCGCGACAAGAAACTTTTTAAGCCAGCATGTCAGGGGACCCACAAGAATGTGAGGCAACGATGAACCAGCGAGACTCGACCTAGTCATCACTTTGAATGACTCCGACATAAAAGAAATCGGTTTCGAGGCCGCAGTAGAAATGAGCGATCACAGAGTACTGACATTTGAGTATTTGATCGAAGAAGAATTAATGAACTCAAGGAAGGAACCTAAAAACAAAAGGTAGGCATTCCAATAGGGAAACTAAGAGGAGATAAGAACATTCCTAACAGATATAACATGGAAAACAGAGCTCAGGGGAAAGACGGCCCAAGACATGATGGACTACGTCAGGCAGAACTTTAAGGAGGCAGCAGACAAGTTTGTCTCAGTCTTAAAGGAAAAAATGAAATACAGATGAGAAATCGATGGTTTAATCAGAGATGTAAGTTAGCAGGACAACACAATACAAGGACGTGGAGAAACTATAAAAATAAAAGGATACTTGAGAACAGAGAAAGATACCAGAGTGCCAGGAATGAATATGTCAGGGTGAGAAGAGAGGCTGAAGGGCAATACGAAAATGACATAGCAAGCAGGGCAAAGACTCAATCTAATTTGCTACATAACCAGAACCAAGAGAAGATCAACAGTGAAGGAACAGGTAATGAAACTGAGGATCAGGGCAGACAGATTCACTACAAATGAATAGGAAGTGTGCAAGGAACTGAATAAGAAATTCCACGAGGTCTTCACATTAGAGCAAGGAGAAGTTCCAGATATAAGAGAAAGAATAGTTAACCAGTCCTCACTAGAAGAGTTTGGGATTACCAGTGGGGATGTAAGAAAGCTTTTGCTAGAGTTGGATGTGACAAAGACTATAGACCTGGATGGAATCTGCCCATGGATATTAAAGGAAGTAGCAGAAACACTGTTTTTCCACCCTCCATACTGTATAACAAATCACTGGTAACAGGGTAACTGCCAAAAATTTGGAAGACCGCTAATGTAGTCCTGATATACAAAAAGGGGTATAGACAGGAGACACTGAACTACAGACCAGTGTCCCTAACTTGCATACCATGCAAGTTGATGGAGAAAATTATGCGAAAAAAGCTAGTGGACCATCGGGAGCGAAAGAACTTTGTAACACAACATCAGCATGGGTTCAGGCATGACAAGTCCTGCCTCACGGGTTTCTTTGAAATCTATGGCCAGGTAACAAAAATCAGGCAAGAATGGAAGGGGTGGGCAAGAATGCATATTTTTGGATTGCCAGAAAGCCTTTGACACAGCACCACTCGAGAGACTATTGAACAAGCTGGAGATGAAGGGAGAGCGAAAGGGAAGGTACTCCATTGGAAAAGGGAGTAGCTAAGCAACAGAAGACAGCGAGTCAAGTGAGGGGTGAGCTCTCAGATTGGTGAGCGTCACCAATGGAGTCCCGCACGGTTCAATCCTTGGACCTATGCTGTTTCTGATATATGTAAATGATTTCCCAGAAGGTGTAGAATCGTTCCACTCATTGTTTGGTGATGATGCCATAACTGAGTAGGATTAAGACAGAGGAAGATAGATGACCCAAAATAAACTGAATGAATGGTCCAACAAATGGCTACTAAAGTTCAACCCGGGGTATATGCAAGGTCATAAAACTAGGAGGTGGAAATAGGAGGCCAGACACAGGATACCGAATGGGAGATGAAATCCTTCATGAAACAGACAGAGAGAAAGATTTAGGAGTTATATCACACCAAATCTGTCTTCTGAAGCCCACATAAAATGAATAACATCTGTGGCGAATGCAAGGCTGTCTGACTTCAGAACAGCCTTCAGGAACCTTTGTAGGAATCATTCAGAACCTTGTATACCACATATGTAAGACCAATCCTGGAGTATGCAGCCCCAGCATGGAGCCCATACCTTGTCATGCCTAAGATGAAGCAGCAAAAAATTCAGAGGTATGCCACTAGGCTAGTTCCAGAACTAAAAGGCAAGAGTTACGAGGAAAGGCTGCGAGAAATGCACCTCACTACACTGGAAGACAGAAGAGTAAGGGGAGACATGATCACTTTCTAAAAAAATCTCAGAGGAACGGACAGAATATATATAGGGATAAACTGTTTAACATGGGTGGTACGCGGTAACAAACTAGCTGTTGTAGATATGAACCAGAAGGTTCTAGAAACCACGTGTAAGATCCTGACCTCAGAAAGGTCGCATTCCCTGGGGATTGGTGGTGAAGATAACTGGCGCCTTTGTTCACAGTTTCGTATAATGAATCATTCTATAGTATTCAGTAATTTAGAGAAATCAGTCTTCATCCAAATTGTATAATATCCCTGCTTAAAGTATAAAGAGTATCGTAAATTGTCAAAATACTTCAGTAAGTCACCATCAGTGACTTACTGAAGTATTTTGACAATTTACAGTGACGTCACTAGCGGGACTAGTCACTAGTCCCATCAGTGACGTCACTAGTGGGACTAGTCACTAGTCCCATCAGTGACGTCACTAGCGGGACTAGACTTGGAGGCGGAAGGTTTTGGGCGACCTTTGGTCACGAAGGTCACCAAAGCTCCATATTTTTGGTATTTTCTCCAAGGTCAAATAGCCATTTTGTAAATGGAAATAGCTCTTAACTAGATGCTTGTGTAATTAACTTCAGTTAAAAGAATTCAACCAATCTGGACCAGTCAGTGCAACAGAGGTTAGTTGTTAAACTTAAGCCTTGCTAGTAACTTAAACTAGGCGGAAGGATACTCTGCTCTGGTCTGTGTAGGACCAGACGGACGGGAAGAAAGTGTGGTATCGAGAGCGACAGAGGGAAAGGTGTCCACTCCACCTATTCCCAGACCAGCAGTCCACCGCTGGTCGCCTATAAGGTAAAGTTGCAAAGAGGGAATAGGTCAACTCATTGCCGATAAGGTCAGGACGTGTTCAGTTTAGGGAGTGCATTGATTTAGATTTTGTTTAGTTTTTGAATAATCCATTTAGCTAGTTAATTTGTCTTTATTTAATTTCCATTTTTCTTTGTAATTATTTACATGACTGGTCCACGTGGGTAGCGTGGCCTAGTTTGTGTTGGGCAGATTCTAACACCGAATCAGCAATCATTATCCCTTTGATTTTTAATTAATTCCACTTAACGTAAGATCCAAGTTTATATGTTACTAGTGGGGATCAAGCCCCAAAGTTATTGCTTAGCATGATCGATCCAGACCTCGGTCATTGCTCAGTGTTACTGGTCTGGTGGTGGCAGCGCAAGACGATTCTAGAATTTTGCTAGAAGTCGGTTTCCACGTCATAAGGTTGTAGAATCTTAAGTCGGTCAATCGTCTTAAGACCACATGGTGTGGGGTCGGCTCAAGTAAAAGTTTTGGGGACCCTTGGTATAAAGTTTAAAGTTAGGATACAGAGAGAGGACGAATATGAATACACCCCCCCCCCCGCAGTTACAGTGGTGCACAGCGGTGGTTTCAACAATTTTGTATGAAATTGTTGAAAGGCTCATGCGTCTAGCCATTCGGACATGTGCGTAGAGGCTTGGGAGGACAGCCACAGGCCGTGGGCCAGGACTAGTAGTGCACTTCACAACAGTGCGATTGAGTGGGGATTGGCGAATCTTGGGGTCGTGCGGGCTGATACGATTAAGGATTAGTTAGTAAGTTAGGCTGTTAAGATATTGAGTAGGAGACCGCTCCGAATTGATTGGACTGTGCACCTTTCTCGACCCATTGCAATTGATTCAAAGGTGTTGGGAGCCACCATACTCTCAACAGCAGTCCTTGTGGGCTGTCTGGGCGGATTTATCTGTGGGACGCCAGGAGATTTATCCGAGGGCGTTGTTAGACGACCCAAAACGCCAGGGGAAAACGTAAATCCGTGAAGGGCGTTGCGGCCTCGAGGGACGGACTAGTAAACTACCTAGCAGCGATTCAACGACTAAGTGATCGCACACTTAGTGGAGTTTGAGTCGTTTCTAGTCTTAATTGTTGCTGAAAGCTGCGTGTCGCTCTGTTAGAATCTAGATGGTCGAGACCCCTAGGCTAGGCGCGGTACGGCGAGCTGGTAGGAGCGATTATAAGATTAAATCGAGCGTATCTTTGAATTAAGTGTAGTTAAATTTATGTAAAGTAATTCCTTTTATTTTGCGTTTTCTAGAGATTAACAACTTTTTTTCCCCTAAATCAATCCCCAGTTAAATTTTTTCCCAAGTGTTCAGTAGTTTCTTGTACATTAGGCTAAGTTTGTACATTTATTATTGCTATTCCTATTGTATTAGTTTAAGTCAGAGGCGTGGTTTTCTAGAGCATAGTTAATCCTCTGGACTTAGGACTATATGTCGGTNTTTTTTTGCTGTCACGACTGCAATGCGTACGTCGCCAATGTACATGAGGCAGACGCTTCACGAAGCTGTCGGAATTAGCAGAATAGAAACTACGAGAGCAACCGTACAGGGCCTGGGAGCAAGGTCGAGTTAGAGTCCTTGTGGGTCTCTTCTCAGACTAGCCTCACCTGGTCCTGCTCCACGTTGGTCGTTGGAATCTCCTCAATGATGTAACACTTTAAGGGACTCCTAGGGTCCTCATCACATTTATAGTTTAGTGAAATAGGCAACTCGGTGTTGAAGACACTTAGAGCTGAAGGCTGGAGTAATATTGGCAGTATTCAGAAGTGGTTCAACGGAAACACCGCATAAAGCTTAACAGTAGTTTATTTACTAACTTAACCACTAATACACAGGGTGCTTGATTTACTTTAGATTGGCTTCAGCAAAGCTATGGTTGCATTAGCGAAACTCTTGACGTCTGGCTAATCGACTCGTATCCACTCGTGGAGAAACACCTAACTTAACACAGTTGACAGCCAATCACTAACACGGCAACCTAACTGCCGGTATGCAAAGGGATCACAAGAGTTCCAACCGGATACTCGGTAATGATGATATGCAATAAACACAATAATAATCACACCAACTAAATGTGGGGTGTATGTGAAGCTCACATTTACAGACGAATGAAATGCCGTGATACCACACAGATAAACACGCATTCACCGTCGATTCACCTATAACCTGCGACAGGTATAAGAAGGTGAGAACTGTGGTTGATCCCTCAGATCAACACAGACACAATAAACAATGACAAGATCTTGTACTTACAGATAAGGTACCTTTCCTTACTCACTCACTCAGTCAGGCACATTTATACAAGCACTCGTAGGTGGCCTGACAGCTGGTTTCGCTCGTAGACACGGAGGGTACTCGCAGTATCTTGAGATGATTTCGTGAGTAGGGCATGCTGTATGCTTAACAGACAGACACACGCGCACACACTGGCACTGGCAGTGCGTAAGGTGGTGACGTCACGTAGGAGCGAGGGCGGCGGCGGGCGCTTGAGGTACTGAGGTACTGAAGTACATGCTCGGGACGAGTGGCGGCTGGCGGCGGCTGTGGTATACCATGCAGGTACACTTGTTGTAAAGTCACACACACAGGTTACTTAGGCGGCGGCACTGCCTTAGTTCACTCTAAGTCACTCACAACGATCTTTGTCACCAGGGGTTACCTGATACCAGTCTGTTTCGCTCTGAAGATTTGTCACTTTAGGCTTCCTAAATATATTCGCACTCGTGATTCTGGGCGAGTGTGTGGTATATCGCAAAGACGCTGAGTTAACTTGACGGTGAGGAATAGGCGTTGTTCAGTCTATTGGCCGGTAGAACAGAACACGTCCACTTTGCAAGAGATCCCTCACAAGAATGAATCTTGCCTGAAGCTCCGGGCGTCTCGTGGGCACACACAAAAGAGTTACAATTGACCAATAGCATTGCAGCAAATGAGCGGGAACCAATCATATTAGCTCGTTCGATGAGCAGTAGCAGGAGTGACGTCATGAACACGTCATAGCTGTTATTCTCCGTGCGCCGGTTGAGGTTGACCCCAGAGGTCAGACGCTGCTGGCGCCTTCCCCTCTGTCTCACGCGGGCACCAGCCATGTACTCACTGACCCTTGGTGGCCAGTATGCTTAACTTCCTGTATCTACTTCCTGCCTGGACATAAGGCGGCCTACGTATTACGAAAGTATTCCTGGTTAAATGGGCATTCTGGAGATACCCAACATGCCAGAAAACTATCCAGGATTAAGGGAAATAGGCTTTGTGCACGAAGATCAGTGCACTGTGCACTGCAATGAGCCATTCAAGTCAGCTGTGGGAGAATCTTGGGAGACCTACTCCCACACCGTTGGAGTGCCACAGGGCAGCATCTTGGGACCTCTACTATTGTTTATATACATCAATGATCTGCCTAATGTCTCTAACATTCTGAAACCTTTTTTGTTTGCTGATGATACTACCCTCATCTGCCCTATCCCCAACCCACATACACTAAATAATGTTGTTAATAATGAACTACAAAAAGTCCACTTATGGATGTCAACCAACAAACTAACACTTAACATAGGAAAGACCTATTACATCTTATTTGGAAGCAAATCTACAAATGCAATTCATCTTCAGATAGACAATGTAAACATTAGCAATAAAAATGATGGAAAGTTTCTTGGCCTATTCCTAGACAAGAGACTCAACTTCAGTACCCACATACATCACATAACTAAGAAAGTATCTAAAACAGTTGGTATACTCTCCAAAATCAGATATTATGTACCTAACTCTGCTCTCATCTCTCTATATTATGCACTAATCTATCCCTATTTTAATTATGGTATCTGTGCATGGGGTTCAACCACTGCAAACCACCTCAGGTTCATGATCATCCAACAAAAATCTGCTATCAGAATAATAACAAATTATGCTTTCAGACAACACTCGGCCCCTTTGTTTAACTCCCTAAACATGCTAAACATAATCTCACTCCACAAATTCTCTTGTGTCAACTACATTTACAAAACCCTGTTCTTAAATGCAAATCCTGCTCTGAAACTCTCCCTGGACAGATGTAATAGGACCCATTATCACCACACCAGAAATAAATATCTCTTTGATATCCCCAGAGTCAAACTTAATCTGTGTAAACACTCTATGCAAATAAGGGGACCGAGTCTATGGAACTCACTCCCTAATGAATTGAAAAGCTGTCCAACTTTTGCGTCATTCAAAAACAAAACTAAAAAGTACCTAATTTCATCTTCATAGTTTTTTACCTTGTTGCTCTAAAATTGCACTGTATCTAGTGCTACCCAATCTTCCAATCTTTATATACCCAATCCGAACATCTCATTGCTGTTTTCTTATATGTGCTATCAATCTGCTGTATGGTGCCTATAATCTGTTTAAATTACCAATCAGCTGTCAATGTAATCAATCAGAACTTCAATATACCAATGTGCTTTAATACACTTACTAAGCTCTCTCATCTCATTTTTTCTTGCAATGTATCTATCATTTTATTAATTCTGCTAGAATTTACCTACTTAAAATTATCTGTTAGATAAGGACCTGCCCTGCTGCGCGTACTAGTGGCTTTACAAGATTGTAAATATTATGCTATGTATTCTCACAACTCACTGTACCTTCTTGTATATAAATAAATAAATAAATAAATAAATAGGATTTTGAAATGGTCAAAAGATTGGCAGATGCAGTTTAATGCTGATAAATGTAAAGTTCTGAGGCTAGGTAATGATGATAGAGTTACAAGATACGAGCTAGATGGTGTTGTGATTGCGAAGTCGGATTGAGAAAGGGATCTGGGAGTTATGATTAGTAAGAACTTAAAACCAAAGGATCAATGCATGAATGTTCGTAATAAGGCAAATAGGACACTGGGATTTATTAATCGCAGCGTTAGTAACAAGACACCTGGTGTTGTTCTTCGGCTATATCTTGCTCTGGTAGGCCCCATTTAGATTATGCAGTTCAGTTTGGTCGCCGTTCTATAAAATGGATATAAATTCACTTGAACGTGTCCAGCGTAGGATGACAAAGTTAATTCCCCAAATTAGAAATCTTTCATATGAAGAAAGATTAACAAAGCTTAAATTGCATTCACTGGAAAGGCGAAGATTTAGAGGATACATTCCCTGATATTGTCTGGCATTCCCTGATATTCGCTGGCATTCCCTGATATTCTCTGGCATTCCCTGTTATTCTCTGACATTCCCGGATATTCTCTGACATTCACAGATATTCTCTGACATTTCTTGATATTTCTGATATTCCTTTGATATTCTCTGATATTCCCCTGATATTCTCTGATATTCCCTGATATTCTCTGAAATTCCCTGATATTCCTTGATATTCTCAGATATTCCCTGATATTCTCTGACATTCTCGGAAATTCTCTGATATTCCCTGATATTCCTGATATTCTCTGGTATTCTCTGATATTCTCTGATATTCTCTGATATCCCTGATATTCTCTGATATTCTCGAGTATTCCCCGATGTTCTCTGATATTCTCTGATATTCTCTGATATTCTCTGATATTCTCTGATATTCCTGTTATTCTCTGATGCTCTCTGATATTCCCTGATATTTCTACATTAGTTCATTAGTATTGGACGACCTTAAAGGTGCAGTATGGTTTTAATACCATTACATTTGTATACAGACATGGTTTCAACTAATGCTCTCCTTGCATGGTATCATTGGCAGCTCTTACATCTGTATGTTTGGTGACGTATTGTCAGGATCCAACAAGAACGTGTTCTAAGGATGTTCCAATAGCTAATATGTGTGTAAAGTTGAACACCTCTCTGAAGCTCAACAACTAAATACAGATTTTCCGTCCTTATCTGCAGCTCTAGATCCTGTGTGTTCTTGTCTACTGATCTGTTTGTGAAGGATGTTAAGCTGTTCATGGCTGAAGTGAATGAAATTAAACTTTTATTTATAGAAGTTAAATACTCTCAATATATAATGAACACTATGTACCTCATCAATCTTCAGTTTCACTTTCTCAACATGCAAATATTCACAAGATCATTTTCCAGTTAACTTTCCAGTTGTAACCACTCCAGCTTTAAACTGAAGTCGTTTGTGTACAAATAAAAAATTCTTGAACGATGATGAACATTTTGTAAAATAATCACGAAGACCAGAAAGATAATGGTTGGACATGATATCAAGTCATAACAAATTTGGAGACGGGTGCCAGGCTAGAGCTGGTCTGGGTGTTTATAGCGTTCGTCAGACGAAATTGTAATGGATACATATGTTTGTTGTGGCTCGGGGGAGTCTTGATCTCTCAGGCCTGCACTATGACAAGTTTGGGCACGTGCTAAGTCAGCAGGTTGGTGTGCACTGTGCTTTGTTGCCTAGCAGGTTGGTCTACCACTGTGCTTTGTTACCTAGAGGTTGGTGTGCCTCTGTGCTTTGTTGCCTAGCAGGTTGGTCTACCACTGTGCTTGCTTTGTTGCCTAGCAGGTTGGTGTACCACTGTGCTTTTGTTACCTAGCAGGTTGGTGTGCCTCTGTGCTTTGTTGACCTAGCAGGTTGGTCTACCACTGTGCTTTCAGGTGTAGCTGTGCCTTTGTTCCTAGCAGGTTGGTGTACCTCTGTGCTTTGTTACCTAGCAGGTTGGTGTCCTCTGTGCTTTGTTACCTAGCAGGTTGGTGTACCACTGTGCTTTGTTACCTAGCAGGTTGGTGTACACTTGTGCTTTGTTACCTAGCAGGTTGGTGTACCTCTGTGCTTTGTTACCTAGCAGGTTGGTGTACCTCTGTGCTTTGTTACCTAGCAGGTTGGTGTACCACTGTGCTTTGTTACCTAGCAGGTTGGTGTACCTCTGTGCTTTGTTTCCTAGCAGGTTGGTGTACCTCTGTGCTTTGGTACCTAGCGGGTTGTGTACCACTGTGCTTTGTTACCTAGCAGGTTGGTGTGCTTCTGTGCTTTGTTGCCTAGCAGTGGTGTACCACTGTGCTTTGTTGCCTAGCAGGTTGGTGTGCCACTGTGCTTTGTTGCCTAGCAGGTTGGTGTGCCACTGTGCTTTGTTACCTAGCAGGTTGGTGTACCACTGTGCTTTGTTGCCTAGCAGGTTGGTGTACCACTGTGCTTTTGTTTCTTAATTAAGAAAAACATGAATTATATTTCCCGTTTTATTGGAGGAATGATGTTTTCAGTCAGAAAGAACTGTTAGAAAACTGAACAAGTAGTGGAGTGATGGTGTAGCTTTGTGTAAATATGTGTATTATGTGTGTGTGCAATGTTTATAGACAATGTTTAAGAAAGAATTGCCTCGTTAGCAGAACATTGTTTCAGTAACTACTCATAACTACCTGTTCCAGTTCATATCTTGTTAATTTTCTTGTTTCTGGTATAGAATATAGTAAACGGATTACTGTTAAACATTTGGTATGTTATATTAATTTCACAACTGTGACAGAAAATATTACTCTACTTTGTATTTCAATCTAGAATTAGTTTATAATTATGTTATTGGTTTTATAATAATTAAAATGTTCTCTATTTGCAATATTTTCATTGAATGATGTAGTCATCAAGATAACCTCAAGTCACTAACCCTCCCCCCTCATTTAAAAAAAATCTTGTATGTGTTGTATGTAACTAACGAAACGTGTGGAAAATGGATGTTCGTCCGATAACTTGATTGCTTTAGCGAGCAACTTCAATAGGCAGGCAAGTTGGATTTATAATGAACAGAGAGAGTCTAAGAAGTGGAATGGCATTCTTGTGATGGTCAGGGTTCAGTGAGAAATGTGACGTAATAAATGAGTGTCAATAAGGCTCAGGTGATGATGTTGGGTACCACCTGTCAAGTAAATATCTTTATTTCAAATGAATGTATTAGCAATCATTTGGCTCAGTACTGGAGATTAATTGAATAATGTTAGATATGATTATCTTAAGATTCACACATTTGAGTTTATTAAGCTAGATTTATTTCCCTTTGTCCCATTAGTGAGCCAGGCATTAACTAATTTTGTACATGTGGTTGACTAATATTGGGTAGTATAGGAGGAGA
>WNGS01162175.1:6058-19936 GCA_020271785.1 Procambarus virginalis
ATATGAAAAGTTTAGCTTTTCTTATGATACTGGTAAGCACTGATGAGTACCTTTTAACTACTTCCTTTGTAACTAGGCCAATCCTAAATTCTTTTCATATTCATGTTTTTGTTGATTGATTTAATTATGCCACTTGTGAGCCACGGGTTATTTTTTCTTTTATCAGTTACTTGTTTGGTAAGGAGGGGACAGTGAGTGTTGTAGAGGCTTAGAGTTTGGAGAGAAAGAGGTTAGTTAATGAGTTTATATCCTGTGTATTATTGAATTCAGATTCCCAGTTAATTTGTGAAGTGCATTAGAGAGTTTGCCTAAAGCTGATTCACTGTGTAGCCTGAATGAGAGTTTCTTGCTTTCTGGTGGTGTTGTGTCCATGTTTGCTATGAGGAAGGTAGGATAGTGGTCAGTTGTTCTGTCATAGATTACCCCAGATGTAAGTGGAGCTGTTGTATTAGTCCATAAGTGATCCAGGGTAGTGGCAGATGTTTGAGTGACTCGGGTGGGCTTGGTGATTGTGGGATTAGCATACAGGAGTGCATGCTGTTAACGGAAATAGTCAACTTGAGGGTTATTTTGAAGACCCAGGTCAATATTGAAATCACCTCCCAGAATGATGTGATTTTTTTTAGATTATTATTTATGATAAGATTCCTTACGTTGTCTGAGAATGAAGCTATGTTGGTATTAGGAAATCTATAGATGGCACGGATAGTCAGGGAGGATTTAAGGGATTTACTGGAGAACTTGGCAAAGGTATATTCACAATAGTCGTCTCTATCACTAATGACACTATTGCAGATGAAGGTATCTTTGTAATATATTGCTGTGCCACCTCTTTTTTATTATTCCTGCAGTTATGAATGGCTTTATAACCAGCTAAATTGTACAGTTGGGTATAGTCATTACTTAGCCAAGTTTTGTTAAAATGATGAATAAAAATTTAGTACCTAGTGCTGTGAGTAGTGCATTTATATCATCAAAATGTTTACCAAGCGACCAAACATTTTGGTTGTAAACTGATAAGCAGGTGCTATTTAGGTGTTTGTTTTTTGCAAGAATTGCTGTGCAATAATGATGATCATTGTGCTGATTGGTGTGGATATGGGACAAGATTTCGATTAGGATCAATATCAGTAACATATAGATACAATGATGTCACGATACAATAAGATAAGCAATTACAGGAACAGTTAAATTCTAAATCTGCTGTAAATAGAAAGTAATTATAGCAAAACACAATAAACGTAGGTACACAAAAAATAGAACAATTAGAAGTAGAGTAAAGATCCCCATAGATAGCCAGGAAAGATACAGTAGATAGGTTAAGAGAGAAGAAAAAATCAGTAGACTGACAAGAATAATATATAGCAAAAAATAAAGAGACAAATAATAATCGTAAAGTAAAAATAATCTTAAAAATAAATTATTTAATATAGCTTAGTTGTGAACCTATAATTAGTATGAACTTAAGAAAACAAATGAGCTCAATAATTAATTACAATAAATGATGTATAAATTAAATTACAATTAAATTTAAAAAAAAAAAAAAGGGTAAGATTATATTTATGAGCAAGATTTTACTAAGACACTGAGGTAAATGCTTACATAAATACTAAGTTTGCTATAATCAGAGAAAAATTATAGCAAAATACAACAATAAATGCAAGTAAACAAAAGAATTGAAACAATTAGAAGTAGAATAAAGATCACTAGATAGCCATGAAGGATACACAAGTTTGGTGGAGAGAACAAAAAATCAGTAGAGATTGTCAAGATGAATATATAAAAAAATTGAGAAATGATAATTGTGAAGTAAAGTAATCTTAATGATAATTAATTTTATTTAGCTTAGTTTTTAACCTATAATTAGTATGAACTTAATTAAGGGAACAAAATGAGATCAATAATTAATTTCAATAAATGACGTAAATTAGTACAATTAAATTTAAAATTTAAAAAGAATAGGGTAAGATTAGATTTAAGAGTAAAATTTTACAATGAATACCGAGGTAGATGCTTGCATAAATGCATGGAGACTTGACTGATTACTTAGGAAATTATATGAATGAGAGAACATTAGGTAAATGGTAAGGCAAAGACAGCACCTTGGACAAAGTTAGAATAAGTTAGGTTAGGCTCAGGCACTCAGAGTTATTTTAAGTATTGACATTGGTCGGGTTCAGGTTTTCAGACATACCACAATCATTAAAGAAGGCCAGTAGTTGTTGGTCACACTTTATTTCATATCTTTTTTTCTGCACTTTCCTTCTTTGCAATGATCGTTCCATTCCTAGTGTAGCACTGCTTGATAAGACCAAGGTTCAGTTTGCGAATTTTACGCAGCCTGAAGAGGAGGGATCCACACTGCTTTGTAAGGCACTCATTTATATAGAGGTTGTTTTTTTTGCTTAGCAGCTGATTGTATGAGATCAAACTTAACACAGGGATTTGCAAGTTTGATGAGCATTCTCCTACTGCTACGGGAACTGTTTTTATCTATCCTGATAGCTGATTTGATATCAACATTGACTTTGATCTTTGAATTAATTAGTGTGTGGGCTATGTTACAACAATTCTCACCTTGTTGTTCATCAGGTTGATCAGTATAGCTAATTATCAGGGAGTCATGAAGTTGTTGCTGCTCTAGGTCATCTTCGGAAGCCGCCTGGTGAATCTGAAGGAGATTGATTTGTTTTTCCAGCTTTTGAAGGAATTCACTTTGAGCTGAGTGGGTTTCCTCGGCCTGAATCTAATGTATTTGATCCATTGCGTCATTTGCAACAGTTTGTAAGTTGAGAATTTCTTGGTTGTTGTTCGTCGGCGATTCAAGGAGGCGGTCTATGGTTTGTTGTTGTTGGGTGACTGTGGCTTGGTGGGCCGAAATAGCTTCAGATTGCAGGAGCACAAGGTTGTGCAGTTTCTGCAGCCATGGGTTACTCCTCAGAGGTTTGAAGTTTAGACAGGGAGCCATAGATTGAATGAATTCTAAAGCTTGAGATTTGAGTTGATATGTGGGTTGATTTGAGTTGAATTTGATATGTGGGCCTGCGGGGCCGCTCTAAACAACAGCCTAGCCCCGGGCCAGAGGCCGAGCTCTCTCAACTTAAGCCTGGCCCCGGGCCGGGCTTGGGAAGTAGTAGAACTCCCAGTTCCCCCATCCAGTTAGAGCTGGCTCTGAAAGGCATTCGACGTAGAGCCTCTGGTGCTTCTCACACCAGGGGCTTCTCAGAATATTACCTGACTATAATTACAGCTCTCATTAACCTATACAACCCATTTCTCGCCTCTGGTTGCTTCCCCTATTTCTTTCAAATCAGCTACATCTATCCTCATATCAAAACCCGGAGACCCTAATACTGACCCTAAAAACTACAGACCCATAAGAATACTTGAGATACGTGGAAAACTTTTCGAAAGACTTAACAAGAACACTTACAGGTCATCGCACTTGACTTTTAGGACTAAAAACAGCACCCATCACAAAATACGCATACAAAGCCATTAACACAGTTTGGCACGACGGACTAAAATGCAAACTCTGCAACAACTTTGACCTTCCATCCATGACAGAAACTACTTAGCAGCTACTAAGAAACAAAAATTATGCGAATTAAGTTCCTTCAAAAATACTCTGATTGTTTTGACCTCAAGAATTCCACTGATCATGTAACCCACCAAATCATCAACAAACACTTATCATGAAAAGCAAAAGACGAAATAGTCATAGTAACATCATGGGAATATGACTGGCGCATACACACAAACTGCACACAATCCTAAGTCACTTCTGCAAAAGGCAGGGGTAACTATGCCAGTTAAACTATTCTCACTCTCTCCAATTTTTGCACATTCCTAAATCACTTATAACCAGTGTTCCTGGTCTAACATTAGATCAGAGACTGCTCACACACACACACACACACACACACACACACACACACACACACACACACACACACACACACACACACACACACACACACACACACACACACACACACACACACACACACACACAGAACTTGGAGGAAAAACAGTGCAAGGTATGATGAACCAAGTCATATTGAAATGCAAGGAGGCTGAAGAGAGATTTATTCCAACAATAAAGGAAAAAAGCAGGAGGGAATATAATAACCCATGGTTTAATAGACAATGTCAGGAAGCAAAGGTGAGAAGCAGGAGGGAGTGGAGGAAGTACAGAAGACAAAGGACAGAGGACAACAGGATTAGATGTAACAGAGCTAGGAATGATTACATTAACATAAGACGAGTGTCGGAAAGAAATTATGAGAATGATATTGCAGTCAAAGCGAAAAAGCAACCTAAATTGCTACATAGCCATATAAGAAGGAAGATGTCGGTAAATGACCAAGTGACAAGACTGAGGAAAACAGAAGGGGCATATACAGAAAGCGACAAGGAAATCTGTGAGGTACTGAATGCAAATTTCCATGGAGTGTTCACAACCGAGCCTGAGCAGCTCCCATTGTTAGAAGCGATTACCCTAGATGAAAGCCTATCAGATATAGAGGTGACAGCAGAAGAGGTAATGAAACAGTTGACAACACTGGATGCAAATAAAGCTGTTGGACCAGACAAAGTATCACCGTGGATACTTAAAGAGGCAGCGCAGGCTCTCAGCGTGCCTCTGGCAATGATCTTTAATGAGTCACTTATGTCGGGAGAATTGCCTAGTTGCTGGAAGGAGGCAAATGTCGTACCGATTTTCAAGAAAGGTGATAGGGAGGAGGCACTTAACTACAGACCCGTATCATTGACAAGCATCTCCTGCAAAATACTTGAAAGAATAATTAGGCTAAGACTTGTTGAGTATCTGGAGAGCATTGGGTTTGTAAACAAGCACCAACATGGATTCTCGACAGGGAAATCATGCCTAACAAACCTTTTAGAATTCTATGATAAAGTAACAAGGATAAGGCAGGACAGAGAAGGCTGGGCAGACTGCATATTTCTTGACTGCCAAAAGGCCTTTGATACAGAACCGCACATGAGACTGCTATACAAACTTGAGAGACAAGCAGGAGTAAGCGGAAAGGCCCTAGAATGGGTGAAGAACTACCTAACAGGAAGGAGCCAGAGGGTAATGGTAAGGGGCGAGGAGTCGGACTGGCGAACAGTAACAAGTGGAGTACCTCAAGGATCGGTGCTGGGACCAATCCTCTTTTTAATTTACGTAAATGAAATGTTTACAGGAGTGGAATCATACATGTCAGTGTTTGCGGATGATGCGAAATTAATGAGAAGAGTTGTGACAGACGAGGATTGTAGGATCCTCCAAGAGGACTTAAACAGGTTGCAGAGATGGTCAGGGAAATGGCTACTGGAGTTTAACACCAGTAAATGTAAAGTTATGGAAATGGGATCAGGTGATAGGAGACCAAAGGGACAGTACACAATGAAGGGGAACAGCCTACCTGTAACGATTCGAGAAAGAGATCTGGGAGTGGATGTGACACCTAATCTAACTCCTGAGGCACATATAAATAGGATAACGACAGCAGCGTACTCTACACTGGCGAAAATTAGAACTTCATTCAGAAACCTAAATGAGGAGGCTTTCAGGGCGCTTTACACTGCCTACGTGAGACCTGTCTTAGAGTATGCCGCGCCATCATGGAGCCCCCACCTGAAGAAACACATAAGGAAACTGGAGAAGGTTCAGAGGTTGGCGACGAGGCTTGTCCCAGAGTTACGAGGGATGGGATATGAAGAGCGTCTGAAGGAACTGAACCTTACGACACTAGAGAAAAGAAAGGAGAGAGGAGATATGATAGGGACATATAAAATACTCAGGGGTATTGACAAAGTGGAAATAGATGAAATGTTCACACGTAATAATAACAGAACGAGGGGACATGGGTGGAAACTGGAAACTCAGATGAGTCACAGAGATGTTAGGAAGTTTTCATTTAGCATGAGAGTAGTGGAAAAATGGAATGCACTTGGGGAACAGGTCGTGGAAGCAAATACTATTCATACTTTTAAGACTAGGTATGATAGGGAAATAGGACAGGAGTCATTGCTGTAAACAACCGATGGCTGGAAAGGCGAGATCCAAGAGTCAATGCTCGATCCTGCAAGCACAAATAGGTGAGTACAAATAGGTGAGTACACACACACACACACACACACACACACACACACACACCACACACACACACACACACACACACAGAGAGAGAAAGACCTGGGGGTTGATATCACGCCAGACCTGTCCCCTGAAGCTCATATCAAGAGGATAACATCAGCAGCATATGCCAGGTTGGCTAACATAAGAACGGCCTTTAGAAACTTGTGTAAGGAATCTTTCAGAACATTATATACCACATATGTCAGACCAATCCTGGAGTATGCGGCTCCAGCATGGAGTCCCTATCTAGTCAAGCATAAGACTAAACTGGAAAAGGTTCAAAGGTTTGCCACCAGACTAGTACCCGAGCTGAGAGGTATGAGCTACGAGGAGCGACTGCAGGAATTAAACCTCACTTCGTTGGAAGACAGAAGAGTTAGGGGGGACATGATCACCACATTCAAGATTCTCAGGGGAATCGACAGGGTTGATAAAGACAGGCTGTTTAACACAAGGGGCACACGCACTAGGGGACACAGGTGGAAGCTGAGTGCCCAAATGAGCCACAGAGATATTAGAAAGAACTTTTTTAGTGTCAGAGTGGTTGACAAATGGAATGCATTACGAAGCGATGTGGTGGAGGCTGACTCCATACACAGTTTCAAATGTAGATATGATAGAGCCCATTAGGCTCAGGAAACTGTACACCTGTTGATTGACGGTTGAGAGGCGGGACCAAAGAGCCAGAGCACAACCCCCGCAAGCACAACTAGGTGAGTACAACTAGGTGAGTACACACACACACACACACACACACACACACACACACACACACACACACACACACACACACACACACACACACACACACACACACACACACACACACACACACGTACGTACGTTACCGACACACGGCCAGTAACGCGGTAGGGTAGAGTCACGTTGTTGATGCGCTCCTAGAAAAAGTATTCATAACTCGTGACATCTGAGTGATACCGAGGAAAACCATTGTGGAACTGTATTACGAAGTGTAACATACCTGCAGTATATGTTGACGACATTTTTACACAGGTACCTGATGTCAGACATCTGCAGGAGCTGAAGGAGGCATTTGAGCAGAATTCTGTGTTGCGTTACACTTACTAGATGGAGAAGGATGGGAAGCTGCCCTTTCTAGATGTAACAGTCATGGAAAGGAGCAGAGGTTTCCACACTGCAGTCTACACTAAGGAAACAAACAGGAATGTGCCTAAATGCCAACAGTGACTGCCCAGACAGGTACAAGAGGAGTGTTGTTAACGCTTGTGTCGACCGTGCTCTCAGCCACAGCTCAGAATGGAAGCAAATCGACGAAGAACTCTGTAGGGTAAGGCAGGTCCTAGTCAACAACGGCTTCTCCAATGGTTTCGTTGAAGACATCATAAGAAGGAAAGTGAAACGCCATGCAACCTCTGAAGAGACAACTAATACAAGATCTATACCCCCTATTAGACTATTTTACAAGAACTTCTTTTCCACAGCTCATAAAACGGAGGAAACGGTCCTGAAAGATATTGTTAATATAAATGTTATCCCTACAGACAAAAATCAGAAGATACAACTGACGATTTACTATAAAACCAAGAAAACGGCCAGCCTACTCATGAGAAACTCTCCAGACACTGAGCAGAACGCTGTAAAAGAGACCAACGTAGTCTATGCCTTCAAATGCCCTCTTGGGGACTGTAAGCCTCAAAAAACTCAGTATATAGGCAAGACAGCAACATCTGTTTCCAGTCGTTTAACGATGCATATGCAACAGGGCTCCAGTAAGGAACATATAATCTCTTCCCACAACCAAACCATCACCAGAGAAATCTTAGCAAACAACACAGAAATCATCGTTAGATACAGCGACAGCAGGCGGCTTGACATCTGCGAGGCACTACACATCAAGAAGTCAACACCAGCAATCAACAGCCAATTAATGCACAACTATATTCTACCCACTTCAAGACTCCGCTGCAATATAGAAGCATCAAGAATAGGGCCAATAGGCCCTCTGCAGTTACTTTCCATCCTTCCCTTTAGCTTATACCCCAACTCTATACCCCGATTCTATACCCCGTTCTATACCGCGTTCTGGCTTGTGTTGAAAATCTGTTTCACCTCATCCAAATACTATGTA
This sequence comes from Procambarus virginalis, assembly GCA_020271785.1. Classification (NCBI taxonomy): domain Eukaryota; kingdom Metazoa; phylum Arthropoda; class Malacostraca; order Decapoda; family Cambaridae; genus Procambarus; species Procambarus virginalis. Next base: position 14,317 of record WNGS01162175.1, read on the forward strand.
ACATGTCACCTCACCCAAATGCAGGTATATAAAATCGAAGATGTTTTAGCTCTATTCAGTTATAGTTGTGTGTGTGTGCAAACTAAAGCCTTTGAAAATGTAATAAGTTTTACGAAACGCGCTCAAGTGTCGTGTCAGACTTGAAATAAAAATGAATTTTGGAGAATTGATTTTTCATTTACCATCAACAGTAAGAAGACATAAGGAAGATCGAGAAAATTTGTGTTAGAATTATTAATGTTACTTTTTCGGTCATATTTAATAATATATGTCTACAGGAAAGACCGCTACCAAAGTATACTAACATCATATATATATATATATATATATATATATATATATCTATATATATATATATATATAATATATATATATATATATATATATATATATATATATATACTCCCAGGAGCAATATTATATATATATATATAGTATATATAGATATATATATATAATATATAATATTTATATATATATATATATATATATCACTAAGAACTCTTTGACCGCCAGGATTCGAACCCATGCCGTACAGGATCACCCCTAAACGTACACAGTACCATGACCACCGCACCAATGATCGTCTGGTGCGGTGGTGATCATTGGTTAGACGATCATTGGTGTGGTGGTCACGGTACTGTGTACGTTAGGGGTGAACCTGGACGGCATGGTTTCGAATCCTGGCCGGGTTAAAGAGTTCTTAGTGATATATATATATATATATATATATATATATATATATATATATATATATATATATATAGATATATATATATATATATANTCATCCCCTTGAGTACAAAGATTCCGCAAAGCTTTTGGGGTTATTCTTTGACACTCGTTTGTCTTGGTCGCCCCATGTCTCTTACCTCCGTGTTGAATGCTCTAAGGTCCTTAACCTCCTTAAGGTTTTGTCCCATACTTCTTGGGGAGCGAATAGGCGCACGCTCCTCTATTTGCATTCCTCTCTCGTCCTGTCTAAGCTCGATTGTGGTTGCCCTGCATATCTTCTGCTTCTCCTTTACTCTTTGCCGTCTTGATCCTTTGCACCATACTGGGTTGCGCCTCAGCTCTGGTGCTTTTCGTTCCACTCCTACCCTCAGTTTGTACGCTGACACTGGCTTTCTGTCTGTCCAGGATCGCCGTGATCGCTACAGTCTTCGCTATCTAGCGCGATCCTTACAGCATCCTCACTCTCGTCTCTATCGTGCTTTGACTTTTACCCCTCCTGTAGTTCCTGTTCCTCCTTACAACTTCCTCTTTCTGTCCGTTTGTCTCGCTTACAAGATTCTCTTTCGGTTCGTCTACTAATGTTTCTCCTCGTATTGTTCCCTCCTTGCCCGTGGAGGGTCCCCCTTCCCAAATATTTGTACTTCTCTGACCCGCATCACTAAAGCTTTTACCCCTCCTACAGTTCTGAAACGCCTCTTCCTTGAGCACTTTTCTTCTCACTCCCACTCCGTTCCCATCTTCACCGACGGGTCAAAGTCTGCTGACGGTGTGGGCTACTCTGTTGTTTTTCCTGACCACCATTATGTGTCGCTTCCTCCGGAGGCTAGCATCTTCACAGCAGAACTCTATGCTATTCTCTATGCTCTTCGTCTCCTGCTTTCCCAGGGACAATCCTCCTTCGTGGTAGTAGTTGACTCTCGTAGTGCCCTCATGGCTTTAGGGTCCTTTAATCCAGTCCACCCTGTGGTCATCGAAATTCAACATTGGCTGTTTCTTATCTCCAGTAAATTTAAGTCGGTTGCGTTTTGCTGGGTTCCCAGCCATGTTGGTGTCTCTTTAAATGAGCTTGCAGATGCTGCCGCTAAGGACGCTATCTGCACTTGTCCCATCTCCCATAAAGATGTCCTTATTCCCCTTTTACCCAGTTTTCATGCATCCATCCTTGCCCGTTGGCAGCGTTGTTGGTCTTCTGTTATTGGTAACAAACTGCGTACTCTAAAGAGTCGTGTGTCCCAGTGGCCTACCTCCTGCCACCGTAACCGGCGGTGGGAAACGGCTCTGGCTAGGTTACGTATTGGCCATACCCGTTTAACTCACGGTCACTTAATGGAGCACCGCCCTGCTCCTTATTGTCCAAATTGCATTGTCCCTCTTACGGTCGTACATATCCTTGTTGAATGTCCTGACTTCCAGGACGAGCGTGTGTCTTGTTTTCCGACCATCCCCTGCGGTCGCTTGTCCCTCGATAGAATTTTTTGCGACTCGGATACGTTTGATATCGTTCGCCTTATGCGTTTTTGTTCTCGTATTGGCATCCTTGGTGATATTTAGCGCCCTCTGATTATCCCGCACATTTGATGGTGCTACATAGCCTTCCCGGTTAGGTGCCTTCTAATGATAATTACTTACTTCACCACTACAACAAAATCACCGAGGCCTTAAAGGAAAAACAAAATGCAGATGTGGTATACACGGACTTCGCAAAGGCATTTGATAAATGTAACCATGGAGTGATAGCACACAAAAGGAGGTCAGTGGGAATAACAGGTAAAGTAGGAAGGTGAAAATTCCATTTTATGTTGAACAGAATAAAAAAAGTAGCACTCGGCCAAATAAAATAGTTCAAAGGTAGTTAAAACCTCTTTACCCTATTGTACAGTCCTTGCACCACTGCTGTACCTTATTCTCATTTCAGATATAGACAAAGATACAAGTCATAGTTTCGTATCATCTTTTACAGATATCACAAAAATCAGCATGAAAATGACTTCTGTTAAAGACATTTATAAACTACAAACAGGTATTAATATAGTTTTCGACGGGCCGCAGAAAATAACAATGTTTAACAATGATAGTCTAGGAACTCGTATACGATAAAAATGATTACCTTATACAAAATTCAGGGTACAAAACAGTCAAATGTGCCCATAGTAGGAAAGCAGCATGTGAAGTATCAAGGAATAATGTCTGACGACCTAACTTTAAGGGAGCATACCCAAGCAAATATAGCCTTTTTCAGCCAGAAAAATAAAAAGATGGATTACGAGAACCAACAAATCCAGGGATCCCAACACAATGATTGTACTATCGAAATCACTTGAGCTGTTCTGTCTTGAGTACTGCTTGATATTCATTTCCCCCTTCCGAACAGGAGAGATACTGAAATAGAGGAAATACAGAGAACATATACAGCATACAAACACGCTAAAGCATCTAAATTATTAGGATCGTCTCAAAGCTTTCCAAATGCACTCCTTTGATAGGAGACGAGAGAGGTATCAAGCAATATACATATGGAAAGGGGCAGGTCCCGAATCTGCAAAGCAAAATAGCATAATAGTGAACGCAATGGAAGGAAGAACAACAGAACCAGTGAGGAGTAGAGGTGCCATTGGTACAATCATTGAACACTGTATAAACATCAGAGGTCCACGGTTGTTCAACATCCTCTCGGCGAGCATAAGAAATATTGACGGAACAAACATTTACATCTTCTTGAGGTTGAGATGATTTCGGGGCTTAGCGTCCCCGCGGCCCAGTCCTCGACCAAGCCTCCTTTTTTTTATCCCCCCCCCCCAAGGAAGCAGTCCTTTGCAGCTGTCTAACTCCCAGTTTCCTATTTACTGCTAGGTGAACAGACGCATCAGGGTGAAAGAAACTGCCCCATGTGTTTCCGCCTCCACCGGGGATCGAACCCGGAACCTGAGGACTACAAATCCGACGCGCTGTCCACTCGGCTGTCGGATCCATAACACTTTTTTTTTTTTTTTTACACTTCGTTTTAATAGTAACAAATGTATTTTTTTAAATCTTACACAAAAACAACTAGATGCATTATCCTCTTCTGTTACTTTGAAAAATAATGATCACAGAAAACTCACTCATTTACAAACTCAATGGTATTAAACACTTGCTCCAATTAAACCGAATCAATATCATCTCAAGGTCACAATGGCCCAGAAACCAGAAATATTGTCTATAAATTTAGACAGATGGCAGAAAGCATGGTAAATATTAACATTATCTATGTACAGGTATTTCATGAATGTACAATATACAGTAACTTTAGAAATAAAGTACTGAAAATCAGTAGTATTTAAAAATACAAAAAGATGGAAAATTACTTTTGGCTGTACAGTATCTTTAATTCCCTTGTGTGAACAATTTGGTTTGTTTCCGAACTTAGAACACTTGATTGTTCCCTTCGTGAATATTTCCCTCCCACAAGGACATAGCATCCACTACACACAGGGACGATTGCCTGGCTACAATGGGCTAAATAAGGGAAAAGGAGACACTGGAAACTCTCATTCCAGACCCAAATGACAGAAGGTACATTCCTCAACTCTCAAATTTCTGCTCCCGGCAAAACTTTCCATAAAAAGAAAAACTACATTGTATTTATCTATTAATATTAACTAACAACTGCTAGTTGACTGCCTGGCTGCCTCTACTACCTGCCTAAAGTATACTTGATTCAACAATATCTGATTCTAGTGAAAGTGTGGTAACAGTGATCTTGTTGATAATGGTGCAAGCGGCTGTGGTGGAGAAAACCTTTCATGTTGTCAATTAAAACCAAATTTGCTGCTGCAAGCCACTTAAATATTGTGATGAAAATAGTCTTACCTGGATCTTACCTAGAGAGGGGGTTCTAGGAGTTCTATCCTCGTAGCCCAGCATGGGGCCAGGCTTGACTTCTGACTGCTTGTTATAATGTGATTTGTAATGACTGTTGATCACTGTGTAAGTTATATACTGCATTATAACTTAGGTGGAGGGGAAATTTATTTGCAGATGGAGCAAATTTTGTGACAAGATACTACATTTGATGAAATTATGTTAGCACATTTTATTGATTGTGGAATCCAGTATGTTATCCATCAGAATATGAAATGATCTATAATAGTAAATGAAGTCAGATTGTGGTAATGAGGTTGTGTGGTAAATTGACACAAAGCTGTGAATTCACCTAGTTGTGCTTTTGGGGGTTGAGCTGTACTCTTTCGGCCCGCCTCTCAACTGTCAATCAACGGATTTTTTCGCACACACACACCCACCCTCAGGAAGCAGCACTAAGCAACTGTTTAACGCTCTTCACTAGAAACTAACTAACTGTCTTCAAGAGAAAACTGGATAGTTTTCTTCAAGACGTGCCGAACCAACCGGGCTGTGGTGGATATTTATTTATTTATTTATTTATATACAAGAAGGTACATTGGTTTTGTGAGAATACATAGCATAGTATTTACAATCTTGTAAAGCCACTAGTACGCGCAGCGTTTCGGGCAGGTCCTTAATCTAACATAATTTTAAGTAGGTAAATTCTAGCAGAATTAATAAAGTGATAACAATACATTGCAAGAAAAAAATGAGATGAGAGAGATTAGTAAGTATATTTAAGCACATTGGCATATTAAAGCTCTGATTGATTACATTAACAGCTTGATTGGTAATTTAGACATGATTAATAGACACCATACAGCAGATTGACAGCACATCTAGAAGACAGCAATGATCACAATGGTAAAGATGTTCGGACTGGGGTACATAAAATTGGGAGATTGGGTAGCAATAGATACAGTGCAATTTTAAAGCAAAAGGTAAAGAACTATGAAGATGAAATTAGGTACGTTTTAGTATTGTTTTTGAATGACGCAAAAGT
>WNGS01162175.1:20457-32126 GCA_020271785.1 Procambarus virginalis
TAAATTGAAATGCAGTAAGAACGAGTTATTGATCGTGGAGACCCAGATTGGTGGTGTATTGTGTTCTAGCAAAATTATAAATATGTTATATGGATGATAAATATAGTGATTCACGAGAAGTTAAAGCAACGGGGCGCGCGCGCCAGAAATCACAGCAATAAGATTCTCACTGACTAGTGGGCGCGGATCAGCCGGTTTTGAAAGGTGACGTGAGGGTGGAAGTGTGTTGCCATACCGGTTGTGCCCCAAATTATCTGCTGAAAAGAGGACGGCTGGTTGTACTGTGGGTTATTGATATATGGAATATCTAGAGTGTTTTAAGTAAAATACCAAAACTCCTTGGTGTTTGTATCATCCCCTCCATAAACCATTGTGACTAGAAATATTAAACAAGACAGAGTGACAGGAATAAATTACTTGTCTGATTAGCCAGATTAACGAGCGTGTTCCTGCCACATTTACCACGAATTACGCAACACCCTGTGGTGTTACTGGACACCGGAAACCCTAGTTGGCGAACCTTGATAAGTAATAAAGTCCTTGCCGGGGCGGGCACACAATTGAAGGAACAATCTGTGTCTCCACTCATCCATTGAAAAGAGCCGGTTGGGGGATCGACTGGGGTACTCTCTGGGCGTACAGTGGCGCCGAAAGGATAGAGGGAAGACCCGTAGGACTACGGTGAGTAACAGTGATTGCCAGAGCAACCGTTGAGAGGATATATCTAGTCTACTGTTGCTCACGCACAACACACCCCCGACACACAGCATGTGAAGGAAGATACAGGGAAAAGAGGAGGGGATACGCCCCAGCCTATTAGATCTCATTTTCACGCAGAATGTAGAAGAATCGAACAGTTGGAACATGAGATACCACTAGGAGCCAGTGACCATTGTGTCCTAGTCTTTGACTACATGTTGGAGCTTAAAATTGTGACCAAAGGACAAGAAGTCCGGGAAAGGAGACTTGATTACAGAATGGGGACTACAGAAGGATAAGGGCCTCCCTGGGAGAAGTGCAGTGGGAGGAAGAACTTAGAGGAAAAACAGTGCAAGGTATGATGAACCAAGTCATATGGAACTGCAAGGAGGCTGAAGAGAGATTTATTCCAACAGTAAGGAAAAAAGCAGGAGGAATATAATAACCCAAGGTTTAATAGACAGTGTCAGGAAGCAAAGGTGAGAAGCAGGAGGGAGTGGAGGAAGTACAGAAGACAAATGACAGGACAACAGGATTAGATTGTAACAGAGCTAGGAATGAGTACATTAACATAAGACGAGTGTCAGAAAGAAATTATGAGAATGATATTGCAATCAAAGCGAAAAAGCAACCTAAATTACTACATAGCCATATAAGAAGGAAATGTCGGTAAATGACCAAGTGACAAGACTGAGGAAAGCAGAAGGGGCATATACAGAAAGCGATAAGGAAATCTGCGAGGTACTGAATGCAAGTTTCCATGGAGTGTTCACAACCGAGCCTGAGCAGCTCCCATTGTTAGAAGCGTTTACCCTAGATGAAAGACTATCAGATATAGAGGTGACAGCAGAGGAGATAATGAAACAGTTGACAACACTGAATGCAAATAAAGCTGTTGGACCAGACAAAGTATCACCGTGGATACTAAAAGAGGCAGCGCAGGCTCTCAGCGTGCCGCTGGCAACGATCTTGAGTCAATTATGTCGGGAGAATTGCCCAGTTGCTGGAAGGAGGCAAATGCCGTACCGATTTTCAAGAAAGGTGATAGGGAGGAGGGACTTAATCTACAGACCCGTATCACTGACGAGCATCCTCTGCAAAATACTTGAAAGAATATTAGGCTAAGCCTTGTTGAGCACCTGGAGATCATTGGGTTTGTAAACAAGCACCAACATGGGTTCTGGACAGACAGGGAAATCATGCCTAACAAACCTTTAGAATTCTATGATAAGTAACAAGGATAAGCAGGACAGAGAAGGCTGGGCAGGCTGCATATTTCTTGACTGCCAAAGGCCTTTGATACAGTACCGCACATAGACTGCTATACAAACTTGAGAGGCAGGCAGGAGTAAGCGGAAAGGCCCTAGCATGGGTGAAGAACTACCTAACAGGAAGGAGCCAGAGGGTAATGGTAAGGGGCGAGGAGTCGGACTGGCAAACAGTAACAAGTGGAGTACCTCAAGGATCGGTGCTGGGACCAATCCTTTTTCTAATTTATGTAAATGATATGTTTACAGGAGTGGAATCATACATGTCAATGTTTGCGGATGACGCAAAATTAATGAGAAGAGTTGTGACAGACGAGGATTGTAGGATCCTCCAAGACTTAAACAGGTTGCAGAGAAGGTCAGTGAAATGGCTACTGGAGTTCAAACCAGTAAATGTAAAGTTATGGAAATGGGGATCAGGTGATAGGAGACCAAAGGGACAGTACACAATGAAGGGGAACTGCCTACCTGTAACGATTCGAGAAGAGACCTGGGAGTGGATGTGACACTTAATCTAACTCCTGAAGCACATATAAAAAGGATAACGACAGCAGCGTACTCTACACTGGCGAAATTAGAACTTCATTCAGAAACCTAATTAAGAAAGCATTTAAGTCACTTTACACTGCCTACGTGAGACCCGTCTTAGAGTATGCCGCGATATTATGGAGCCCCACCTGAAGAAACACATAGGAAACTGGAGAAGGTTCAGAGGTTTGCGACGAGGCTTGTCCCAGAGTTACGAGGGATATGAAGAGCGTCTGAAGGAACTGAACCTTACGACACTAGAGAAAAGAAGGTAGAGTGGAGATATGATAGGGACATATAAATCCACAGGGGAATTGCCAAAGTGGAAATAGATGAAATGTTCACCCGTAAAAATAACAGAACGAGGGGACATGGATGGAAACTGGAAACTCAGATGAGTCACAGAGAAGTTACGAAGCTTTCTTTTAGCGTGAGAGTAGTGAAAAAATGGAATGCACTTAAGGAACAGGTTGTGGAAGCAAACTCTATTCATACATTTAAAATTAGGTATGATATGGAAATGGCACAGGAGTCATTGCTGTAAGCAACCCATGGCTGGAAAGGCGGGATCCAAGAGTCAATGCTTGCTCGATCCTGCAAGCACAAATAGGCGAGTACAAATAGGTGAGTACACACACACACACGTTTGCCACACACACACACACACACACACACACACACACACACACAGCTACAGCCACACACACACACACACAGCCACACACAGCCACACACATCCACACACAGCCACACACAGTTTAGGAATTAAACCTCACTTCGTTGGAAGACAGAAGAGTTAGGGGGACATGATCACCACATTCAAGATTCTCAGGGGAATCGACAGGGTTGATAAAGACAGGCTGTTTAACACAAGGGGCACATGCACTAGGGGACACAGATGGAAACTGAGTGCCCAAATGAGCCACAGAGATATTAGAAAGAACTTTTTAGTGTCAGAGTGGTTTACAAATGGAATGCATTAGGAAGTAATGTGGTGGAGGCTGACTCCATACACAGTTTCAAGTGTAGATATGATAGAGCCCAATAAGCTCAGGAATCTGTACACCTGTTGATTGACGGTTGAGAGGCGGGACCAAAGAGCCAGAGCTCAACCCCCGCAAACACAACTAGGTGAGTACAACTAGGCGAGTACACACACAGCCACACACACACACAGCCACACACACACACCACACACACACACACACACACACACACACACACACACACACACACACACACACACACACACACACACAAGTCCTCGTTCTCGTTCGGTGAGGGAGGGTTGCGCCGCGCTCTTCATTAAGGCTTCATATCTCGGGACATCAGAGGGATACGAGGGTAATTCGGTGTTCAGTGAGAATACAAAGTGCATCACACCAATTTGAAACTAGAAAACATATGGATAGTGTCCGATAGTGCATATTAGTCAAGATCAGGGGTACGACATTAGTGCCAGGACAAGCACGTGGCCATGAATGGTCAGTGTGTACACAACTAAATTTGATAGTGAAGATCATAACAAATAGTGAATAGGATAGTGAAGAAGTGATTCTATGAAAATTCATTTATGCTTTTTCTTACAGAGAAATTTTTGTTTTTGTGTGATTTTCTTTTATTGCATAGGTTTCCTTTGCCATCAACACCTTATGTTTTGTGAGATTTTTGTATCTCTGTATGCTCTACAAAAAATATGACTACTATTCTAGTAGCAACATTTTTTTCTCTGAAGGGGGAGGAGTGTTACGACCCTGGGTTCCTAGTTGGAATCCAGAGGTCAAATTTAGTTACAATAATCTTGTGAGAAGATAGTTAGTTAACATAACGTTTATACTTGGAACGTTTCATACCTTTGTTCACGTCTTCCTTGCCAAATGTACGATGAATCTCTTCTCATAGAACATTCCAGAATCTGTGCTGGTTGATTATTTAAATATTGACTAGTTATCAGCTTTTTTAGAATTATTAAAGTAACTAGTAATGAACGTCAAAGTAAACTTGTGATGATTGCTGCTGTACGATCAGCTGAGTGTCCGTCCCGGCTGCATATTTAAATGAGCTCGAGCCTATGCTCTCTCTCCGCTGACTGGCAGCTGTGGTGTTCTGACTTCCCTGTGGGACTGTCTTCCACCCACTCCTTTTTCCTCTCCCTATATCTATGTTCAAGTTAAGTTTTCTGTACCATGCTACTAGCTAGGCGTGGTGTTTTGTTTAGAGGTATTTTAAGCCAGGTTTTTGGTATCACTAGTGTACTCCATTCTGACTAGGGTACTGCGTGGGTCATAGCTACCAAGGCTGCTTTAAGTCTTACAAGTGCTGTTCTCTAAGTAGACTTTATCCTAGTTTTGTAATTGTAAACCTTGCATCCTGTCTAAGTGGACCCAGGTGTTTAATGTAAGGTAGAGTGGTAAAGTAAATAATGTATATAGGGGGTTATTAGAGGGTTTAATAAATAAGGAATAAGATAGGAGTTTTTGTTTTATCCTGTTGTGTGTGGAATAGGGGATTACCGTAGACAACAGACAGATTTTCTAACCTAACTATTATTATACTTACTGGGATATTCTTTCCCTGGGGGCCGGGGCCTCCCTATTGCAAACTATTTTAGGACTCTTTTTTTTTTTTTTTTTTTTTTTTTTTTTTTTTTTTTTTTTTTTTTTTTATCTTGTACTATTGGCCCTCTCAGTACAATCACCTGCCCCATAACAGCCATGAACGCTTTTAAACACACACACACAGTTGACACATCCATACCTCAGCCATCAACACTTACCAACACACATACAGTTGATACATCCACACCTCAGCAATCAACACTTCCCAACATACACACAGTTGAAACATGGATGCTCCAGAACCGACCACACACCCCACCTGATGCACTCATTCACCCTGACCACCTCAAGTCTGTCTCAGAACTTTGAACTCCACTAACTAGGTCTGGGGTACTCTGTACCTCAGTCCTAGTAAGCCCTTTAGTGAGTACAGGCAATCAGCATAATGTGGAGGAACAGTTTGGACACGGTGAGATACCAGATTCGCATAAGTCATCATATATAGCTCCTGTTCACAAGGGAGGGAGCAACGCATTGGCTATGAATTATAGACCGTTGCACTAACGTCCCCACATAATAAAAGGAATTGAGAAAGTGATCAGGAGTCAGGTCTCCTAACTATTTGTCTCCAGTTACATGGAGACCAATGATCTCCACAACCAGGCCATAGATTTAGAGCGGGAAGTTCATGCCTCTTGCAGTTACTTCACCACTACGACCCCCCTCCCCACTCAGATCGTTGCTGCCATGAGGGGGGCTTAGTGGGCGGCTGCCGGAGTGTGATGCTCCTTGGGACAGTCCTCTGTCCTTTTGTAGTCTTGTGCTCCTGCTGCTGTCCCCTCCAATTGTGATGAGCACCTTTTCCTTCTGTTTCATTTTTCTCCCCCTTCTTCTCCAATCTGCTTGCCGTTTCCTGCCGACCTTTTGCTTGTTTGGTAATTCCTTTGGACTTCTTCTATTTTGAAGCCCGGGTGCTTGAGAGGCATACTCTTGCACCCGTAGAACTGTAGTACCTAACATCGAGAGCGAGGGGAACCTTTTATTGTCAATCCCCCTTTTGTCACTGAACCCGATCTCGACGGACTGTCGGTACTTAAGGTGGCGTTTTTGTGGGGAATACTCACGATGCACCCCTGGGAGGCCCCGGTATGATCGGCGATAGCTTCTTGTTGGGTGTCCTGCCTCTAATTGTGGCTCCATGGTGAGTGTGGGGGCACATTCGTGAATGAATGTTTCTTTTTGTAGCGATGATATATACTGTTTCAACTGTTTCTCCTTTACCTTCTCAGGCTCGTGGGGTGGGCGACCAAGTCCCCGAGTTGGTCCGTGTTGAAGACCGGGCTCTGTAGCCTCCGCTGCATTGGCCCCGACCTTGCTCCTCCTTTGGCCTCTCTGACTCCTCCCCTCGGCTCCCCTCCCTCCTCTGTGGTTGGCTCGAGCCCCAGGCCCCCAGTGGTGACTACCTCGTCCCCTGGCGCGGCTTCGTCTCTCATTGTGACTACTGCGCCTTTTACCCCTGTGACCTCCGGGGGTTCTCAACGCAGTTCCCAGGGCTAAATACTTTGATCTCCACCATCTGGATTCTACTCCTCCTGACGATTTCTCCCTCCATAAACACCTTGTTGATTCAGTAGATGCCTCTTACTTTTACTCCACCAGTTATGGTACGCTTGTCGTCACTGCTCCTTCTCAGGATGCAGCTATTCGCTTAGCTGCTTTGTCCTGCACTGCTGCTTTGTCCTGTCCTGCACTGTCCGTTCTGTCCAAGACGTTCGGTTAAATGCCGGTGTTGGCACTGTTCTCCTCCCACACCATGTTGCAACTGGTGTTCAGGACCTCAAAGATTGCTAGGAGGATATTAAACATATCCTCGAAGCCCAAGGCCATTCTGTCCTCCAGGTGGTCACGTTTACTCGACCCCTCGTGGTCGTCGCCGTCAGCCCCTTCGAGTTGTAAAAATCACCTTTGATAGTAGGGCCCTTCCGCCCTCTGTTATTCTTGCTGGTGCCAGATGCTCCGTTCAGGAGTACATTCCCTCTCCTAGACTATGCAATAAGTGTTGGAAGTTCGTGGCACGGTGCCTCAAATGCACCAGTACTGTGTATCTGTGCCCCTTGTGTGGGGACGATAGTCATTCTAAGTCCGAGTGCACTTCTCCCCAGGCTCGCTGCCTCAATTGCGGTGAAGCCCACCCTACCTTCTCACGCTCGTGTATGCACTACAAACTCGAGGAAGCCGTCCTCAACTTGAAGCACCGTGATCGTCTGTCTTTTCCTGAAGCGAGACGCCAAGTTCGTCGTCTCACCCCTTTCGCGGGCGTCTCCTACGCTCACGTGTTGCGTTCTACCTCTCCTCGTCCTTCCCGTCTTCCTCAGTCTCACAACCGTTTCCAGGCCTTAAACCCGACCACACCCACCACCACCTTCCCTATTCCTTTGCCTCCTGTCCCAGATGGTCTCCCTCCCGGTTCTCCATCTGGGATTTCCCCCTTCCTACCCAGTTCGCCATATCTCCTTTCTTCTTCCCCATCTCCCCCCACTCTTTCTTCCCGACCCTCCCTCACTCTTTCTTCCCGACCCTCCCCCCAGTCTCTTGACCCACCACGCCACCTGTCTGTCCAGGCTGATATCCATCATCCTCCCAGCAATCTTCGTGTTGTTCGCTCTCGTTCCTCTTCTGCTGAGACCATTGAGTCTGTCGCCCGGTACGTTGTTACTGGAACGCCTGTCTCTTCGAGTCAGAAACGTAAGCCTGGCTCCTCTCGTTCTTCCTCTCCGGCGGGTAAGAAGGTTTCGCTTTCTTCCTCACCCCTCCCTCTGACTCTGTCACTACTTACCCTCCCAATTCAGTAGTCGAACCCCCTGTCTGATATGGAGGTTTCTTCCGCCCCCGATTCCCCTCTGTTGCTGCCCTTCCTGAGGTGCACTCCCTGATTTCTGCCCCCCCCCCCCTCCTCCACTGTCCTTGCCTGCCCCTCTCAGTTGTCTCCTCCTCCGGACCCCGTCAGTCCGCCTCTGGTCTGTTCTCTCGCTCCCTTCCCTCTCTCCTTACTAAGTTTACCCATGCCCCTAACCCTGATTTTGCCGACCCTGCTCCTGATCCTGACCCTGATCCTGACCCTGATCCTGACCCTGATCCTGAGATTCTTTAATAAACTGTGTTCCTCTTTACCTTTATTTCTTTCTTGTTCTCTGTTACTGTCCCTTCTCTTTGATAATGTCTATTCTTCAGTGGAATATTCGTGGATTTTATGCCAACTTCCATGAACTCCAACTTCTCATTACACAGTTTACGCCACTTTGTGTTTGTCTCCAGGAACACATGCTTGGTGCTCGTCCTGGTCACTTTCGTGGTTATTCCTTTCTTTCTCCCCCCCCCCCAGCTCTTGCTGGGGCCCATAACTCTACTGCTCTCTTAATTCGTTCTGATATTCCCTTCGTCCCCTACTTCTTCCGTCCCTATCCATTGTTCTGCTGCCCGTGTTTTTGTGGGTAAATGGTATACAGTCTGTTCCATTTATCTCCCTCCAAATGTCCCTCTTTCCTTTCCTGATCTTAAGCACCTCCTGGACTCCTTGCCAGAGCCGGTGCTCCTTTTGGGTGATTTCAACTGTCGACATTCCCTCTGGGGTGATGTTCTGACAAACACCCGAGGCCGTCTTCTCGAACCGTTCGTCCTCGCTTCATCTCTATCTCTTCTGAATTCTGGTGAGCCCACTCATGTGGACTCTCGAACTCGCACCCTTTCCTGTCTTGATCTTTCTCTCTGCTCGTCGTCCCTCTACTTAGATTTCACGTGGCAGGTTCTTGATGACCTCCATAAGTGATCATTTCCCCATCCTCGTTTCCTTTTTCTCTTTCCGCCCTCCCCTTTCCTTCCCTAGGTGGATGTTTGCCAAGGCTGACTGGTGCCTATTCACCCTCCGTGCTTCTCTCTCTGACCTCTCCTCTTTGCCTCTTCCTCACGCCCTCCTCCTTTTTTATGACACTGTCTTCAACACTGCCCTCAACTCTATCCCTCGCTCTTCCTCCTGGGGCACACGGAAGTGTGTTCCCTGGTGGAATGCGGACTGTGCTCGGGCTGTCCGCTGTAAGCGTGCAGCCTGGAAAAAACACCGCCGCCGGTAGGCGGCTGATTCTTTTATTCTGTTTCGGAAGGCAAGTGCGGTGGCCCATAGGACCATCCGTACTGCTAAACGTGAGAGTTGGAAATCTTATGTTTCCACCATTACGTCCGATACTCCTCTACCGCAGATCTGGAAGAAGATCCGCAAGATTGCGGGCAAGTTCGTTCCAGATGTCTCGCCGGTTCTCCACCTCCGTGGGACTCTTGTGGCGGATCCAGTGAAGGTCGCGGCCGAACTGGGTTCCCACTTTTCTTCTGTTAGCTCTGGTTCTCATCTTCCTCAATCCTTCCTTCTCCGTAAGCCTGTTCTTGAATCTTCTCCTTTAGATTTCCACACTCATCTCCGCCTTCCTTATAACGATCCTTTCTCTCTTTCTGAACTTCAGTCTGCCCTGGCCCTCTGCGGATCTACGGCGGCGGGCTCGGATGACGTTCATTATGAGATTCTTCGCCATCTCCCTCCGTGCACGTTTCAGTATTTACTGAATCTGTATAACCAGGTCTGGGAGTCATCGTCCGTCCCTGAGGACTGGCTGGATGCCGTCGTACTCCCTATTCGGAAACCAGGGTCTCTGGGTACGTCCCCTAAGGACTTCCGCCCTATTGCTCTCACGAGTTGTATTTGCAAGCTGTTTGAGCGTATGGTAAATGTCCGTCTGATGTGGTTCTTGGAACACCATCACCACCTCTCTCCTTCTCAATTTGGTTTTCGCAAGTGCCGCAGCACGACTGATGTCCTGGTTAACTTGGAGGTCTATATTCGTACTGCTTTTGCTGCGAAGACCTCCGTTGTTGCTGTCCTTTTTGACCTGGAAAAGGCTTATGACACGACTTGGAGATACCATATTCTGTCACAACTTCGTTCTTTTGGCCTTCGTGGTAATCTCCCTCTCTTCCTTCAAAGCTTTCTCTCTCGTCGTACCTTTCGAGTCAGGCTTGGTGCCACTCTCTCTGCCTCTTTTCGGCAGTGTGAAGGTGTGCCCCAAGGTAGTGTTCTGAGTACTACTCTTTTTTCTGGTTGCCCTCAATGGTCTCCTTTCCTCCTTCCTTCTGGCATCTTCTCTCTCCGCTCTTATGTTGACGATCTTACTCTTTGCTGTCGAGGTGATGATTCGCCTCTCCTTCAACGGCGGCTTCAACTTGCGATTGATGCCGTGTCATCTTGGGCCACCAATCATGGCTTCAAGTTCTCTACTACTAAGACTTGTGCCATGACTTTTACTCGGAAGCGGGTCGTTCTTCGTCCCTCTTTGTCACTTTATGGTCATCCCCTTGAGTACAAAGATTCCGCAAAGCTTTTGGGGTTATTCTTTGACACTCGTTTGTCTTGGTCGCCCCATGTCTCTTACCTCCGTGTTGAATGCTCTAAGGCCCTTAACCTACTTAAGGTTTTGTCCCATACTTCTTGGGGAGCGGATAGGCGCACGCTCCTCTATTTGCATTCCTCTCTCGTCCTGTCTAAGCTCGATTATGGTTGCCCTGCATACTCTTCTGCTTCTCCTTCTACTTCGCCGTCTTGATCCTTTGCACCATACTGGGTTCCTCAGCTCTGGTGCTTTTCGTTCCACTCCTACCCTCAGTTTGTACGCTGACACTGGCTTTCTGTCTCTCCAGGATCGCCGTGATCGCTACAGTCTTCGCTATCTAGCGCGATCCTTACAGCATCCTCACTCTCGCCTCTATCGTGCTTTGACTTTTACCCCTCCTGTAGTTCCTGTTCCTCTTCACCACCTTCCTCTTTCTGTCCGTTTGTCTCGCTTACAAGATTCTCTTTCGGTTCGTCTTACTAATGTTTCTCCTCTTATTGTTCCCTCCTTGCCCCCGTGGAGGGTCCCCTTCCCAAATTTTGTACTTCTCTGACCCGCATCACTAAAGCTTTTACCCCTCCTACAGTTCTGAAACGCCTCTTCCTTGAGCACTTTTCTTCTCACTCCCACTCCGTTCCCATCTTCACCGACGGGTCAAAGTCTGCTGACGGTGTGGGCTACTCTGTTGTTTTTCCTGACCACACTTATGTGTCGCCTTCCTCCGGAGGCTAGCATCTTCACAGCAGAACTCTATGCTATTCTCTATGCTCTTCGTCTCCTGCTTTCCCAGGGCAATCCTCCTTCGTGGTAGTGTTGACTCTCGTAGTGCCCTCATGGCTTTAGGGTCCTTTAATCCAGTCCACCCTGTGGTCATCGAGATTCAACATTGGCTGTTTCTTATCTCCAGTAAATTTAAGTGTCGGTTGCGTTTTGCTGGGTTCCCAGCCATGTTGGTGTCTCTTTAAATGAGCTTGCAGATACTGCCGCTAAGGACGCTATCTGCACTTGTCCCATCTCCCATAAAGATGTTCCTTATTCCGACTTTTACCCAGTTATTCATGCATCCAACCTTGCCCGTTGGCAGCGTTTGTTGGTCTTCTGTTATTGTAACAAATGCGTACTCGAAGAGTCGTGTGTCCCAGTGGCCTAACCTCCTGCCACCGTAACCGGCGGTGGGAAACGGT
>WNGS01162175.1:38490-66961 GCA_020271785.1 Procambarus virginalis
AGGCTCAAGAAAATCTACTCCAGCTGGATTGAAAGTTTAGAGGCGGGGAACAAAGAGAGCCAAAGCTCAATCGCCACAAAGCACTACTAGTGTGAGTATAACTACAGCTAAACTACAAGAGGTAGAAACTTTTTACTTGGATTTTTGTGCTTCTTGAATGCTTCTTAACAACGTCAGGAGAGAAAACAAATTCAGATTTTTTTGCGGGGGTGCACTACAAGGTAGTGCACCCCTATTAACAGGAGGGTATTAACAGCTATTAACAGGAGGGTAAGACAGCTGTGAAATCCCATTCTCACACAGTGGTCAAACTGAATTCCTATTGATGCTTAGAAACAAAGTTTATAGGTTGGAAATGTTTTATGAACTATCTTTTAACCAGTCTCTCTAATAGCTTACAGAGAATACATGTTAGCAATACCGGTATCTAGTTCAGTGGTTCCTATCTTCCCCCTTTCTTGTGTAGTAGGTACCACCTTTGGTTATTTTACAAATATCAGAAGTCGGCGTATCAAGTGATGAGATGAAGACTATAGTATGCAATATGCTAAAGATAATGCTAAAGCTGCTCCTTTCAGGATCCATGGTGAGATCAACACGCGACCTGTGGCTTCCATAACATCAGCTCCCTTAGTGTTTCTTGATGTTCTCTGATATTACTTATATTGCATTAGTTTCTTTCTGGTAGTGCCTGTTCCATTAGAAATCTTAAATAAGAATTGTGCCTGCCCGAAACACTGCGCGTACTAGTGGCTTACAAGATTGTAATTACTATGCTATGTATCCTCACAATTCTAATGTACCTTCTTGTATATATATAAATAAATAAATAAATAAATAAATAGATTTATGGGCAGCTCTAGTTCTATCATGAAAACTTCCTGGAAACTTTTAATGAGTTTTTTCGCTGTTATGACCAAGATACACGAGTATGATCATACTGAGGCTGGTGTATGATTGTGCTCAAACTATTAGTGATATCTTGGCTGATTTGCCTAGTATCGCGAATGTGGTAATATTAGTGAATTTTCTTTTACACAATATTATTCTTAATTTATGTATTGTCAATGTGTGACATACATAACCATTCTATGATAATTCTGTATCAAAGATGTATGCCATGTAATTGTGGATATTATATTAGTTGTCTAGTGTATAGCAGTAGCCTAATGTTTTGTAGCTTGAAAAATCTCCTTGTATGCTTATTGTATGTAATGCTTCATAAATGCTGTATAGATAACATTATGTGGACCATGATGGAGAATGTATACATTTAGGTTCCAGATGTATTACTCACATGTATACTGTGTAATTCCATTTCAGTGTTGTTCTTTGTATTTCCTTTCTCATGACATTTACTGAAATTATGGCACTGTGAAATGTATACCACCTAGACAAGCTTTTAATACACATGTTGTATATATCTACTTTATTTGTATTTGTATACACATGTATTAACGGTTGGCCGACGTCTTGAATCCTCCCTAACTTCCCCCTCCATTCCTCACCCAGGCTCCCTCTTTGATGTACCGACTCGCGCAGTGTTACCATGTCGTACCGATACGAATTCTTTGTGTACTTATTTTATGTCATGATACATTCTCTAATGTATTGAATTCTTATTTTGTATAAATATGTAAGGTTGTGTCTTTAATCTTTACTTTGTTGGATATTAAATTAGAGTTCATGATCGAGTTATGTCTGTAATGAACTTGAGATTATTTAAAAGTTGAGGGTCAGTTGACTCATGGAGTTGGATACAGTGTCGCCTCCGGCGAGCTTGGCTCAAGGCGACTACTCCTTGACCATTCCAGGCGAGCGCATCTGTGGCGTTCCGGTCCGAGATTTGGGACCTTATCTGTGTATTGTGACTGTTAGATTAATTATCATGTAACACTATATATTACCATGGATATTTCTACTGTGTTCATCATGTATATCAGGTGGTAGAGGTTTTTATATGTCTTTGTGAGGTGATATTCTGAGGAACTTAAGTAATGCCATGGTGTTTTATGAGATATTGTTTCTCCATACCTCATGTGTTACTGGTTGTGCCACCACCACCACACTGTATCGGTATTAGCAGCATATAGGCCCTAGTGTTCCACTGTGCCAGGCAAAGTTCTTGGTGCCAGCTAGTGTTGATTGATGCAGTTCCAGACATTTTTGTATGATCATGCCCAGCTGATGAGAGCTGGATAAAGTAATTGTGTGTGAGTTAGTAGCTGTTTATTATTTTAATGTTATGTGGATTTATATTAATGCCAGTAAACTAGAATATTTTTTACTACCCTTTCACCCCCTAGAAAATTGATTGATTGGCAGGCTATGTGTTCCAGTGATGCTGAATGTTACTCCCTCATTACATTGATATGAGGTTCTTGTCCATGTCTCTTAACAGTGAAATAGGGGCACTGTACATGAGCTCATAACATTCACAAACTTCCTTATTACTCTTTGTATGGACTCCTCTTTTGTGCCGTCTGATCACTTATTATTTACCGACATCTTACCTCAATTGGCTATTCAGTAATTTAGGATGATCTTAGCCTTGGATGTTATATACTTATCATATTGCTTCTTTGCTGTGTATTCGTTCCTGCCTCTTGTATACGTTATGGTTCTCCCTCGGTTCTGTGCCCCTGAATATCTTGCATGCTCTTTTACTTTAACTTTTTGCCTCCAAACATTGTGTTAAATTCAGATTTTTTGTATCTTAGCTCATTTATCTAAATATGGGCAGTATAAATAAGTTACTTTACATTGGATTATTATCAAGTTTTATACCATTTTTTCTCCTAGTTCTATACCAGGGTATTATTACTAAGAATTTTCTAACCTGATACTCGCCTGTATGAAAAACTAGTCTTCCTTTCGTCTTCTCTCATTTACTACAACCTTTATAAGAACTGCACATTCAAAGACCAGTTCACAATGGTCACTACTCAATGTTCTCAATGACCAATTTGCTCCTGGTAAGGTCTAGATCCACTCATGTTGATTGGTCTCCCATTCACCTCCATGTTTCCTCTCTAATATGTTCTCTTAGGAAATTTCTCTAAGCAACTTCTACCAGTTTTGGTAGAAGTTATTTCTTGTCTCTTCTCCATGTTTCTTCACGCTCTTTCTGATACATCGATTTTTAGTCAATTGTCTATTATTGACACCTCGCAATACTAGAAGCTTTGCCATCAATCGATAATTCGGCCTCACTTTATATGATATTTATCCAAGCTTGTTGTTTCTTATTTTCTGCTTTTTATATTTCTTGTCTGGGGTCATGATGTTACTTGGTCATCTATGTTACTCTACATTACTCTGTTATGTAAATCTCAACCAAAACAATTTTTTCCTTTCACTGAAGTCATTTGTGCAAATGTTCTTCATTATTGGTATCTTTCTAAAAATTTATATTTTCAAACCTTTATCTTCTTGATACCTGGTATTGTCTGTGGAATATTACCATAGTGATTTTTTCAGTTTCAATGTAATTACTATTGCTCTTATATGAGGTTAATTTCAACAGTCTTTTTCTCAAATTTTTTGCCTGGTCGTTGTTATTCTATTCTCATTATGGATATCTGCCTGGTTATGGGGGTACTTGATAGGTTCGTGTGTAGAAGGTAAGAAAAAAGGTTGGAGGATTGGTTGCTAGAGATATCCTGGGAGTGGAGGTCACTGAGGTAGTGGTGGTGGTTAGTGTGCGTTATTGACAATGGGATTGAGTGGGGGGTTGAGGGTTTAGAGCACACAATGGATATTGTTACGATTAACACTGCAATCCATTCTCGTTCGTGCATTTTCCGGATATAATAGAATGTGTTGAACCTACTTGTACAATGGGCCAGTGATAATTTAAGTTCAATCAGGAAATGTGCAAGTTGCACAGTTTATTAGAAATTTTAATTTGAAGATTTTTTAGGTCGTTACTTTCTGACATTTAGTAGTGGAATCCGTGCCTTCCCATCCCACTCCATGTATGGAAATCAGATAAGGAAATCAGAAGCGGGGTGCCACTTAGTGCCACTCCATATTAGGCCATCTGGGGGGAGGGTAGTAGTGGTCAAGATAACTGATGTATATAGCGGTATGGATATGTTCATTTATACAGTCTTCCCATCCCACTCCTTGTATGGAAATCAGATAAGGAAATCAGAAGCGGGGTGCCACATAGTGCCACTCCATATTAGGTCATCTGGGGGGAGGGTAGTAGTGGTCGAGATAACTGATGTATATAGCGGTATGGATATGTTCATTTATACAGTAGTAGTAAGACAGTATATTTAAGTAAAAAAATGAATTTATTGTATACTAAACACGGGTGAGAGCCACCCACACCCCGCCTCATTCCCGCTATGGGACGGGTGTAACAAAAAAAAACAGGTTAGTCTGAGTAGAGGTGGGGTCCCCCACCTTCCCTCGTACTGTGTGGCCTTGAGTGAACCGTAAGAGGGTCAACGCCCTCCTGACACACTTATAGTTCAGACCCATATCGTACTTGGTGGCCTTGGGTGGTGCAGCCGTACCCTTCCTTGCACCTAATGGCCTTGACTTCACCTGGGGGGCTCGTGTAGATTCTTATATATATATTTATAAGAGCATTTAAGGAGTATTAAAAATCAAAGAATTTTATTAATGCTTTATTAGGTAAAATCACAACAATGATGTATAAGAAGTTAATTATAATAGTTAATTGTAGTTATGGGTTCCCTCTCTCTTATTCCTCACTCCCCCCCCCCCCCCCACCTCCCCATCCTCATCTGAGTAGAATTCTGATGTCTCCCCGTCTGTGGTGAGTGGGGGAAGGCCTTGACCCCCACCCCCCTCTCTTGGGGGTGAGGGGTGAGTTGGGTGGTGGCCTTTTGGATGAGTTTCCCCCCCAGTCACATCTGAAGTGTTCTGGAAAGAGATGTGGAAAATAATTTATGATGGTTAAAAGGGTTTTTTATAGCTCCATATGTTTTTATTAGAAAAATATTTTATTTCCTTCTAAGAATGGCTAGTACATACCTCTCTCCCTGCAGGGGCGACCTTGAGTCCTCTACAGCAGGTATTGTCAAGTAGACTACGTAACAGCATCTTGGTTGGGGGAGATCTCCCTTGTAGAATTACTACTTTACAAAAGTGGACCGGTCCCAAGAATTGTACTGGGGGGGAAAAATAAGAATGTAAAATAGAGGATGTACAAACTTTTTTTTGTGGGAAAAAATAAATCTTTACCAGAAAGTGAGGGTAATACTAACCAGGTCCCTCAAGGACTTCAATCTTCCCTGTAGTTGTTTGGGGGGAGACACCTTCCATTGTAGGATGTTTGAGGTTGTTTTGTCTTCTGGAGAGGTTGTGGGTGGGAGGTGTTTTTATAGACCGTACTTCCTATTAGGTAGGTTGCCTAGCTAACAAAAATATTCTCTACACCACCTATAAGAACCAACCCCTACTCCCCTACAAAATGTCCTAACACAATGTTGTTTCATAGGAAAATATCGTCTCGCATAAGCGAGGGCTCGCTTATCGTTTAATTTTAAAGTAACGCTGGAAAATACTTTATGGAAGTAATGTACCGATGAAGGCAACCCCAGATGACTTATTCTGTGAACAAACATGATGCAATAGAGCCCACAAGCGAGAGTAAAATCGCTTTGGAGTCTGTACCACATTCCATACACCTCTGTTATTTTGTTAGTTTTAATAAATCCTTGAAAATAATGTCCGTAAGTAACCACCGACATTGCATAACTATCGAAAAAAAACATTCGACGTTTAACTTTATCAACATAAATAGCTACCCAATGACCCATGGTTAATCTACTGTGTGATGGTAAAATATTACTTATGAAGACGATAGGTTTTCTTGACGAGATATTTAAATATTCAATCTCATCCGCGTTGTAACACCCCAGGTAGACGACTCGATCCCCTAGATTATTTTTTAAATTAATATTTATATCATAACAATTCATTATGTTTTTAAGCTCGCACGTCACATAGAACAGTTCTTTGTCCATCGATGGATAGTACTCCTGTCGTTTCCCCAAACAGTAAAACCAGTCTGTTATATGTAACACCACTACCAAATTCAAGCTCCATACGCAAGTTGCCAGATTTCTCCACAGGGAGGGAATCTTTTGTTTGAATGGTGCTTAAGTCAAAGGCGAATATTGATCTCCCCTTATTAAAAGTGTCATAGCCTAGTAGCGAATCACGCTCTAACCCTAATGTCTTCAAAGTTTCGTAATAAAGACGGGAGTAATGGTTGTCGAAATCACCTCCAATTCGATAAATTGCATTATTGTTTAAATACATAGCAATATTTTTCAGCTTTGCATTTTCAAAATATAATCCATTACCTTGGTGGAGACCGGCGAAATAATTCATTGCTACAACTACCATATATATCTTTTGAGGGATTACTTGGGCCCAAGGCTGATCAATTAAGAGGCTGGTTTGATTCCCCGCCAGGACATATGTTTTAGAAATGGTTCTATTGAAAGTATAGGTTATGGGGTCAGGAGATGCTAACAGTGAGCTGTTTAAGGCAAGGTAGGCACTTGGGTAGGGGAACACCCGTGTTACCCATAACTTAGCATAATCCATATGCAGGCGATACTTAGAGCCATCGACTACACTTGTATTTATTACCCAAGCGTGTGGAGAGAGCTCCAATCTTAGACGCACATCTATATATAATCTAATATGAATTGGTCTAGGGTTGTTACATCCAATACTAGGGGAAAACACATTGACAAACCTTTTTCTTTTAAATTGCTCATAAATTTTTTATCCTTGGCGGTTGCTCCAGTAAAAAATGTATTTGTAAATTCGTTAGGAATTATACCGTCATCACTCCAGTCCCTACGAATGGCCCCAATTCTCCCCAAGGAAGACATTTTTGAGGGGGTAGGGTGGTAATTAATTTAATAAACGACCAATAATTAAAATTAGAATTTGTTTCAACTACCTGCTCTCCTAAAAACACCTGGACAAAACATGGTATTTGACAAGCCATTCACAAATTCCACATAGTCATCCTCTTCCAATTTTGTGGTATCGTCATCTTTCGTTAAAGATACCTTAAAGTCTATAACAATATTAGCTAGATCTAAGAAGGCGCCCTGGGTTCCGGGGATGCGGAATTCTAAGTAATTATCCCGCAAGCGTTGATTAATGGGGAGGTTGACAGGTAGAATGTCTATTTGCTGTGTAGAGGCAATTGAACTTTCCACATTACGTATTCTGTTACTTCTAGGAAATTGGTCAATAATACTGGAGCTATAATATTCTAATGGAATTTTCATCCCAGCTCCACTAGCCCCTGCCATGATCCCCCCGAAAAGGTAAAGTGTGACTGCTTACGTTAGGGAAAATACGTCATTTTTATACCCAAGACCTCGTTTACATTTTTTATTTTTTTTTTTATTTTTTATTCTCCTGGAGAGTCGTTTAATTTTCCCACCTGTTACCAGTTTCTTTCCCACAGTTTTAAGAGCATCAATACCGTGAGTTCTCAGAGCACTCTTTACATCCCGTTTACCACTAGTTAAATCACCAAGAACATTTTTCCCAAAATCGATTGCGCTCGGTGTTACAGCTTTCATGAAAAATGGTATGGCCCGTCGAGCCAAGCCAGCCAAGGTTCCAAAAAAACCACCGCCAGATCTGAGATAAGGTGCTTGGAATGTGCGTATGTCATTCATCGCTCCCCCTCTCATCCCATGTCTCCTAGAGGGGGGGAGGAAGATCTCCCCAAACTCCCTCTGAGAGGGGGGGATGAACGGTACTCGCATACCGACACCTCTTCATACAATAACCGAAAGTTGTGGTAAACACTTCTATATATATTTATAGTTTTATATTGCTATACTTTTAGGACGGATATGCAAGACTGCCGTAACCGACCTTCCATCTTCAAAACTAACCATTCGCCCAAACTGATCTGTTATTTTAATACTTACTTTCTCCAATGTGTTAGTGTTTAATGCCTTGTACACTAGGGGATGAGCCCCTCTAGAATATGAGTCATGATAACTGATTGCGTCCAAGATATTTACAATCTGCCCCCCATATCGGTCCGGCTCAATGACGTCACTATAGATGAGTAAATAATCACAACCCCCGTCATTGTCTGGAGGGAATGAGGCCACAACCTTGGAGGCTGTTGTAATGTCATCTGTTTTTGCCCGATAAATGGTATATTTGCGAGCGCTGTCAAAACCAAGTACATTAGCTATTCTGTGTTTAAATTGAAGACTGAGAGAATATAACGAGCCAGTACCTTCATTATTAAGAGTTGAAGCTAGTAATACACGCTCTAAAGATTGGTCATAGGTGAGGATTGGTTCTGTATTTGGGAAGTATATTTTGAAATCACTCCTGAAACTTAGTTTCATGTCAGTGATTATTTGCCGGCTAATCTCTTCTGTAATGTATTTGATGTTTCTCGATAATATGTTGGTTTTGGGGAGGAAGGTGTAAATTAGATGTTCTGGACTTTTAGAAAGAGTTCCACGTTTAAAAGTAGCATAGATATCTATGGCAGACTCCCCCTCATCCTTAATTATGGCGTTAATTCGTCTGGGTAGAAGTATGTTGACTAATCCTACCTCATGTTTTATGGAAGGGTTTAAATGTAGTGTAGGGATGGTGTTTGTAAATGCCGAACTTGTGTTGTTGTATAAATCTCCTTGGTCGAGGCTGGTAAGATATACGTAATGTTCCTCGGCCATTGTGCACTTAAGAACTGATTGAGGGAAATAAAACAACACTACTTATATTCTATTTATTAAAGTACAAAAGGAAATATTTGTTTTAAAAGAAACTACATCAGGGGAAAGAGTCCCACAACAAAAAAATTACTTTAAAAGAACAGCTGCTGCTGCTGCCGCTGTCGTTGTTGCTACTGTCGACACCTCTGCTACCGCTGCTGTCACCGTCGTGGGAGCTGTTGTAGATGATGCAACTGCTACTGCTGACGGTAGTGGTGCTGCCGCTGTTGCTGTTGTCGCTGCTGCTGCTGCTGTTGCTGCTGCTGAAGCTGTTCGTACCACCGACACCACTACTACTACTACTACCGCTGCTACCTCAACTAGTGCTGTTACTGCTACTACCATCACCACGTGGGGGTTGTTGTAGATGATGCAACTGCCGCTGCTGCTGCTGTTACTGTTGGTGGTGCTACCACCTCTTCTTCTCCCCTGGGGGGTGGTTACAGCTTCCGCTGTTTTTTCGGGGGAGAGGATAACAGGAATATTTCCTGTGACTCTCCATCGAGGATGGACTCGATACGGTGATTCGGGCGAGGATCGATGTCGATAGTGGTTTCGATGCGGCGTTTGACCGTACCAGATGATGTGGGGGGAGGTGGAGGGGCAGTGGTAGTGGTGCTGGATGTATATTCCTGTAGATGTCTCTTCTTCCTGGGGGTAGCCGGTGGTGCTGGGAGTGTAGAACGGGAAGAGGTTCCTGGGGTGGAGACCCCCTCCTCCTCCACAGCGTCCAGGGTGATAGTTGTACTATCCCCCTCTCCTCTGGGGTCATCGATCGGGAGGGGTGCCATTGATGGGATAGCAGGTGTGGCACGTTTCATTATTACGAGCTCTTTGTTATGCTTGCTCAATTCACGGTGGAGAGAGATCACCATGGGTCCGATGTCCTTGTGCCAGTTGTCCATACCATCACGGGAAGCCCCTAACCCATGGGGCACCACCAGTCGAAACATGGATGGGCTTCTTATTATAAGGTTGCCCACCTTCCTTAGGGCTTCTTTAAGCCAGAATATGCGATTTCTGGCTGTATCCAGGGTGACGTTGGCGATGTAGTGTGTGTCAGCCGAAGTCTGTACTTGTTCTTGGGCTATAGGGTTGGACTCGAAGGGTGCTCCTGCTCCGAATGAAGAAATTAGCGCCACGATGGTGGGTCTGAAGAATAAGATAGGTTCTTCGACCATATCTTGCCCGTCGGAGGGTAGGGGGGCTATCTTCACTTCAATGTCCCCTGGGGTAGACCGATAACGAATTGTGGCCCTGTTGACATTAGTCAGACCAACACGTTCCACACGGGCGTATGGGAAAGTTTTCCACACTATATTAGCTAGTCCATAGGGGCGCACAATGGCAGCGGGGAGGTCATACACAATAACATCGCCAACCCCGAAGGCGTGGGTGTCGGTAATGTCGCTATCTATCGACTTTATGGACGACAAGGACATGGCGGAGGGCGAGTGTGGGGAGGTTCTCGACAACAATAGCTACAGTGTCTAGGAGCGACGGTGGGGAGGCCTTTAAATACACCTACGTTCCCCATCCTGGAGGGGGAGGAAAGTAGGGGTGGTGGGGTAGAGTCCACATTCCTCACCATAGACACTCCGCCCAGACTCGAAGGCTGTGACCTGGTCCCAGTGTTGGAAGAATAATTTTTCCATTTGCCATATCTCCGTCTGGATTTCCTGGGATGAATATTCTTCATAACGTTTCACCGTTTCCCCAAATGACTTAAAAAATCGTTCTGGGGGAGCACTCAACACAAGGCGGTCGGTACAATCCCACAATGCGTATATCAATCTACTTTTGTGTTCGACATACTTGTAGTACCGTTGAGTAGCAACCAACTTCTTCAATAGAGGAGATTTGTCTTCCACAGTTGCAGGAGGAGGGGGGTTGGAAGCTTGCTCCATGGTGAACACACAACTGACTATAATGACGATTAAGGGGTGGTTCATATAGGTCTTCAATATGGGTCCCAATGGGGTCTCCTATGGATGCCCCTCCCCCCTTTTAACTGTGATCTGGCACGATAATTACGTATGAAGGTCGGTTCTATGCCAGCTACCTTCAGTAAAATCCTTACATCCTCCTTGTCAGCTGTCCTAAACTGTCCTTTAGTAAAGGCTAAAGTCTTAATTATATCTAAAATATTTAAATTTCGTACAGGTTTTAATAAATTTCCATGGGAATCCCATATCACCTGTTGGCTGTTTTGTTCAAACATGTTCAATAATGTTTTGACATGAGGAATTTCCCCAATTTTAAAATTCACATTTATTAAGTTATCCAGACTTGCATTTTGACTCGTGATGATGGCTTTATGGGGAGTGTGTCCAGCAACAATTACACGCATTTCGGGCGGTAGAATGGAATGTTCCCTTCTCTTTTTTTTAAAAAAAGGGGCGCGCCCGCACCGCCCGCGCTGCGTTTTTTGTTTAAAGGACGAGCTCGCGGCGGCGGCGGCGGCGGCGGCGGCGGCGGCGGCGGCGGCGGCGGCGGCGGCGGCGGCGGCGGCGGCGAGCTGCTAGCAGCAGCAGCAACGAAAAATTAAACGGCAGAGACGCTCTCAGATAATACCAGAGACTGGCATGAATAATTAATGTAAAATCAATGGTTTGTTATGTCTTAGTAGAACTTCTCTATGGAATCGACATCCATATTCTCCACTTGGCAAGTAGTGCCACTGCAAATCCGACTGCGTTGATTATATAACAATTGTATATATAATTGATTATAATAAATATAAATATAATCAGTGAAGTCAGATTTGCAGTGACACTACTTGCGAAGTGGAAAATATGGGTTTAGATTACGAGGAAAAGTTCTACTAATACAAACAACACCAACAGTATCAATCATCTGGTCATTATGAATACTGCAGTGAAACATACAAGGATTTGGAACTAAAATCCTCACCCCTTCAGGAAGCTACAATAGGTACAAAAGCTGATATAATCGGTTTGCAAGAAACTGTCTTTCCGGTCACGAAATCCTTCAGAATAGCTAGATATCGTAAATATAATAGTGAATGAACAGGGAAAACAGAGGGTGAATGACCCTAGTGTGAAACACCATTCCCAACAAGAAAATACCATTTTGTGTGGGGGATGGAATAGCAATAGAGGTATTAGCAGTAATAGTGAATATGGCTAATATTGAGTTCCTCGTATACAACGTCTACAAGCTCCCTAGACGTAAATTAGAAGCAGAGGGAGAGCTTGCCTTCGAGACCGCACGAAAATGTGATTATTACCGAGGATTGTAATTTTCAACATCAAAAGGTAGGTGACTGGACTAGCCAATGCAGATGGGAAACAATTTTGCTTAAATCGACCTGAGAGCCAATCGATTGTGAGACGACAGCAGTAACCACTGGTGTATACTTGTCATAGTGTGGCTTAAGTTCTGCGAGAAGTACCTGAGATTACACTTATGAACACTGGTGAACCCATATACATTAAAGAAGATTATCTAGAGTGCAGCTAATTTCAACTGCACTCAAACATCAGACGAAATGGGAGACAGATGCAGTGATCATCACTCTGCTACTATCACAACGTTAAACATAGAACTATCCCTAGAATCACCTGCACAACCATGGTGAATTTTAATAAAAGCCAACTGGTATATATATTCAAAGAGGAACTTGAAAAATTGTACGTTAAATACATGCCACCTGACAATTTGATCATACATGAGACCAATATCCAGGAAGCAATTGCAGCTGCTGCAACAGAACTATTCCTATCATTATCTCAGGGGGAAACGAAAGAGCTATTGGTTCTACAGTAAAGAGGTTAAAGAATAAAATCAGACATCTTCAAAACACATCTCGAGAGAAACTCCCTCACCAGAAGGAAGAACTCTGCTAAGAGCAGTGACATCTGAAGGAATAAGAGTTTCTAGAGAAGTAAAGGAGGCAAGATGGTTTGAATGGTGTCAAACTCTAAATGAACATTATAGTTTTGGATAGATATGGGGACAATAAAAACAAGCATCCCATCCTCATTAATAATGGAAAAAGTCCAATCCATTTACCCCTCCAAGCCCCCTGTTTATGAATGAAAAACTGTTTCCACATAACTCCCAACTGATGACGTCCGAACACTTCCGGGACAAGTGCTTTCATGACGGCTATTGTTCGAACAACAACGTTGTAAATGCTTCACCCACGTACAACACACAACAAATATTCGCCAACAGAACCGAAACACTCAACCTAACCAATGCCTAAATATCCTCATTATGCTAATATATAACAATTTATATATGAGAAAATTCCTGTTTTGAATGAATGGAATGTTAAAATTGATGAATGCATCTTTGGGGTCGATGGCTGTATGGAATGGACTTGGTCTGAGGACCGGTTAAAACGCGTCAGGCCGACCACCTCGACCACAAGCATGAATTCAACCATTGCAGTAGGTTGAGACTTGCTGTCCAATTTAGACACGGTAGCTTCCTATCAGATTGACGGCAATTCGTGAGAGCATGGCTGCAAATGAAGAATGTGACGGTCGCTTCACTAAACAAAAACTAATCAGGGCCAGAAAAAAGGTCTTAAGAACACTGCACCAGGTGCTGATAACATTACATAAACATTGATCCCACATGCAGGGCGAGCTGGAGAACAAGGGATATTAGACGTGTATCAATGCATCTTGGGATATAGGCAAATTACCGACCACTTGGAGGAAAGCAACATTTTTCTGGTAACTAAACCGAAAGTCCCTGGCAATTACACCCATTTCATTAGGCATTAGTAAGATTGCAGAACGGATGGGTCATAAATTGGCTTCTGTGGATGACTGGAGACCTGCATAAGCACATGTTTGGCTTTATTAGAGAAGTTGATACTGTCATCTGCATAGCAACATTAATAAGAACAGTTAACTCAGGTTCGGGTATAGCGATCTTCACTGACCTATAAAAAGCATTTGAACTTGCAAGCATTTTTACGCACATTAATTTAAAAAGGTCGTGGGAAAAATGCTAGCATGGATCAAAGATGCTCAGGTACAGGCATGCCAGAGTAAAGCTGCAATGCCAAGTATAGGACTACAGGCTCCATTGAGCAATAAACACTATCAATACATTAGAGATCGCAAATACAATCACTGAGCGGGTTGTCGACGAAATAATTGCAGGCTTCTTTATGCATGCCCCTTGGTAATCCATCTGCCGGCAGACTTTAAGATTATTGCTCTTGAGGGAAAGAGAGTCGGCCTAATCCGTGTCTGTTAAATTTCACTTCTCAGACCGATCAGTAGACCAGCAGGGACAAGAATCCGGAGCTGCAGTTAAGGCAGTAAATTCTGTAGTTGGAGAGCTTCAAGCAGGTGTTCAACCCTTACAGAAATGCTTGCCATTGGAAAGGCTTTGGAACATGCTTTTGTTGAACAAACACAGCAATCTTTGACTACATTGTCATGTTCATTAATGTGAACATCTCGAAAGTTAAGATTGTAGGATACTTATCAGCTGGGTGCCAAGTCATGTACGAATACTAGGGAATGACTTTACAGTCGAAACTGCAAACTTCAAAGTCTATCACGGATT
The DNA here is from genome assembly GCA_020271785.1 of Procambarus virginalis. Lineage (NCBI taxonomy): Eukaryota > Metazoa > Arthropoda > Malacostraca > Decapoda > Cambaridae > Procambarus > Procambarus virginalis. Next base: position 52,809 of record WNGS01162175.1, read on the forward strand.
AAGCATATAATTAAGAGCAATGCAGATGGTATACAGTGACAACAAGCCAGCAGCTGGAACATCAGGATCATTTGAATGGTACAAGAATTTGACCAACTACGAACCAACTATTTGGAAGAAATGGAACTATAGAAAAACAGGTATTGCACCAGACTTAGATGACTTCAATGTAAGGACATGGTTATGAGACCAAGAGGTCTTGAGCAGCAAAAGCGGCCCAAAGGTGAAATGTTACTTGAAACACCTTGTTAAATTGCAGTAGGTAGAATATTTTATGATTTTTCTCTAATTCAGACCTTCCCACATCGTCATTTATACACCCTTCAAATGTTCTCGGCGGCAGTGTGTGTGTTCAAATTTGTGCGAAAGTGCGAGATACACGATTTTTTTATAACTTCAGCTATTCTCTATGCTCTTCGTCTCCTGCTTTCTCGTTGTCAGTCTTCTTTTGTGATTGTTGTTGACTCTCGTAGTGCCCTCATGGCTGTTGAGTTTTGTTGGGTTCCCAGCCATATTGGTGTGTCTTTAAATGAGCGTGTGGATGCTGCCGCCAAGGAAGCTGTCCGCTCTTGTCCCATCTCTCGTCAAGGTATTCCTTATTCCGACTTTTACCCGGTTATCCATTCCTCCATCCTTACCCGTTGGCAGGCTTCTTGGTCGTCTGTTACTGGTAACAAGCTCCGTACTCTGAAATGTTGTTTCCTCGTGGCCGTCCTCCTATCACCGTAACCGGCGATGGGAAACTGCTCTGGCGAGGTTGCGTATTGGCCATACTCGCTTAACCCATGGTCACTTGATGGAGCGCCGCCCTGCTCCTTATTGTCCTAATTGCATTGTCCCTTTTATGGTCGTGCATGTCCTTCTTGAATGTCCTGACTTCCAGGACGAGCATGTGTCTTGCTTTCCGACCGCCCCTCGCGGTCACCAGTCCCTCGATAGAATTCTTGGCGACTCGGATACTTTTGATATCGTTCGTCTTATGCGTTTTTGTTCTCGTATTGGCATCCTTGGTGATATTTAGCGCCCTCTGATTATTCTGCACATTTGATGGTACTACATAGCCTTCCCGGTTTGGCGCCTTCTTTTGATAATTACTTACTTACTTACTTACTTACTTGCTTATAACTTCAGCTTTGAGGAAAGAGCAAGGGACGGTATTATTTAGCCTAGTACCCTAAATTTGGCGCCTGTGGCAGTTATAGGGGAGTAGGTTCCCGTCTAGAGCTGTGACACTAGCATACCCGCGATGCAACGAGAGACGTGATTGGCTACTGCCCTGCACCTTCCTCTAATCAATAGGTGACCCGAGATTTTTATGAGCGATCCGAACTGAGCTGCGAGATGGCTTATAGGCCCTGATGATGTTAGTTTCTTCAAACCTAGAAGAGGAAGAATGTATGCGAGAGTGCGCCAAGATTTTTTTCATGGTTCCCTCGTTCTGTAAAGTTGAGCTTCAAAAAGGAAGCAATAGACCTCTGCTTTTACATGAGGGGCTGCCGTTTTCATTTTGATGTGATATATACGACAGAAATGGCTGTGCAGTTAAGACGGATGCAGGAGGGCCTAGTGAGGGTCGCTCCAAAGCTTAATGAATTGAACAAGGACATCAGCCCCTAAGCCCAAGAGTAACTGAACAGTGCAAAGTCACCCTCCAGGTCCTCAACGCATTTCCAGCGAAGTGAGGGAGTCTAAGTCAGTGATCTAAGGCAGCTGGTGAGGAAGTGACTGCACCGGAGGCGGCAGCTGAAGCATTGGCGAGACGCCGGCCAGCTCTTCACTTCAGGTGATAATAGTTACCTGCTAAGTATTACCTACCCCTCCCTCCAACAATTTCTCCTTAGGAAACGGATAAAATTTGTTCTAATTTGTAAGGAAATGGTTTGATTTACATATATTAAGGTGCGTTGATTACTGATATGGCATAATATTCAAACTAGAGCTGTAGCCTAGTGTCAGTTAGAAGTCATCTGCTAAATTTCAACAATTTAAAGTAAAATTAAATTTTAGCTTAAAGCCTCATAATGGAGATTGTTACTCATTTGTCTCTGACATTGTATTTACCAGTATTTCTCTAATGGAGTAAAAATTGAGAACAGAGGCCACGAGCGGCTAATAAACACTAATAGTGAATATGACTAGTGTTACCAGTGTGTTGTATTTATTATTCTTGGTAAATGTTAGTTATTTCTAGTTCTCCCCCACAATTATGCTTTGCCATGACAACTATACCTGTTAAAGTGAACTCGCACTACCACTGAGTATTAAAATAATTCAAGAATGTCCAACATTTGCAGGAATGTTTTAATAGCACACTTGAGAGGGGAGGCTAGGCTAGGGTTGTGATCAGAAATGGTCGTTGGGGCAACATTTCTGCTTGGTGGAGAGGGTCGGTTCCAGATTCAGGCCAGGAGTAAATCAAGGGCTCCCAGTAGTGTTGATGCTGTCGAGGGAAACCTAATCTAGAGTCGGTCCAAGGACCTCGGGGTAACCTAATTTCTAATTTGCTTGACGGCTACCATTGGGAGTAGCTGGAGGAGCCACAGTGAACGAGTCAAATGTGTTGCACTGGGTGAAGAGGTGTATACCCCGCCAACCCAGAACCAAAGTCTTAACACAGTGTGTGTGGCGATCATGGAGATACACCCCCCATTGCACACCTCTCTACTCTACCACCCTCGGGAGACAGTTTCTGGCAGTACTCGGGGGAACATGCTAGGGTCCCCGTAGTCCTTGTGTGACTGCTGATTTTTAACAGGGACCTGATATGGGTACAAGAGCTGTCTAAAGACCCGCAACTGTGTGATTATATTTTTTTTATGTAATTATATTGTTAGTATATTTTGGGAGCAGGTTTTTTCTAATATACACGTAATAAAACAAAATTGACTTGTTAATTTTCTTACGGGATACTTTTATTCTTTGTAAATACCTTGTACCATCTGAAGGGCAGAGCTGTCTTACCGCACGGGCCCAATGGGCACCTGATAGGGGGTCCCACGGCATAGGACATGTTCATTATGGAAGAAGAATGCTTAAATATTTAGGTCTTGTGGCAAGCACATTTGTAAATATAACCCTACACCCTGGTGTGGGACTAAGTAAGACTCCTTAAGCAGAAATAAAACCAAATTTTTGTGTGGAACACAGAAGAGGAAGAGGTGCTGCAGAGGAGAGGAAAAAATAAAACTTCCAAATTAACATCGTGGCTCAACACAGGTGTCCTAACAGCCGTCGTGAGTGCTCTCGTTCAGCTTCTCCTGTTGAGACACTGGAATCCGTTGCCCGGTACGTTGTTGCTGGGACACCGGTCTCTTTAAGTCAGAAGCGTAAGCCTGTTCCTCTCCTTCCTCCTCCCGGCGGGTAAGAAGGCTTCGCTTTCTTCCTCAGCCCCCTCCTTCTGGCTCTGTTGCTCCTTCCCCTCCCATTTCGGTGATTGTACCCCCTGTTCCTGCTATGGAGGTTTCTTTGGCCCCTGTTTCCCATTCGGTTGCTGCTCTTGCCGAGATGCGCTCCCCTCTTTCTACTCCCCCTCTTCCTGCTGCTGTCCTTGACTGCTCTTCTCCGTTGTCTCCTCCTCTTCCTCTGGACCCCGCCCACCCGCCTCTGGTCTGTTCTCCCGTTTTATTCCCTCCGTCTTTGTTCAGTTTACCCATGCCCCCTAACCCTGACTTTGCTGACCCTGATCCCGACCCTGATATGCTTTAACGTGCTGTGTTGCTCTATCGCCTTTGTTTCTTCCTTGTTCTCTGTTGTTGTCCTTTCTCTTCTCGTCTATGTCTATTCTTCAATGGAACGTTCGAGGTTATTACGCCATTTTCCTCGAACTCCAACTTGTGATTTCGCGGTTTTCGCCCCTTTGTGTCCGTCTCCAGGAGCCGATGCTTGGTGCTCGTCCTGGTCGTTTTCGTGGCTATTCCTTTCTCTTCCCCCCCCCCCGCCGTTGCTGGGGCTCCTAATTCTTCTGCTCTCTTGATTCGTGCTGATGTTCCCTTTGTTCCTTTACTTTTTCCTTTGCGCCTCCATTGTTCTGCTGCTCGTATCTTTGTGGGGAAATGGTACACAGTTTGTTCCATTTATCTCCCCCCGCGTGTCCCGCTTTCTCTTCCTGATTTGAAACACCTCTTGGACTCCTTGCCGGAGCCTGTGCTCCTGCTGGGTGACTTCAATTGTCGTCATTCTCTTTGGGGTGATGTTCTGATGAATACCCGGGGTCGCCTTCTTGAGCCGTTTCTCCTCTCTTCTTCCCTGTCTCTTCTGAATTCTGGTGAGCCCACTCATTTGGACTCTCGGACTTGCACCCTTTCCTGTCTTGATCTTTCTCTCTGCTCTTCCTCTATTTACTTAGATTTCACGTGGCAGGTTCTTGATGACCTCCATGGTAGTGATCATTTCCCCTTCCTTGTTTCCTTTTTCTCTTTTCGCCCTTCCCTCTCTTTCCCTAGGTGGCAGTTTGCTAAAGCGGACTGGAACCTATTTACCCTCAGTGCTGCTCTCTCTGACCTCTCCCTCGCGCTCTCCTCCTTTTTCATGACACTGTCTTCGATGCTGCCCTCCGCTCTATTCCTCGCTCTTCCTCTCGGGGTCCATGGAAGTGCGTTCCCTGGTGGAATGCGGACTGTGCTCGGGCTGTCTGCTGTAAGCGTGCAGCCTGGAAGAGGCACCCCCGTCGGCAGACGACCGATTCTTTTTTCTTTTGGAAAGCGAGCGCGGTGGTCCGTAGGGCCATCTGTATGGCTAAACGTGAATGTTGGGCTTCTTATGTCTCCACAATTACGTCCGAAACTCCCCTGCCTCAGATATGGAAGCGTATCCACAAGATAGCGGGTAAGTTTGTTCCCGATGTTTCACCGATCCTTCACCTCCGTGGTACTCTTGAGGCGGACCCGTTGCAGGTCGTTACCAAACTGGGTTCCCACTTTTCTTCTGTTAGCTCTGGTCTTCATCTTCCCCAATCTTTCCTTCTTTGTAAACCTGTCCTTGAGTCTCGTCCTTTAGATTTCTGCACTCGTCTTCGGATTTCCTATAACGATCCCTTCTCTCTCTCTGAACTTCGTTCTGCCCTGGCCCTCTGCGGTTCTACGGCGGCGGGCTCCGATGGTATTCATTATGAGATGCTTCGCCATCTCCCTCCGTGCACGTATCAGTATTTACTGAGTCAGTATAATCGGATCTGGGAGTCTTCGTCAGTCCCTGAGGACTGGCTCGATGCCGTTTTCCTCCCTCTTCGCAAACTAGGGTCTCTGGGAACTTCCCCTAAGGACTTTCGCCCAATTGCCCTCACAAGTTGTGTCTGCAAACTCTTTGAACGTATGGTTAACGTTCGTCTGATGTGGTTCCTGGAACACCATCACCTCCTCTCCCCTTCTCAATTTGGTTTCCGCAAGTGCCGCAGCACGACAGATGTCCTGGTGAACTTGGAGGTCTATATTCGTACTGCTTTTGCTGCGAGGACCTCCGTTGTTGCCGTCCTTTTTGACCTGGAAAAGGCTTACGACACCACTTGGCGATATCATATTCTATCCCAGCTTCATTCTTTTGGCCTTCGTGGTCATCTCTCCCTCTCTCTCTCTCCGCAGCTTCCTCTCTCGTCGTTCCTTTCGGGTGCGCCTTCGTACCGCTCTCTCTCCCTCTTTTCAGAAATACGAAGGTGTGCCCCAGGGTAGTGTTCTGAGCACTACTTTTTTCTGGTTGCCCTCAATGGTCTTCTTTCCTCTCTTCTTTCAGGTGTCTTCTCCGCTCTCTATGTCGATGATCTTACCCTTTGCTGTCAGGGTGATGATTCGCCTCTCCTTCAACGCCGGCTTCAACTTGCGATTCATGCCGTGTCGTCTTGGGCCACCGATCATGGCTTCAAGTTCTCTACTTCTAAGACTTGTGCCATGTCTTTTACTCGGAAACGGGTCGTTCTTCGTCCCTCTTTGTCACTTTATGGTCATCCCCTGAGTACAAAGATTCCGCGAAGCTTTTGGGGTTATTCCTTGACACTCGTTTGTCTTGGTCTCCCCATATCTCTTACCTCCGTGTTGAGTGCTCTAAGGCCCTTACCCTCCTTCGAGTATTGTCCCATACTTCTTGGGGAGCAAGGCGCACTCTCCTTGCTTTGCATTCCTCTCTCGTCCTGTCTAAGCTCGATTATGGTTGCCCTGCTTACTCGTCTGCTTCTCCTTCTGCTCTTCGCCGTCTTGATGCTTTGCACCATACTGGGCTGCGCCTCAGTTTTGGTGCCTTTCGTTCGACTCCCGTCCTTAGCTTGTATGTTGATACTGGCTTCCTATCTCTTCAGGACCGCCGTGATCGCTACTGTCTTTGCTATCTTGCACGGTCCTTGCATCATCCTTCCTCTCGCCTCTGTCGTGCTTTAACTTTTGCCCCTCCTGCGGTTCATGTTCCTCTTCACCACCTCCCTCTTTCTGTCCGGTTATCTCGCTTACAGGATTCTCTTTCCGTTCGTGTTTCTAATGTTTCTCCTCGTGTTGTTCCTTCTTTCCCCCGTGGAGAGTCCCCCTTCCGCACTTTTGTACATCCTTGACCCGCGTCACTAAAGCTTTTATTCCTCCTACAGTTCTAAAACGCCTTTTCCTTGAGCACTTTTCTTCTCACTCCCACTCCATTTCAGTCTTCACCGATGGGTCTAAGTCTGCGGACGGTGTTGGCTACTCTTTTGTTTTTCCTGATCGCACTTATGTGTCGCTTACCTCTGGAGACTAGCATCTTTACAGCGGAGCTTTATGCTTTTCTCTATGCTCTTCGTCTCCTGCTTTCTCGTTGTCAGTCTTCCTTTGTGGTTGTTGTTGACTCTCATAGTGCCCTCATGGGTCTCGGGTCCTTTAATCCGGTTCATCCAGTAGTTGTCGAGATCCAGCATTGGCTGTTTCTTGTTCACAGTAAGTTTAAGTCGGTTGAGTTTTGTTGGGTTCCCAGCCATATTGGCGTGTCTTTAAATGAGCGTGCGGATGCTGCCGCCAAGGAGGCTGTCTGCTCTTGTCCCATCTCTCGTACAGGTATTCCATATTCCGACTTTTACCCGGTTATCCATTCCTCCATCCTTACCCATTGGCAGGCTTCTTGGTCGTCTGTTACTGGTAACAAACTCCGTACTCTGAAATGTTGTTTCCTCGTGGCCGTCCTCCTATCACCGTAACCTGTCGATGGGAAACTGCTCTAGCGAGGTTGAGTATTGGCCATACTCGCTTAACCCATGGTCACTTGATGGAGCGCCGCCCTGCTCCTTATTGTCCTAATTGCATTGTCCCTCTTACGGTCGTGCATGTCCTTCTTGAATGTCCTGACTTCCGGGACGAGCGTGTGTCTTGCATTCCGACCGCCCCTCGCGGTCACCTGTCCCTCGATAGAATTCTTGGTGACTCGGATACTTTTCATATCGTTCGCCTTATGCGTTTTTGTTCTCGTATTGGCATCCTTGGTGATATTTGGCGCTCTCTGATTATTCTGCACATTTGATGGTGCTACATAACCTTCCCGGTTTGGTGCCTTCTTTTGATAATTACTTACTCAACACAGGTGCCATGACAGCCACTCATACCATTCCTTCAGTTACAACATCTATATCGGCATCCACTCATGCAGTGTCAGCCACTAGTACTGTTCCTTCAGATATAGCATCCACATAAACATCCATTCCTGCTACCAACTATCTTGTTTCAGCAGACATACCGTCATTGCTTGTTGCCATAGCTAGTGACATTTTATAAGAGGAAATTCCCAAATCTAAGAGTAAAGGATTTTGCAATCCAAGAGATAGTTCCGGGGATATGGAACAAAAATATTAACACAACAGATTACTGTATTCGTAGTGGGCCCTCATCATGTCAGAATAATATTAACACTTTGATGCCCTGGGTCCTGGACCTCCCCACTACCTCAGGTGGGCTTGAGCGTTCCGCGGGAGCGCCAGGGAGAGCGCGGTAAATTCTGAAAAGTGTATAATCTTTTCCACTTTGTCAGCTCAATTCTCGTCCTTAGATATTCAATTTGGTATCAATGTGTTCGCAATAGAATTCTCTACAGGACTAAATGCATATAAACTCCAAAACCCGGCTTACCATCCGCAACTAACAGAGAAAGTGAGAGAAAGTTACCCGGGAGCGCGCAAGAGTGATAAAATGTTTACACTCTTTTCAGTTTTGTCAACTCAATTCTCGTCCTAGGTCTTTCATTTTGGTATCAATGTGTTCGCAATAGAATTCCCAACAGGCCTATATGCATATAATATAAAAAACAGCAGCGATCTCCACCTGCCGACATGATGAAAACAGGTCGCGGTTACAAGAAACAGAGTGCTGCGCCACCCCAAGGCGCTTCTCATTCTGAAACTTTCTGCTTTCAAACTCTCAGTGTGTGTACATGTATTGTACTGCATTATATGTCACCTATTATCCCAGAAATAATCTTTATTTGCTATATTTGGAGTTCAATGACTGGAAGCACAACAACGCTATTGTAGAACATGAAAATGGAAAAAGGAAAGGAACTATCAGGAGAAAGCGCCAAACTATTACAACTATATAATACTTGGAAGGGGTCGTGATTAGGATTTGGGATGTGACGGAGTAAAAGAATTGTGCCCAACCACTTGGCCGGTCGGTAATTGAATTGTATTTAAAGGAATTTATTACTATTTTTGTATTTATCGGGGCACTCAGATTGACCATACATATTCATTATTGGTGGGTTAATATAAACTTCTGTGGTGAAAGTGTTGTCTTTGGTTTTCACGTAGACATCGAGGAAAGGGAGAGCACCATTAATTCCTTGGTCATGCGTAAAATTAAGCATCAAGTTTCGAATAATTATTTCCTGTAATCACAACAATTCTTGGAGGGCTTTCATGCACACGAATATATCATCAATGTATCTGCAGTAGATGCGAGTTTTCCCTGTGGTTTTGAATATGGTCTGAAGAAAATGTGAATGGGGCCATTTTGGTGAAAATCTCCAGATTATGGAGGGCAGACTCGGCAACGTCTAGCTTTGGAGTAGTGGTGTCACGGTAGATTCTGTCTGTCATTAAGATGGAGTCTATACGGACGTTTTTAAGTTGGGATCCACATCCAGAGATGCAATGATCCCTTCTGATTTTAGTGGTCTTATTTCTAAGAAAACGTTTACTGATTTCAAGCTGAACTTCTTTAGTTTTCCACTATTTCTGCTAATAATTTTGCACTAGTCTGTTGAGTACCATACTGTCAACCGTTTTGGCAGTTCAACTTTGGAGAGTAGCTGGATCCTTGGGTTCTGGGATCGGCATTGTTTGACTATTCCAAAGTAAATTTTTTAGTCTTGGGTAGGAAGCGTCTCGCTCTGGGGCGAGATACCTGATCATTTTAAAGGTTATTTCGTCGTCTCTGGGGGATGTATCTTTGGAGTTTTTCCTAGTCTGGCTGAACGCATCCAGTGTGAAAGGGTTATTAGTGTCAGTGGCTTCTGGACATGCGGTTCGAATTCTATGTCGACTTTTCCTTCAATCCTTTCTGCACTGTTAGTACTTCTGGTAGAAGTTGATTACTGGCTGCTCTTTATGGACTTTTTTTGTCAGTACTTCGGCTTCCTGTTATGGATCTTTAAGGTGTAGGGATTTGTGTTTTATTCCTATGGCCCTGTGGATTTGCACTTCGTGTCTCCTAGCGGAGTGTTCATTCTGATGTGAACACCATTCAAGCGAATTTGTCCTTCGATTATCATGGTCTCTTAATTAATAATGGACCTTCTTTGACTTTAGTGAGTAGGGTCCTGTTGAGATCGTGAACTTAAGAGGATAACAAAATAATGGAAGAAACCCGATATAAACAGGACGATTTCTTGACAGCGGAACACAGATAATCTACCTACTGAAGCCCATTTTCACAATAGAATACCTAAACGAGAAGCTTTCGCAGATCTAACAGAGGGTAAGACTGGGAACAGTCCCAGACTATTTAGGCGTACATGTTCCGTTTCCGTTCTTCTCTGGTTAAGTCTACTGCTGCTGCCTGCCCTGGATGAATATATCCAACAAGTAAACAAGGGGCTAGCACAAGCGGCAATGGCAAAAGACACCCTACTGCTAATATCGTCGCACACAAGGGAAGCGGCGAAAATAGTGCAGGTAATCAACGACCTCATAAAGAAAGTCTGGAACCTAACAGAGTTTGGCAAGATCATCTGGGAGGGGTATACGAGACGAACGCCCCCTGAGATAGGAAGCTACCGAAAACCATACAATGATAGCCTGATGATCCGATCAGGTCAGGCCAGAGTTCAGTTTAATTCAATTATGCACCCCATACCCATCTTGTAGGCGGTAGTGGAAAGGGTTACAGAGGCACATAATGGGGTCAGGGACTGAACACCACAATTCATTTAGCTTAGCACGTTACAATATTGGTGAACTAGTTACAAAATTCAGTATAAGTTGTCAGATCAACAATGGGTACGAGATTGACCACAAGTACAGTTTCTAAATTAAGCAACTGACATGTGGAGATCTAGTGTCACGATTGATATGTTTGTCCTGCACACCGCCCCTCATCCAGTGGGCAGTGGTGGATAGGTTAGTCACTTAGTCCCTACATTTAGCGAACTGGGAATAATTAGCTAAAATTACTGGTAGCAGATAATTTTGAAAGAAATATTTACACATTGGTTATAGAATTCTCTGAATTCACGTATCTTTTCGTCGGCATCCACTCGTGCAATGTCAGCCACTAGTACTGTTCCTTCAGATATAGCATCCACATAAACAATATTTAAATATTTATGGGTGTGCGAATAATTTTGTTGACACAGTTTACATTTGGTCAGGTCTACATCAACAGGTAATGAGAATTCCCAGAGATACTTGTAACCGAGTCTAAGCTGAGCAGTAGTAACTTCTAGAAGTCTGCCAATTTTATTGGATCAACCATAGATGTGCGCCACCTCTTGCATGATAGTATGATAGATGAAATTACTGGTGTCGATTTCACATTGCCTCAGATCTACAAGATTGTAAGAGAATGGTCTCTCAAGATTCTCCCACAGCTGACTTGAATGGCTCATTGCAGTGCACAGTGCACCGATCTTCATGCACAAGCCCTATCTCTGTTAACCCTGGATAATAAACTGGCATGTCGGGTATCTGCATTAATGCCCACTTAACCAGGAATACGTTTATAATACGGAGGCCAACGTATGTCCAGGCAGGAAGTAGATACAGAGAAGTTACTGGCCATAGGGTCAGTGAGTACACAGGAAGTGCGAAGAGGTGACAGTCTGACCCTGAGGTCAGCCTCAACCAGCGCGATGGAAAATAACAACTGACGTGTTCATGACGTCATCTCTGCTACTGATCAGGGAACGATCAATACGATTGGTTCCCGCTCATTTGCTGCAATGCTATTGGTCAAATTGTAATTCCTTGTGTTGTGTCCCACGAGGAGCCCTGAGCCCCAGGCTAGAGCATTCACGTGAGGGAGCCCTTGCACAAAAGACGTGTCCTGTTCTGTCTATCGGCCAATAGTCCGAAGAACACTGTCTATTCCTCACCGTCAAGTTAAACTCGGTGTCTTTTCGACATACCAACACTCGCCCGGAATCGCGACTCTGAATATTTTGTTCAGGAGCCTAGTAGTGACAGATCACCAGACTGAAACAGACTGGTGTCAGGTAACCCCTGGTGACAAGTGGAGATCGTCTGTGAGTGACCTAGAGTGAACTAAGGCAGTGCCGCCGCCTAAGTAACCTGTGTGTGACCTTACCACAGTGTACCTGCACGGTACCATATAACCAGCCGCCGCCCTCACTGTACCACGTGACGTCACCACCTTACCGCCAGTGCCATCAAGTGTGTGTGCGTGTGTCTGCTGACATACAGTGCGCCCTCCTGCGAGTACCTTCCGTGTCCAGTACAGTATGTGGGAAAACCTGTCGTCAATGGACTCGCGTTGTAACGAGGAAACCAGCTGTCAGGCCACCTACGAGTTCTTCCATAAATGTGCCTGAGTGAGTGAATAAGAATACCTGTAAGTACAAGATCTTGTCATTGTTTTATTGTGTTTGTGTTGATCTGAGAGCATCAACCACAGTTCTCACCTTTCATACCTGACACAGGTATAGGTGAATCGATGGTGTATGCATGTTTATGTGTGGTACCACGACATTACACTCGTCTGTGAATGTGAGCTTCACATACACCACACATTTAGTATTGTGTGACATTAATATTGTGCATGTTATTACCTGTCCCATTGATGGTGTATTTGTGATTTATTGCATATCATCATACCCGAGTATGCGGTTGGAACTCTCTTGATCCCTTTGCATAGCGGCAGTTAGGTTTGCCGTGTTAATGATTGGCTGTCAACTGTGTAATGTAAGGTGTTTCGCCATGAGTGGATCCAAATCGTTTAGCCAGATGTCAAGAGTCTCGCTAATACAACCATAGCCTTTCGGACGCCAATCTAAAGTAAATCAAGCACCCTTTGTATTAGTGGTTAAGTTAGTAAATAAACTACTGTTAAGCTTTATGCGGTGTTTCCGTTGAACCACTTCTGAATACTTCCAACTATTTACTCAAGCCTTCAGCTCCAGGTGTCTCCAACACAGAGTTGTCTAATTCACTAATCTATAAATGTGATGAGGACCCTAGGAGTCCCTTAAAGTGTTTCAATCATTGAGAAGATTCCAACGATCAACGTGGACCATGACCAGGTGAGGCTAGTCTGAGAAGAGACCCTCAAGGACTCTAACTCGACCTTGCTCCCAGGCCCTGCACGGTTGCTCTCGTATTTTCTCTGCTGAATCCGACAGCTTCGTGAAGCGTCTGCCACAAGTACATTGGCGACGTACGCATTGCAGTCGGGAAAGCAAAAAAAAGAAAACCTCCACAAAGATCTTGGTGAAGTTCTCGGTGAACTGCTGCTCTCAGATTGCTCATTGACAATCAAAGATTACACTCAACATCTCCTTTAAAGGCATATTCTTTGGCTAACTGGTCAGCTCTTATCATGCATTCGGAGGCCATCATGAGATGGAGACTAAATGAAATGTACTGTTACCATCTTTAATAATTTTGTTGTATTTGTGTCCTAACTTCGGACACGAGCATGTTAGTTATGTCTTAGAGTTGAGAGCAATTAAGGTTAATAATGAGTCACTTACAATTAATATATCACGTTTGGAGACTTGTGCACATTTCAGTGCAAGAAGCAAGGCAAATAGTTCGGTCAGAAGGGTAGAGCCCCAGTTGTTTATACTGACTCCCCCACTCAAAATATAAGCCATCGCCCATTGTCAGGACAACTGCACTTCCAGCTGCACCCGTAGTGCGGTGTACGGAACCATAAGTGTATATGATTTGAGAGAGAATGCTCTATGGACAGAGCATCAATATGGCTAAAGGCGCTGAGCCTTGCCTCAAGATGAAGCTTGGGCTGATCTCTAATTTGCTGCTTGGGTGGAAAGGGAGGGAAATTTCTTGGTACATATTATGAACTTGATACATTCTGAGTTGAGTTCCAATTTTAGTTATCCATTTGGAACAATGCTGATCTTCAATAAAGAAATTCTAGAGGGCTTCTGTGCAAGGGTTAGGATGAGTTAGCCTAAGCATTTTTATACCAATTTGACAGTTAATTTCAGTAACACGATCAACAACGCTCGGAATATTAAGTTTTCTCATGTTAAGTATCTTTGTGGTATGAGGGCACCCAAGGATTTTCCTCAAGGCTTCGTTCTACAATTTTTCAAGCCCTCCAAGCTTTCCTTCAGACATCACAACAGAGGTGCACCATAATCCACTAAAGATCTGATGTATGCAAGGTACATCATTTTGACAATTCTGACATTGGCACCATAGCCTGAGTGATAACCTGCAACAGCCTTGAGAGCTCGGAGCCTCTCTTTATACTGACGACTGAGTCTGAATACAACAGGACCAAACAGTGGCCCCTCAAGGCCAAGGTATTTGAATCTGTTAACATAGTCAAGCTAGGAGCTGTCAGACAGTTGTATCTTGCGAACAGCTGCCTGCCAGCGCGGGCGCCGATTTAGTATTGTATTTTCTGCCGAGATGACTAAACGTAGGTTCTGACATGAGTCTAATACAGAGTTAAGTATGCTCTGCATGTTAACATACCCAGTTGTGTGTATCATTATAGCATCAGCATAGCTAATGA
>WNGS01162177.1:0-12678 GCA_020271785.1 Procambarus virginalis
GTGTGTTGTGTGTGTGTGTGGTGTGTGTGTGTGTGTGTGTGTGTGTGTGTGTTTTGTGTGGTTCGTGTGTGTACTCAGCTATATGTACTCACCTATATGTGTCTGCAGGATCGAGCATTGACTCTTGGATCCCGCCTTTCGAGCTCAGTTGTTTACAGCAATGACTCCTGTCCCATTCCCACACACACACACACACACACACACACACACACACACACACACACCACACACACACACACACACACACATATATAACAATAAAACAATCAGCGTTCGAAGACCTCGTCCAGCTCCTCGGAGGTTGGATGCGTACCCAGGATACAGCACGCATTTCCCCTCTGAACTGCGACGCTGAGGCGCTGGAACAGGAAACTGGCTGCTCGTGGGTCTCTAGTTTTCCCAATGAGTTCCTCGCCCACCTCCTTTAAAAACTTGAGTGCACATTTACCCCAGGCGCCCAGAGTCTCAGAGCCGTTCGGCACGAACCTGTAACAACGTTCTAGGTCTCTGTACTTGTGGATTTTCTGGGTCTCCCTGAAGGTGGCTGCCCCACCTCCCTCCGCTGAGCTGTAACGTAAATAGGTAAGAACATAAGAACAAAGGCAACTGCAGAAGGCCTATTGGCCATTACGAGGCAGCTCCTATTTATAACCACCCAATCCCACTCATATACTTGTCCAACCCTCGCTTGAAACAATCGAGGGATCCCACTTCCACCACGTTACGCGATAATTGGTTCCACAAGTCAACAACCCTGTTACCAAACCAGTATTTACCCAAGTCTTTCCTAAATCTAAACTTATCCAATTTATACCCATTGTTTCGTGTTCTGTCTTGTGTTGATACTTATAATACCCTATTAATATCCCCCTTTGTTATGTCCATTCATCCACTTGTAAACTTCTATCATGTCACCCCTAACTCTTCGCCTTTCCAGTGAATGCAAATTAAGCTTTATTAATCTTTCTTCATATGAAAGATTTCTAATTTGGGGAATTAACTTAGTCATCCTACGCTGGACACGTTCAAGTGAATTTATATCCATTCTATAATATGGCGACCAAAACTGAACTGCATAATCTAAATGGGGCCTAACCAGAGCAAGATATAGCTGAAGAACCACACCAGGTGTCTTGTTACTAACGCTTCGATTAATAAATCCCAGTGTCCTATTTGCCTTATTACGAACATTCATGCATTGATCCTTTTGTTTTTAATTCTTACTTATCATAACTCTCAGATCCCTTTCGCAATCCGACTTCGCAATCTCAACACCATCTAGCTCGTATCTTGTAACTCTATCATCATTACCTAGCCTCAGAACTTTACATTTATTAGCATTAAACTGCATCTGCCAGTCTTTTGACCATTTTAAAACCCTATTTAGATCAACTTGAAGTGATAGCGAGTCGTCTTTCGTGTTAATTTCCCTACCGATTTTTGTATCATCTGCAAATTTGCAGATGTTGCTACTCAAACCAGAATCTAAATCATTTGTTTATATTATAAACAACAGAGGTCCCAGGACAGAGCCTTGAGGCACTCCACTAACAACATTATCCCACTCTGACTTAACCCCATTTATACTAACTCTCTGTTTCCTTTGGTATAGCCATGCCTTAATCCAACTTAATATAGCACCCCCAATACCATGAGCCTCTATTTTTTTTAATTAGTCTTTCATGTGGCACTGTATCAAAAGCTTTGCTAAAGTCAAGGTACACAACATCACAGTCCTTGGTATCAGCCAATGTAGATGCACAGGTGTAATCCCATACGACCTGTTTACCTTCCCTCCACGGCTGCAGGGTGACTCCATCTGGCCGTTTTGGCTGTTGTCAGGTCTGCACAACTGGGGTTCCCTTTGTGCTTTTTGTATATATATATATATATATATATATATATATATATATATATATATATATATATATATATATATATATATATATATATATATATGCGAACAAGCCTGAATGGTCCCCAGGACTATATGCGAATGAAAACTCACACCCCAGAAGTGACTCGAACCCATACTCCTAGGAGTATGCCCAAGATAACCATCCGAGTGCCGGCGGTGAGGTGGTTCAAATAGCTTCGGCTATCACCTCATTATTCCGGTCGTGATGGTCAAGTGGTTTAAGGCGTCTTGTACATACCAGTTGCGTTGCTCCTGGGAGTATGGGTTCGAGTCACTTCTGGGGTGTGAGTTTTCATTCATATATATATATATATATATATATATATATATATATATATATATATATATATATATATATATATATATATATATATATATATATATATATATATATATACAAAAATTTGAAGAATCTTATAGGTAAAAAGAGAGCTTGGTACAAAAGGATTAAAAATGGGGAGGTCACTTTAAACAGGAATTCGTACAACTAGTTAGAAATGTTAAAAAAGAGATAAGGAAAGCAAAAAGAAACTATGAAGTTCGTATAGCAGGGCAAGCAAAGACAAATCCTAAAGGGTTTTTTTCAGTTATATCGAACTAAGACTAGGAAAGGATAGGTCCATTAAAAACTGAGACAGGTCAAATAACAGATAGTGATGAAGAGATGGAGTAGTATTTTTAATAAATATTTTTATCTGTATTTACTAAAGAGGAACTTAACAATATGCCTTCAGCCCAAACACAGTCTATGTGGGTGGGGCGAGGACAAGACCAAGACCCTTAAGAAACCTTCTTGCACTCTCTCTCCATGGGCCCAGGGTCTCAGATCTTATTGGAACGAAGTTGTACCGGGATCTAATTCCCTGTACTTGGCTGACTTGTATTCCTCTCTGTGTGTCGCCGCAGCTCCTGCTTGGCCGACAGAGAGGTTGATGTATGTGGCTGCCAGGGTGGATACGCAAGTGTAACACCCATGACCCCCCCCCCACAGAGTTCACACCCAGGGAAGCCTTCTCCAAGAGGTCAACCCATTTGACCTCTGGATCATGTTGTATGTTGATTAAAAATTCCTGGGTTAGTCTTAGTCAGCTAGCTTCAAGTATGTAATATTTCATGATACTCTTGTCAAACATTGTAATGGAATTAGACCCCAGATTCTTATATGTAAACATCCATGGTTCTCCCACCTTTTAGCCAGGTCAGAGGTCAGTCACACACGTAATTAATAATTCCTCTCTTGAAGAGTGTATGGTGAATGTCAAACAAACTTAATGGGAAAATTTCTTGAGTGTTTGTGCACGTGTGGCCCGACCTCTTGCATCTTCGGTGTAGGTAGCAACAGCAAATCTCCCCCACCCTCTTGTGTGCGTATATATACCCCTGTATGATAGGAGAGAGAGAGAGGGAGTGCAGGACACCAGGGTCCAGAGTGGGTCTGTGAAGAGCATCACACAGCCAGGGAGAGACAGAGGGAATGCGCCAGATGGAGAGACAGAGGTCTTAAGGTAAAGTGTGATCTCTGAGGGTTTTGTTCCATGTCTAAATTTCTTAACTGTTAGCTAGTGTTAGAGAAGGATTTATAGTGGTGAATAGCATAATTTGTTCTCAATAAACTCGTGTTAAACTTTCCGTCTGTGTCAATTGTTGAATCCTCTTAGCCTCTGGATATAGTTTGCTAACAACCATTCCATAATTAATGACAGTTAAAGAAAAAAAAGGACTCTCCAAATCAAGCAATGTTTCTTGACTTGTTGCTTGATATAGTTAATGGACAAGGCAGATGGTGGCAGCGTAGTTAATCCTGTGAAGCATTTCCTTGGAAGGGACCTTTGGTTCTGGTGTAACCATCATATGTCAGCTCATATTACGTCAATATAAATACAGTGTTCAATAACAAAGTGTTACCAAGTGCAACCGATAGGAAGTGTTACTCAGTATATATTAGTATTCCTCAGGCTACTCTCTACTCCCACTTACTCTCTCCTCCTGCTCCTTCTTACCCCTCCTCACTATTCCCCTGTCTCCTCTTCCTCTCCTACCTCCACGCTTCCCTTGCGCCCCTCGGTTTTCTGTTGCCCCACAGTCGAGTTGCCCCTTCCCCGTCCCCGTTTTCTAAACATTCCCACCTATCCACCCTCCTCATCCCTCCTTCCTTCCTTTATTCTTCCTCNCTGTGTGTGGTAGTGGACCCCGCACCCACCCTGTGTGTGTGTTGGTGGACCCCATACCCATCCTGTGTGTGTGGTAGTGGACCCCATACCCATCCTGTGTGTGGTAGTGACCCCATACCCATCCTGTGTGTGGTAGTGGACCCCATACCCTCCTGTGTGTGTGGTAGTGGACCCCATACCCATCCTGTGTGTGGTAGTGGACCCCATACCCTCCTGTGTGTGTGGTAGTGGACCCATACCTATCCTGTTGTGGTAGTGGCCCCATACCATCCTGTGTGGTGGTAGTGGACCCCATACCCATCCTGTGTGTGGTAGTGGACCCCATACCCCATCCTGTGTGTGTGGTAGTGGATCCCATACCCATCCTGTGTGTGGTAGTGGACCCCCATACCCATCCTGTGTGTGGTAGTGGACCCATACCCATCCGTGTGTGTGGTAGTGGACCCCATACCCATCCTGTGTGTGGTAGTGGACCCCATACCCATCCTGTGTGTGGTAGTGGACCCCATACCCACCCTGTATGTGTGGTAGTGGACCCCATACCCATCCTGTGTGTGGTAGTGGACCCCATACCCACCTGTGTGTGGTAGTGGACCCCACACCCACCCTGTGTGTGGTGGTGGACCCCATACCATCCTGAGTGTGGCAGTGGACCCCATACTCATCCTGTGTGTGGTGGGGACCCCATACCCATCCTGTGTGTGGTAGTGGACCCAATACTCATCCTGTGGGTGGTGGTGGACCCCATACCCATCCTGTGTGTGGCAGTGGACCCATACCATCCTGTGTGTGGTGGTGGACCCCATACTCATCCTGTGTGTGTGGTAGTGGACCCCATACCCATCCTGTGGGTGGTGGTGGACCCCTACCCATCCTGTGTGTGTGGTGGACCCCATACCCATCTGTGTGTGTGGTAGTGGACCCCATACCCACCCTGTGTGTGGTAGTGGACCCCATACCCACCTGTGTGTGGTAGTGGACCCCATACCCATCCTGTGTGTGGTAGTGGACCCCATACCCACCCTGTGTGTGGTAGTGGACCCATACCCATCCTGTGTGTGTGGTAGTGGACCCCATCCCCTCTGTGTGTGGTAGTGGACCCCATACCCACCCTGTGTGTGGTAGTGGACCCCATACCCACCTGTGTGTGGTAGTGGACCCCATACCCACCCTGTGTGTGGTAGTGGACCCCATACCCATCCTGTGTGTGGTAGTGGACCCCATCCCCTCTGTGAGTGGTAGTGGACCCCATACCCATCCTGTGTGTGGTAGTGGACCCCATACCCATCCTGTGTGTGGTAGTGGACCCCATACCCACCCTGTGTGTGGTAGTGGACCCCATACCCATCCTGTGTGTGGTAGTGGACCCATACCCACCCTGTGTGTGGTAGTGGACCCCATACCCACCCTGTGTGTGGTAGTGGACCCCATACCCATCCTGTGTGTGGTAGTGGACCCCATACCCACCTGTGTGTGGTAGTGGACCCCATACCCACCCTGTGTGTGGCAGTGGACCCCATACTCATCCTGTGTGTGGTGGTGGACCCCATACCCATCCTGTGTGTGGTAGTGGACCCAATACCATCCTGTGGGTGGTGGTGGACCCCATACCCATCCTGTGTGTGGCAGTGGACCCCATACTCATCCTGTGTGTGGTGGTGGACCCCATACTCATCCTGTGTGTGTGGTAGTGGACCCCATACCCATCCTGTGGGTGGTGGTGGACCCCATACCCATCCTGTGTGTGTGGTGGACCCCATGCCCATCTGTGTGTGTGGTAGTGGACCCCATACCCACCCTGTGTGTGTGGTAGTGGACCCCATACCCACCCTGTGTGTGGTAGTGGACCCCATACCCATCCTGTGTGTGTGGTAGTGGACCCCATACCCACCCTGTGTGTGGTAGTGGACTCCATACCCATCCTGTGTGTGTGGTAGTGGACCCCATCCCCTTCTGTGAGTGGTAGTGGACCCCATACCCACCCTGTGTGTGGTATTGGACCCCATACCCACCCTGTGTGTGTAGTGGATCCCATACCCACCCTGTGTGTGGTAGTGGACTCCATACCCATCCTGTGTGTGTGGTAGTGGACCCCATCCCCTTCTGTGAGTGGTAGTGGACCCCATACCCACCCTGTGTGTGGTATTGGACCCCATACCCACCCTGTGTGTGGTAGTGGACCCCATACCCACCCTGTGTGTGGTAGTGGACCCCATACCCATCCTGTGTGTGGTAGTGGACCCCATACCCACCCTGTGTGTGGTAGTGGACCCCATACCCACCCTGTGTGTGGTAGTGGACCCCATACCCATCCTGTATGTGGCAGTGAACCCCATCCCCTCCTGTGAGTGGTAGTGGACCCCATACCCACCCTGTGTGTGGTATTGGACCCCATACCCATCCTGTGTGTGGCAGTGGACCCCATACCCTCCTGTGAGTGGTAGTGTACCCCATACCATCCTGTGAGTGGTAGTGGACCCCATACCCATCCTGTGTGTGTGGTAGTGGACCCCATACCCATCCTGTGTGTGGTGGTGGACCCCATCCTGTGTGTGGTAGTGGACTCCATACCCATCCTATGTGTGGTAGTGGACCCCATACCCATCCTGTGGGTGGTGGTGGACCCCATACTCATCCTGTGTGTGTGGTGGACCCCATGGCCATCTGTGTGGGTGGTAGTGGACCCCATACCCATCCTGTGTGTGTGGTAGTGGACCCCATACCCACCCTGTGTGTGGCAGTGGACCCCATACCCATCCTGTGTGTGGTAGTGGACCCCATACCCATCCTGTGTGTGGTAGTGGACCCCATACCCATCCTGTGTGTGGTAGTGGACCCCATACCCTTATTGTGTGTATATGATAGTGGACCCCATACCCATCCTGGGTGTGTGGTAGTGGACCCCATACCCAACCTGTGTGTGGTAGTGGACCCCATACCCACCCTGTGTGTGTGGTAGTGGACCCCATACCCATCCTGTGTGTGGTAGTGGACCCCATACCCAACCTATGTGTGGTAGTGGACCCCCACCCACCCTGTGTGTGGTAGTGGACCCATACCCAATCTGTGTGTGTGTGGTGGACCCCATACCCATCCTGTGTGTGGCAGTGGACCCCATACTCATCCTGTGTGTGGTGGCGGACCCCATACCCATCCTGTGTGTGGTAGTGGACCCAATACCATCCTGTGGGTGGTGGTGGACCCCATACCCATCCTGTGTGTGGCAGTGGACCCCATACCCATCCTGTGTGGTGGTGGACCCCATACTCATCCTGTGTGTGTGGTAGTGGACCCCATACCCATCCTGTGTGTGGTAGTGGACCCCGCACCCACCCTGTGTGTGTGTTGGTGGACCCCATACCCATCCTGTGTGTGTGGTAGTGGATCCCATACCCATCCTGTGTGTGGTAGTGGACCCCATACCCATCCTGTGTGTGGTAGTGGACCCCATACCCATCCTGTGTGTGTGGTAGTGGACCCCATACCCATCCTGTGTGTGGTAGTGGATCCCATACCCATCCTGTGTGTGTGGTAGTGGACCTCATACCTATCCTGTTTGTGGTAGTGGACCCCATACCCATCCTGTGTGTGTGGTAGTGGACCCCATACCCATCCTGTGTGTGGTAGTGGACCCCATACCCATCCTGTGTGTGTGGTAGTGGATCCCATACCCATCCTGTGTGTGGTAGTGGACCCCATACCCATCCTGTGTGTGGTAGTGGACCCCATACCCATCCTGTGTGTGTGTGGTAGTGGACCCCATACCCATCCTGTGTGTGGTAGTGGACGCCATACCCATCCTGTGTGTGGTAGTGGACCCGATACCCACCCTGTATGTGTGGTAGTGGACCCCATACCCATCCTGTGTGTGGTATTGGACCCCATACCCAACCTGTGTGTGGTAGTGGACCCCACACCCACCCTGTGTGTGGCAGTGGACCCCATACTCAACCTGTGTGTGGTGGTGGACCCCATACCCATCCTGTGTGTGGTAGTGGACCCAATACCCATCCTGTGGGTGGTGGTGGACCCCATACCCATCCTGTGTGTGGCAGTGGACCCCATACTCATCCTGTGTGTGGTGGTGGACCCCATACTCATCCTGTGTGTGTGGTAGTGGACCCCATACCCATCCTGTGGGTGGTGGTGGACCCCATACCCATCCTGTGTGTGTGGTGGACCCCATGCCCATCTGTGTGTGTGGTAGTGGACCCCATACCCACCCTGTGTGTGGTAGTGGACCCCATACCCACCCTGTGTGTGGTAGTGGACCCCATACCCATCCTGTGTGTGTGGTAGTGGACCCCATACCCACCCTGTGTGTGGTAGTGGACTCCATACCCATCCTATGTGTGTGGTAGTGGACCCCATCCCCTTCTGTGAGTGGTAGTGGACCCCATACCCACCCTGTGTGTGGTATTGGACCCCATACCCACCCTGTGTGTGGTAGTGGATCCCATACCCACCCTGTGTGTGGTAGTGGACTCCATACCCATCCTGTGTGTGTGGTAGTGGACCCCATCCCCTTCTGTGAGTGGTAGTGGACCCCATACCCACCCTGTGTGTGGTATTGGACCCCATACCCACCCTGTGTGTGGTAGTGGACCCCATACCCACCCTGTGTGTGGTAGTGGACCCCATACCCATCCTGTGTGTGGTAGTGGACCCCATACCCACCCTGTGTGTGGTAGTGGACCCCATACCCACCCTGTGTGTGGTAGTGGACCCCATACCCATCCTGTATGTGGCAGTGAACCCCATCCCCTCCTGTGAGTGGTAGTGGACCCCATACCCACCCTGTGTGTGGTATTGGACCCCATACCCATCCTGTGTGTGGCAGTGGACCCCATACCCTCCTGTGAGTGGTAGTGTACCCCATACCATCCTGTGAGTGGTAGTGGACCCCATACCCATCCTGTGTGTGTGGTAGTGGACCCCATACCCATCCTGTGTGTGGTGGTGGACCCCATCCTGTGTGTGGTAGTGGACTCCATACCCATCCTATGTGTGGTAGTGGACCCCATACCCATCCTGTGGGTGGTGGTGGACCCCATACTCATCCTGTGTGTGTGGTGGACCCCATGCCCATCTGTGTGGGTGGTAGTGGACCCCATACCCATCCTGTGTGTGTGGTAGTGGACCCCATACCCACCCTGTGTGTGGCAGTGGACCCCATACCCATCCTGTGTGTGTGGTAGTGGACCCCATACCCATCCTGTGTGTGGTAGTGGACCCCATACCCATCCTGTGTGTGGTAGTGGACCCCATACCCTTATTGTGTGTATATGATAGTGGACCCCATACCCATCCTGTGTGTGGTAGTGGACCCCATACCCTTATTGTGTGTATATGATAGTGGACCCCATACCCATCCTGGGTGTGTGGTAGTGGACCCCATACCCAACCTGTGTGTGGTAGTGGACCCCATACCCACCCTGTATGTGTGGTAGTGGACCCCATACCCATCCTGTGTGTGGTAGTGGACCCCATACCCAACCTATGTGTGGTAGTGGAC
Source organism: Procambarus virginalis (assembly GCA_020271785.1). Classification (NCBI taxonomy): domain Eukaryota; kingdom Metazoa; phylum Arthropoda; class Malacostraca; order Decapoda; family Cambaridae; genus Procambarus; species Procambarus virginalis. The sequence goes on from WNGS01162177.1 coordinate 9,605, forward strand.
CCCACACCCACCCTGTGTGTGGTAGTGGACCCCATACCCAATCTGTGTGTATGGTGGTGGACCCCATACCCATCCTGTGTGTGGCAGTGGACCCCATACTCATCCTGTGTGTGGTGGCGGACCCCATACCCATCCTGTGTGTGGTAGTGGACCCAATACCCATCCTGTGGGTGGTGGTGGACCCCATACCCATCCTGTGTGTGGCAGTGGACCCCATACTCATCCTGTGTGTGGTGGTGGACCCCATACTCATTCTGTGTGTGTGGTAGTGGACCCCATACCCATCCTGTGGGTGGTGGTGGACCCCATACCCATCCTGTGCGTGTGGTGCACCCCATGCCCATCTGTGTGTGTGGTAGTGGACCCCATACCCATCCTGTGTGTGTGGTAGTGGACCCCATACCCACCCTGTGTGTGGTAGTGGACCCCATACCCATTCTGTGTGTGTGGTAGTGGACCCCATACCCACCCTGTGTGTGGTAGTGGACTCCATACCCATCCTGTGTGTGTGGTAGTGGACCCCATCCCCTTCTGTGAGTGGTAGTGGACCCCATACCCACCCTGTGTGTGGTATTGGACCCCATACCCACCCTGTGTGTGGTAGTGGACCCCATACCCACCCTGTGTGTGGTAGTTGACCCCATACCCACCCTGTGTGTGGTAGTGGACCCCATACCCACCCTGTGTGTGGTAGTGAACCCCATACCCACCCTGTGTGTGGTAGTGGACCCCATACCCATCCTGTGTGTGGCAGTGGACCCCATCCCCTCCTGTGAGTGGTAGTGGACCCCATACCCACCCTGTGTGTGGTATTGGACCCCATACCCATCCTGTGTGTGGCAGTGGACCCCATCCCCTCCTGTGAGTGGTAGTGGACCCCATACCCATCCTGTGTGTGTGGTAGTGGACCCCATACCCATCCTGTGTGTGGTGGTGGACCCCATCCTGTGTGTGGTAGTGGACTCCATACCCATCCTATATGTGGTAGTGGACCCCATACCCATCCTGTGGGTGGTGGTGGACCCCATACTCATCCTGTGTGTGTGGTGGACCCCATGCCCATCTGTGTGGGTGGTCGTGGACCCCATACCCATCCTGTGTGTGTGGTAGTGGACCCCATACCCACCCTGTGTGTGGCAGTGGACCCCATACCAATCCTGTGAGTGGTAGTGAACCCCATACCCATCCTGTGTGTGGCAGTGGACCCCATCCCCTCCTGTGAGTGGTAGTGGACCCCATACCATCCTGTGAGTGGTAGTGGACCCCACACCCATCCTGTGTGTGGCAGTGGACCCCATCCCCTCCTGTGAGTGGTAGTGGAGCCCATACCCATCTTGTGTGTGGCAGTGGACCCCATACCCATCCTGTGAGTGGCAGTGGACCCCATACTCTCCTGTGAGTGGCAGTGGACCCCATACCCTCCTGTGAGTGGCAGCGGACCCCATACCCTCCTGTGAGTAGCAGTGGACCCCATACCCTCCTGTGAGTGGCAGTGGACCCCATACCCTCCTGTGAGTAGCAGTGGACCCCATACCCTCCTGTGAGTGGCAGTGGACCCCATACCCTCCTGTGAGTGGCAGTGGACCCCATATCCTCCTGTGAGTAGCAGTGGACCCCATACCCTCCTGTGAGTGGCAGTGGACCCCATACCCTCCTGTGAGTAGCAGTGGACCCCATACCCTCCTGTGAGTGACAGTGGACCCCATACCCTCCTGTGAGTGGCAGTGGACCCCATATCCTCCTGTGAGTGGCAGTGGACCCCATACCCTCCTGTGAGTAGCAGTGGACCCCATACCCTCCTGTGAGTAGCAGTGGACCCCATACCCTCCTGTGAGTGGCAGTGGACCCCATACCCTCCTGTGAGTGGCAGTGGACCCCATACCCTCCTGTGAGTGGCAGTGGACCCCATACCCTCCTGTGAGTGGCAGTGGACCCCTTACCCTCCTGTGAGTGGCAGTGGACCCCATACCCTCCTGTGAGTGGCAGTGGACCCCATACCCTCCTGTGAGTGGCAGTGGACCCCTTACCCTCCTGTGAGTGGCAGTGGACCCCATACCCTCCTGTGAGTGGCAGTGGACCCCATACCCTCCTGTTAGGGGCAGTGGACCCCATACCCTCCTGTGAGTGGTAGTGGACCCCCATATCCTCCTGTGAGTGGCAGTGGACCCCATACCCTCCTGTGAGTGGTAGGTGACCCCATACCCTCCTGTGAGTGGTAGGTGACCCCATACCCTCCTGTGAGTGGTAGGTGACCCCATACCCTCCTGTGAGTGGTAGGTGACCCCATACCCTCCTGTGAGTGGTAGGTGACCCCATATCCTCCTGTGAGTGGTAGGTGACCCCATACCCTCCTGTGAGTGGTAGGTGACCCCATACCCTCCTGTGAGTGGTAGGTGACCCCATACCCTCCTGTGAGTGGTAGGTGACCCCATACCCTCCTGTGAGTGGTAGGTGACCCCATACCCTCCTGTGAGTGGTAGGTGACCCCATACCCTCCTGTGAGTGGTAGGTGACCCCATACCCTCCTGTGAGTGGTAGGTGACCCCATACCCTCCTGTGAGTGGTAGGTGACCCCATACCCTCCTGTGAGTGGTAGGTGACCCCATACCCTCCTGTGAGTGGTAGGTGACCCCATACCCTCCTGTGAGTGGTAGGTGACCCCATACCCTCCTGTGAGTGGTAGGTGACCCCATACCCTCCTGTGAGTGGTAGGTGACCCCATACCCTCCTGTGAGTGGTAGGTGACCCCATACCCTCCTGTGAGTGGTAGGTGACCCCATACCCTCCTGTGAGTGGTAGGTGACCCCATACCCTCCTGTGAGTGGTAGGTGACCCCATACCCTCCTGTGAGTGGTAGGTGACCCCATACCCTCCTGTGAGTGGTAGGTGACCCCATACCCTCCTGTGAGTGGTAGTGGACCCCATACCCTCCTGTGAGTGGTAGTGGACCCCATACCCTCCTGTGAGTGGTAGTGGACCCCCATATCCTCCTGTGAGTGGTAGGTGACCCCATACCCTCCTGTGAGTGGTAGTGGACCCCATACCCTCCTGTGAGTGGTAGTGGACCCCATACC
>WNGS01162178.1:0-10720 GCA_020271785.1 Procambarus virginalis
GATCTCCCTGATTTGTTTATATAAATGCCTGTGTATTGATCTCCATGATTTATTGATATAAATGCCTGTGTATTGATCTCCATGATTTATATATATATATATATATATATATATATATATGCCTGTAATTGATTAATGATATATCTATATACATGCCTGTGTACTGAATAATCTCATATACGTGAAGTGATTGCCAGTGATATCTCATTAAGAGGAAGTATAGATTTATAGAACAGTGCAGCGATCAAGTGATCGCATTCACAGTAAATATTATTAAGAATAGTGTATCTTTTGGTACCGTGGAAAAATCACTTAGAGTGCAGTGAGAATAAGATATTAATTGCGAGACCAGTGAAGTGGTGTATCGCAACCCAGTGGAATCATAAGTATGTCATGTGAATGTTAAATACAGTGTTTTGCGAAAAGTTAAATAAACGGGGATCGTGACAGAATTAGAAAACAAGTACTAGTCTTTCTCACAGGTGCTAGGGCCCCGATCAGCTGATATTTGACAGGTGACGCGTGGCGCTGCCGGGTGTTGCCATATCAGTGCGTTCCAGATATTTGCTGCGGAGTGAGCAGCTGTTATACATTGTTCCTGATATGTTCATTGATGCATATATATATCTCGTTGTTTTTAAGTAAAATACCAAAACTCTTTGGTGTTTGATATCATCCCCTCCATTTTTCTTGTGACTGCAAAAGGAAATAAAAGAGTGACGGAAGTAATTACTTGCCTGAGACCAAACTAGTCGAAATTGCTCTTACCACAATTACAACAATTACACCTCACCACTGCAGTGTTACTGGACACCTAAAAACACCAGTTGGCGACCTTGAAGGCTGTGTGATAGTTCTTTGCCGGGGCGGGCCACAGATTGAGGGAACGACTGTGTCTTCACTCTCTCTACGACCTTGAGGCCGGTTGGGAGATCGACTGGGTACTCTCCTGGGCGTGCAGTGGAGCCTAGAGGATCGAGGGAAGACCCGTAGAACGACGGTGAGTAAGGGTTATTGTCAGAGCAACCACCTCAAGAGGAGATCCAGTCTACCGTTGCTTTAACCCGAACCGTGAACACCCCGACAATATATATATATATATATATATATATATATATATATATATATATATATATATATATATATCACGGATATATATATATATATATATTGTTTGCATATATATATATAATATATATATATAATATATATATATATATATATATATATATATATATATATATATATATATATAGTTTACAGAGAACACACACACACGCACACACACACACACACACACAAATATATAACAATTAAACAATCAGCGTTCGAAGACCTCGTCCAGCTCCTCGGAGGTTGGGTGCGTACCCAGGATACAGCACGCATTTCCCCTCTGCACTGCAACACTGAGGCGCTGGAACAGGAAACTGGCTGCTCGTGGGTCTCTAGTTTTCCCAATGAGTTCCTCACCAACCTCCTTTAAAAACTCGAGTGCACATTTACCCCAGGCGCCCAGAGTCTCTGAGCCTATCGGCACAAACCTGTAACAACGTTCTAGGTCTCTGTACTTGTGGATTTTCTGGGTCTCCCTGAAGGTGGCTGCCCCACCTCCCTCCGCTGAGCTGTAACGTAAATAGGTATCAGCCAATGTAGATGCACAGGTGTAATCCCATACGACCTGTTTACCTTCCCTCCATGGCTGCAGGGTGACTCCATCTGGGCGTTTTTGGCTGTTGTCAGGTCTGCACAACTGGGGTTCCCTTTGTGCTGGACACCCAGCTGTAGCCAAACTTCTCTTGATGATGTCATTGACTGCCTCGTGTCTGGCAATCTTTCCCTGTGTCTTACGACAGATGAGACCATGGCTGCCGTATTGGTCTGCCCGTGCCTGGCCGCAAATACACCGGTGCTCGGTGGAGATAGGGGCGGCAAGGCGCAGAGCAACACCAATACTTAGGGCCCGATGATCCAGGCGGGTGCCCAAGGCGGAATTAGGGACTGCCAACAGGAAGTCCCCAGCATGGGGGCTTGCACAGCTAGGAGACGCGCTCTGTCCTTCTGAGAAGCTACGTCAGCAATGCTTTGGCGATGTTCTCCACTATGGGGCTATCCCATTTGGCCTGTTTACCGTCGTTTGGACAAGTTGTCGGGTGTGTGAATTGGCGAGTGTGTCCCACCGACCAGCTCCTTCCACAAATTTGGGATCACGAATCCCAATGGAGTTCCTTAGGTATTCTGGTAGTATTTCCTTCACTAATTCACTTGTAGCACTGGTCGAGGATAAGAATGCCGGCAATGCTAACTGTGTCGCCTTGCGAATACCTATACCCCCGAGTCTAACTGGGAGCGTTGCTTGGTCCCACTGGTCATCTTGCAGGGAGAGGTTTAACACTTTCATAGTTATTGTCTTTAGGAGTGAATCGTATTCCGTTAATTTTGGGCTGTCAAAAGAAGGAGCACACCTGAGGAAATAGGTAAGTCTGGGCAAGGCCAGGCACCTGGTAAGAAGGTACAACGCATCATGAGCATCCAAAGCCCCTATTCGCGCCTCCATCCTCCTCAGGTCTTTAAGCTTTTCTTCGAGGACTACCTCAATGGCGTTCGAGCCCAGAGGTGCCCCTAGCAGCACACTGTCGGTGGGAGCGATCACTTGGGCTCCTGGCAATAAGATTTGTACTGCATTTATGATTGGTTGGTTGGACGATATGATTTCACACTTTGATGGATTTAGTGTAAGGCCTAACTCCTCTCCCCTAGATTTCACTAGCTGAAGATCTCCTAGCAGGGATTCCTGTGTCCCTGCCAGGGTGCCATCGTCCAGGAACCAGATGTTGAATTCGCTGGACAACCTACTTGTGACCTCCTTAGCTGCCATGCAGAAAAGAAAAGGGGCAAGTGGGTCTCCCTGCTGGACACCTTCTGCGGAAACAACTTCATGTTCCCCAAACAACAGTGTCGATTCCCTACTGTACCCTGCTGAAACGAAAGGAAGTAGACAAGGAAAGCTGGTTCGAACTGCTTCCAGTACCACATCCCTTTTTACCTGGTTGAAGGCATTTTTAAAGTCTAATTTAATTAATGCCTTATTTTCTGGGAGGTCCTTGATATAGGCTCGTGCTGCATGAGCTGCTGCTTCACAGCCATGGGGGACACCAAAACCTAGTTGATGGGGTCGAAGCATCGTTGCAGCGTCTATGCTGATTTTTCTGACAGCTGCCCTAGCAACAAGGCGCCGAAGTGTGTTGCCCACGGCAATGGGTCTGACTCCACCATCCTTCTTCTTAAGGGCACAAAGGGATGCTCCGAAGAAGAACGGTTTAATTGTATCTGGGATCAACCGGAGAGACAGTCGTTGACAAACTATATATATAAATATATATACATTATATATATAATATATATATATATATATATATATATATATATATATATATTATATATATATATATTATATATATATATATATACAACTAATACTGCAAGAGTGACATAATGAAGCATCTTATTGTGAATAACGTCTGAGCCTATCATTGTAGAACTGCATAGGGAAAAGGTGGACTGGAGTCTCAGATAGGGTGAACAGACCATCATATGGGAGACAGAGGTGAGAGCAGAAGTTAATGGAGTGAGATTCAAGAAGGATCTTACATATAAGGAAAGACGGAGGAAGATGAACATTGCTGCTATTGGTTGAAAAGTGCAACCCCAGTTCATTCGTGACCAATACCAGATCTGCCACAAGAGAATCATGGAGATGAAGGCTAGACAACAAGTCTGGAATTAATTTACCACGAGAGAGAGAGAGAGGTATCAGCAGTAACGGTGGAGATGAAGGATCTGCAACACTCACGTTTAGCTGTATGGATAGCTCGGTGGGCCACAACATTCTCTTTCGACACAGAAATAAAGATTCAGATGTATTTTGCCTTTAACGCATCTTTCAGGTCACACTCTGACAATCTAAGCACAGTATGAATTCCACTAAAGAATATGCTTCTGCAAAGGATGGGAGGCATAGAGAGGGACAGAGTGGAAAATAAAGTTTATTAATGTGTCATGAAAAAAGAAGGTCGGGGAGTGTGGGAGAGAGGTAGGCAAGGAAGAGCAGTATGGAGAGTGAAAAAGATTCAAGCCTGCATTATCAAACTGCAACCAAGGGGAAAGAGAGAGGAGGGCGGACAGAGAAGAGCAAGAAAATAGGATGGGAAATAATTAAAGGTAAGAGGGTGGTCATAAAGGCCTCTCCAAGCCAGGTTATATAAATGGAAGTGGAGCAGAGAGAAAGATCTATGCTGGAAAGAGTGCGAGTGCAAAAGTCGACATGAGACGACACACAGAACTTCTGGAGAAGAGAGGATGAAAGATTCTAGAGACAGCCTCAAATATTGTAAGGACATCACCCCAGAGAGCATTAACAAATTAAAATCACCTAAAAGGGGCACAAGGTCTGGCAACGAGTCTAAAGATGCTTAAGATCAGGAAGAGAAATCGAANCAACCCTGCTTGAAACAATCGAGGGACCCCACCTCCACAATGTTACGCGGCAATTGGTTCCACAAATCAACAACCCTGTTACTGAACCAGTATTTACCCAAGTCTTTCCTAAATCTAAACTTATCCAATTTATACCCATTGTTTCGCGTTCTGTCCTGTGTTGATACTTTCAATACCCTATTAATATCCCCTTTGTTATGTCCATTCATCCACTTGTAAACCTCTATCATGTCACCCCTAACTCTTCGCCTTTCCAGTGAATGCAAATTAAGCTTTGTTAATCTTTCTTCATATGAAAGATTTCTAATTTGGGGAATTAACTTAGTCATCCTACGCTGGACACGTTCAAGTGAATTTATATCCATTCTATAATATGGCGACCAAAACTGAACTGCATAATCTAAATGGGGCCTAACCAGAGCAAGATATAGCTTGAGAATCACACCAGGTGTCTTGTTACTTACGCTGCGATTAATAAATCCGAGTGTCCTATTTGCCTTATTACGAACATTTATGCATTGATCCTTTTGTTTTAAATTCTTACTAATTATAACTCCCAGATCCCTTTCGCAATCCGACTTCGCAATCTCAACACCATCTAGCTCGTATCTTGTAACTCTATCATCATTACCTAGCCTCAGAACTTTACATTTATCAGCATTAAACTGCATCTGCCAGTCCTTTGACCATTTCAAAACCCTATCTAGATCAACTTGAAGTGATAGTGAGTCCTCCTCCGAATTAATTTCCCTACCGATTTTCGTATCATCGGCAAATTTGCAAATGTTGCTACTCAAACCTGAATCTAAATCATTTATATATATTATAAACAACAGAGGTCCCAAGACAGAGCCTTGAGGCACTCCACTTACAACATTTTCCCACTCTGACTTGACTCCATTTATACTAACTCTCTGTTTCCTTTGGTATAGCCATGCCCTAATCCAGCTTAATATAGCACCCCCAATACCATGAGCCTCTATCTTTTTAATCAGTCTTTCATGTGGCACTGTATCGAAAGCTTTGCTAAAGTCAAGGTACACAACATCACAATCCTTACCACTATCAACTGCCTCAACTATGCTAGAATAAAAGATAACAAATTTGTTAAACATGAACGGCCATTTATAAAACCATGTTGCGACTCAATTATTAATTTATGTTTTTCAAGATGAAGACGAATTTTATTTGCTATTATAGATTCGAGTAACTTTCCCACAATAGACGTTAGGCTAATTGGTCGATAGTTAGACGCAAGTGATCTATCTCCTTTCTTAAAAACTGGTATCACATTAGCAACTTTCCAAAACTCTGGCACTGTGCCTGACTCTATTGATTTATTAAATATGATTGACAGTGGGTCACAAAGCTCCTCTTTGCATTCTTTCAGCACTCTGGCAAACACTTCATCCGGCCCTGGGGATTTGTTTGGTTTGAGTTTTACTATTTGTTTAAGAACATCCTCCCTGGTAACTGCTAAACTCGTCAACCTGTCCTCGTCCCCACCCACATAGACTTGTTGGGCTGAAGGCATATTGTTAAGTTCCTCTTTAGTAAATACAGATACAAAATATTTATTAAAAATACTACTCATCTCTTCATCACTATCTGTTATTTGACCTGTCTCAGTTTTTAATGGACCTATCCTTTCCCTAGTCTTAGTTCGATATAACTGAAAAACCCTTTAGGATTTGTCTTTGCTTGCCCTGCTATACGAACTTCATAGTTTCTTTTTGCTTTCCTTATCTCTTTTTTAACATTTCTAACTAGTTGTACGAATTCCTGTTCTAAAGTGACCTCCCCATTTTTAATCCTCTTGTACCAAGCTCTCTTTTTACCTATAAGATTCTTCAAATTCTTTGTTATCCACTTTGGGTCATTAGTAATCGATCTATTCAATTTGTGTGGTATACTACGTTCCTGTGCTTTGTTTAGAATATTCTTAAATACGTTATAATTGAATCTACATCGAAATCCCCATTTACATCACCTATCGCTGGGTTCATGTCTCGCTCCAAGACCGGCCCACACCCCATACCCAAGACTTTCCAATCAATTTGACCCAAAAAATTTCTTAGGCTATTAAAATCAGCTTTTCGAAAATCTGGCACTTTAACAGAATTTTCTCCTACAGGTCTATTCCATTCTATGCCAAATCTGATTTCTTTGTGATCACTGTTCCCTAGCTCACTCCCTATTTCGATGTCATTAATTTGTGTTTCCCTGTTAGTTAACACTAAATCTAAAATATTATTTTCCCGTGTTGGTTCCTTAATGTGTTGCGTAAGAAAGCAATCGTCAATTAATTCTAGAAAATCTTCTGCTTCACTATTCCCTGTTTTGTTCAACCAGTTTATTCCACTCAAATTAAAGTCACCCATGACATAAATACTGTTAGATCTAGATGCCCTAGATATTTCATCCCATAGATGCTTTGCTTCCATTCTGTCTAAATTTGGTGGCCTATATATAACTCCTATTATAATATTATTTGCTTTTTCGTTTAATTCTATCCAAATAGTTTCTGTGTGTGGCTCAGTTTTGATTCCCTCTTTGAGACTACATTTCAAATTGTCCCTAACGTATATGGCTACTCCACCACCTCGTCTAATATATCTATCTGTGTGAAATAGTTTAAATCCATTTATTTGATATTCGGCTAATAGTTCTCTATTATCAACATTCATCCACGTTTCGGTAAGTGCAATAATATCTATTTTTTCTGTGCAGACAAGAGCATTTAATTCGTTAATTTTATTTCTTAGACTTCTACTGTTTGTGTAATATACCCTAAGTGAATTGTTATTTTGAGGCCCTTCTCTTTCCCTGATCATTTTGCCAATTCCTTTCTCCCGCAAACACATACTTTTATTACATCCTTCCTCCAAATCAATTCCCATACCTCTATCTACTAACAGTTTAAACCCAAACAAACACCTCTAACCACTTCTTCCAACGAGTTTGCAACAGCAACAACCCCAGCTCTCGATAGATGCACCCCATCCCGAGCATACATTTCATTTCTTCCATAGAAGTGTTCCCAGTTGTCTATATAAGATATTGCATTAGATTTGCAATATCTTTCCAGCCTGCAATTGACACCAAGTGCCCTCGACATCCATTCATTTCCCACTCCCTTTCTTGGAAGAATGCCACATATGATCGGGATTCCTCCCTTGCTCCTAACTAATTCTATTGCTGTCTTGAATTTCAGTATTAGTTCCTCACTTCTAACTCTCCCAACATCATTACCCCCTACACTAATACAAATAATGGGTTTGCTCCCATTTCCCGTCATAATATCTTTCATGTTTCCAACAATATCACCAATACCAGCTCCAGGATAGCAAACCCTTAATCTGTTTCCTTTATCTCTGGCACAAAACGTTCTGTCCAAATACCTCACCTGGGAATCTCCCACAACCAAAATTCGCTTCGATCCTCCCTTTTCTCTTGGGGCACTTTGAGGGACACGCGCTTCAATGTTCCTCGCCGCTATGCCCTTACCTCCACGCTGAACCATAGGTTCACCACAGCACTCGTCCTCCAACACATCAAATGTGTTTCTAATCTTTATGGTATTAGGTGTCTTTTTTGCCAAGGTCTTCTTAAGACCCCTGTCTTTTACAATATGCCAAGACGGGGTCTCCCTAATGCCGGTCTCCTCCTTTGCTTCATCCTGTCGTTGCTTAAGCTGCCTTACCTCCTCCCGCAACGAATCCAGCTCTGTCCTCAGAGCTCCAACCAGACTCACCAACTCCCTCACCAAACCCTCCATTATTGCTGAATATTATTGCTTCACTCAAGGAGGAAGCAAAATATTCCACAACAGGATGGGTATGGGGTCCACTACCACACACACAGGATGGGTATGGGGTCCACTACCACACACAGGATGTGTATGGGGTCCACTACCACACCACAGGATGGGTATGGGGTCCACTACCACCCACAGGATGGGTATGGGGTCCACTACCACACACAGGATGGGTATGGGGTCCACTACCACACACAGGATGTGTATGGGGGTCCACTACCACCACAGGATGGGTATGGGATCCACTACCACACCACAGGATGGGTATGGGGTCCACTACCACACACAGGATGGGTATGGGGTCCACTACCACACACAGGATGGGTATGGGGTCCACTACCACACACAGGATAGGTATGGGGTCCACTACTACACACAGGATGGGTATGGGGTCCACTACCACACACAGGATGGGTATGGGGTCCACTACACACACACAGGATGGGTATGGGGTCCACTACCACACACAGGATGGGTATGGGGTCCACTACCACACACAGGATGGGTATGGGGTCCACTACCACACACAGGATGGGTATGGGGTCCACTACCACACACACAGGATGGGTATGGGGTCCACTACCACACAGAATGGGTATGGGGTATACTACCACACACAGGATGGGTATGGGTCCACTACCACACACAGGATGGGTATGGGGTCCACAACACACACACACAGGGTGGGTGCGGGGTCCACTACCACACACAGGATGGGTATGGGGTCCACTACCACACGCACAGGATGGGTATGGGGTCCACTACCACACACAGGATGGGTATGGGGTCCACTACCACACACACAGGATGGGTATGGGGTCCATTACCAAACACAGGATGGGTATGGGTTCCACTACCACACACAGGTTGGGTATGGGGTCCACTACCACACACACAGGATGGGTATGGGATCCACTACCACATACAGGGTGGGTATGGGGTCCACTACCACACACAGGGTGAGTATGGGATCCACTACCACATACAGGGTGGGTATGGGATCCACTACCACACACAGGATGGGTATGGGGCCCACTACCACACACAGGATGGGTATGGGGTCCACTACCACACACAGGATGGGTATGGGATCCACTACCACACACAGGTGGGTATGGGGTCCACCACCACACACACAGATTGGGTATGGGGTCCACTACCACACACAGGGTGGGTATGGGGTCCACTACCACACACACAGGATGGGTATGGGGTCCACTATCATACACACAGATTGGGTATGGGGTCCACTACCACACACACAGGATGGGTATGGGGTCCACTACCACACACAGGATGGGTATGGGATCCACTACCACACACAGGGTGGGTATGGGGTCCACCACCACACACACAGATTGGGTATGGGGTCCACTACCACACACAGGGTGGGTATGGGGTCCACTACCACACACAGGATGGGTATGGGGTCCACTACCACACACACAGGATGGGTATGGGGTCCACTACCACACACAGGGTGGGTATGGGGTCCACCACCACACACACAGATTGGGTATGGGGTCCACTACCACACACAGGATGGGTATGGGGTCCACTACCACACACAGGATGGGTATGGGGTCCACCACACACACAGGATGGGTATGGGATCCACTACCACACACAAGATGGGTATGGGGTCCACCACCACACACACAGGATGGGTATGGGGTCCACTGCCACACACAGGATGGGTATGGGGTCCACCACCACATACAGGGGGGTATGGGGTCTACCACCACACACAGGGTGGGTATGGGGTCCACTGCCACACACAGGATGGGTATGGGGGTCCACCACCACATACACAGATGTTGGGTATGGGGTCCACTGCCACACACAGGGTGGGTATTGGGGTCCAATACGACTCACAGGGTAGGTATGGGGTCCAATACGACTCACAGGGTAGGTATGGGGTCCAAGACGACTCACAGGGTAGGTATGGGGTCCAGTACGACTCACAGGGTAGGTATGGGGTCCAAGACGACTCACAGGGTAGGTATGGGGTCCAAGACGACTCACAGGGTAGTATGGGGTCCAAGACGACTCACAGGATGGGTAAGAGATGCATAATATACTAAAAGCCACTCACAAGTGACAGTCACTCACAAGTGACAGTCACTCACAAGTGACAGTCACTCACAAGTGACAGCCACTCACAAGTGACAGTCACTCACAGTGACAGCCACTCACAAGTGACAGTCACTCACAAGTGACAGCCACTCACAAGAGACAGCCACTCACAAGTGACAGTCACTCACAAGTGACAGCCACTCACAAGTGACAGTCACTCACAAGTGACAGTCACTCACAAGTGACAGTCACTCACAAGTGACAGTCACTCACAAGTGACAGTCACTCACAAGTGACAGCCACTCATGCATGTTCCTGCATGGAACTCTCACT
>WNGS01162179.1:33557-67415 GCA_020271785.1 Procambarus virginalis
AAGTAATACAAATCCTACACAAGGATAGAAAAACTGACTTCTGAAGCATATAGTGTCTGTTCGAGGAAAGCCAAAAAGAGCTATAACGTAGAAAGAACGCAGACAACACTACAAAAGAAGAAAATAATGCTTAAGCAAATACGACTTTCCCCACAAAGATGGAATAATTTAAACAGGGAGACTGAAGAAATCAAGCAGAGACTGAAGCATTCATATCCGAGTGAAGAAATGCAACTAGAACACAAATAAATTCAAGAAATAAAGAAAACCCCAAAATATTTGTACGCATGGGAGCCGGCGGCTGAGCGGACAGAACACTGGACGCGGGATTCTGTGGTCCCGGGATCGATCTCAAGCGCGCGGCGAGAAACAATGGGCAGAGTTTCTTTCACCCTGATGCCCCTGTTACCTAGCAGTAAATAGGTACCTGGGAGTTAGTCAGCTGTCACGGGCGGTGAAGGCCTGGTCGAAGACCGGGCCGCGGGGACACCAAAGCCCCGAAACCATCTCAAGATAACCTCTCAAAATATGCGAAATCAGAAGCAAAAACTACTGCCAGTATTGAACCTATTCGAACGACACTTACTGCAGGGTTAGCGTTCTATCTTTAATATTCATATTGGTGCCTTCGCTCCGCCCTCATAATCCAGCTATTCATTGCTATGTAGTTATACTTTCCTGACAATTACCTTACCCGACACAGGTGCAGTAATTATCAGGGGAAAGCGCTCACGCCAGTATGATCTATTCGTACGTGTCAAGGTTCATATACTGACAAAGAAATTAGTGAAATCCTAAAGAAAGCAGTATGAGGACATGTTTAGCACTCCAATAAACAGCCTGAAAGTGGATGATCCGGACAACTTCTTTATGCGTGATATCCAAACCCCTAAAATAAAACTGATATCAACACGAGCGTGGCAGATTTTGGAGAGAGAAATTGACAACATTTATAATGTTGTCAATTTCAGACAAATTGTCATGTTGTTGTCAAAGTTAAACAGGCAGTATTTTCAGGAATGCTTCTTCGAGCTTTGAGGGTATGCAGACCAGAGTATTTTGATGGAGATTGCAAAAATATATGAAATTGGGACGAGTTTGCAATACCCTAAAATGTTTTTGGATTGTTCGTTCGGACAAGCTAAGCGTACGTTTTATAATCACGTTCCCAAAGCGAAACTAGAAATTATAAACTCATCGGTGGTACCTTATGCGATTGGACTTTAAAAACTTTCCCCGGTTTTCAAGAAACTTAATATCAATATTGTGTTCACTAATAGTACGATCAAGTCCAATTTAATAAAAAATTCTCCTGATACAGCAGGTTGTGTATATTCGATTCCCTGCAATGATTGTGATTCTGTGTACCTTGGACAAATAGAAAGTCCTTACATTGCGGTTGTCCCAACATGCTTATACTTATTGACTGCCCAACACGTCTAGTGCATTGTATCACACAGCGAGTGTGATGGTTGACCTCAACTATCTAAGTGAGAATGGAATGGCGAGAATTAGCATCTACAAAACTGTGGTGGTTGCGTGGAAGAATCGTTGATCGTGTCGCCTTAATGATTCAGGTGCCAAATCAGCGGGCAATATGAGTACTGGTATGTAAGCAAACTCTGATCCATTTCTAAGTACACAATGATGTCACACCAGTTTAGACTTGAAAAATAAAACCGTGAAAGCGGTTTGCTGAGTACTCCATTTGACAATACTATAGTTAAGATATGTGTGCGCTCATTGGAGGCTTACAATCTTGTCACAGGACTTCATGCTGCTGATCCGCTTAACCTAGGGATTCCTAAGCGAATCGATACCTGCTGTCTGGTAATGGCATCTTACCTCGGGGATATTGGTGTCAATGCAGGTGCTGGACCGTAACCACTCCCTGTTTCCCTAGTCGTTGGATGTGACACGGCTCGAGCAGCGGGGGAACGGCGGGTAAACGTCGGGGAACGTCCTGCCAATGGCTTCTGTGGTTGTTCGCGGCATATACGCAGAGAAAAACAGTGTGGAACAATACCTAGGATAATCCACGCGCGACGACCTTAACATTTTTTAAGCGAATAGATAAGATTACCTGCTAACAACTGCAGAAACATTTAGTCTCGGGGTAACAACGATGGCTTGGGATCAATGTGCCTCTCTGATTGGAACACACTCCAAGCCGTGTGTATAGTATACTGGTGATGTCGTATTTTCACGTTTCCCTCACTACGGGCTCACCATAGCTCGTGCTACTGTGGAACTTCGTTGTTCCAGGTAGCGACTCTTTAACAACCACCACCCCCAGAGGTGGTCTTCCCACACAATATTGAGAGCGTGAGTCAAGCAGCCTGGCCCGCTGCTAGAGCCATCTCACCACCTCCGTCCATCCATATACTGTCCACTCTCACCATCCATCCATGCTCGAGCCATGTCGCGTTCATTCATCCATCATCCGCCCGTCTCCATCCATCCACCCGTCTCCATCCATCCATCCGCCTCCATCCATCCATCTCCATCCATCCATTTATGCATCTCCTCCATCCATTTAGGCACCTCTCAATTCCATCATCATCCTCTCCACTCCATTCTACCGTCATATCCTCCTTTTTATATACCTGGTTGATCTACCGCGTTTTGATGGTGTTCTGGAGTTTCGTCTACTCCCCAGCCCGCCCGAGGTCCAGGCTTGACTGTGAGAGTTTGTTCCACCAGGCTGTTGCGTGGAGCGGCCCGCAGCCCCATACCCACACACAGCCCGGTTGGTCCGGCACTCCTTGGAGGAATAAATCTAATTTCCTCTTGAAGATGTCCACGGTTGTTCCGGCAATATTTCTTATGCTATATACACATACACCGTTAGATTATAAGGCACAAGGAGTGTATCAGTAACATGGTAACAGTAACTCCCGTCGCCCGTCTCTCTTATCCACACTATAATCCTGCTTTCCACTTTTAACTATTTACACCATAAACAATTATCTCCGTCTGAAGAAATACATAAACGTATAATTACCGTGTCATAAATATCAGTGATCTTTCAACACAGACGAAGACAATGTTCAAACTTCTACAGCACCCAAGAAATTGTACACTTAATTCTTGTCGCTTTTAACACAGCTTTAAACATTGACAATACATTTCATAACGATAACTATACGTCTTCAGGACGTTAATTTCTTCATGCTAGCACACGACTCGTAGACGTGTCCGACGAGGTGATTCAGGTTAAACTGCTCCGGGGTGCGGAGCCGAAAGTGACTGCAGCCTAATGGCGCCAAAACGTCGCCTGGGTCTCCTGGAGCCGTCGGTTCTGATTGGTGGGCTCACTCACCTCTCGTCAACTGACCGCGCAGTCCGCGGGGCCATACAACACCCAATACCGTCCGCCTTGTTTCTGGGTTTGCAGAGAATTTCAGATATGAGATTACGGTGTGACGAACGCACTCAAATATTAGTGTCCTAATACAAAAACTTTTCCAACAAGAGATGCTTAAACCAATGATATGGTATTCTCATTAAAAACTAGTGCTATCTAGGGCTGAGTACTTTTGCACATTAACAGACCCATTGAAAGCTGGAGAAAGTGTAATCTGGGAAGAACGTGCAGAAAACTCCACTGTTCTAAATCCATTCAATTTAATAATAATCCATTCAATCCAAGTCTCAATAATATCAAATTATTGAGACTGCTTAAATATCGCGAACTTTACTCTTGGAACACTGGCAAAAGAGAGAGAGAGAGAGAGAGAGAGAGAGCGAGAGAGAGAGAGAGAGAGGAGAAGAGAGAGAGAGAGAGAGAGAGAGGAGAGAGCGAGAGAGAGAGAGAGAGAGAGAGAGGAGAGAATTATTTACACCTGGAAAATAATTGGTTTTCAAATCTACACTCGAAAATAATGACAAGATCGGAAGGTATGGCAGATGTGCCCAATACCCACTCTGAAGAGGTGGGTGCTCAAATGGGTACGGTGAACGACAACTGTATAAACATTACAAGTCCAAGACTCGTCAACACTCTCCCTCGAGATCATTTGTGCGTAACTACCCGACCTCTTTCGGTGATCGAGAGGGAACTTGATAAACACCTCTAAAAGGTACCTGATCAACCAGCCTGTAACTTGTACGTAAGATTACAAGCAGCGGCATCAAACAGCTTAATTGACCAAACAGCCTGTTCAGAGCGCGGGCCGCAGATACATTGATCCTCGGAAACACCTAGCTTAGGGTGTTTAAGGGCGCCTGACAGCTGAGCGGAAAGCGCTTTGGATTCGTAGTCCTGAGGTTCCGGGTTCGATCCCCGATGGGCGGAGACAAATGGGCAAAATGTTTCTTTCACCCTGATGCCCCTGTTACCTAGCAGTAAATAGATACCTGGGAGTTAGACAGCTGCTACGGGCTGCTTCCTGGGAGGTGTGTAACAAAAAGGAGGCCTGGTCGAGGACCGGGGCGCGGGGACACTAAGCCCCGAAATCATCTCAAGATAACCTCAAGAAGAAGATAGGGGTTATCTCAAGGTAACGTAATCTACGGGGCTGCACTTCTTAATTAAATAAACAACACAATGTTTTCATTTAAACTAAAATCTCAAGTTTTAAGTCTTTACAATAAAGCATTCTCGAAATAGCGAACAGAAACCTCCCAAAATAATCTAGATCTATAAAAGAGAATGTGTAACTGTTGGTCTCTCCAGAGCCTGAGGCTGGAGGTCTCGCCCGACTGTCACACAATTTGTATTTTTTATATATACAACAGTTTTGCATTCTTGAAGAGCTATTAGCACGCGTGGCGTTTCGGGCAGGTCCTTAATCTTAATTTTCCCCTGGAATACGACCGCCAAATCATTAACAACAGGTAACCATCACTGCTGGGGAACAGAGCGTAGAATTAAGGATTTGCGCCGAGGCAATCCTCCCGGCCAGGATACGAACCTAGGTCAAATCGCTCGCGAAGCGCCGTGGGGATTGTATTACCAGTGCGCCAATAGGACTGGTAAATGGCCCCAGGAAGCTGTCACAGTCAGTCGGGGTCGGCGACAGTGCCACACTTTAAGAAATATCGACGGAATCTAACTCTCCGTGAATTATCATCAGGAAGTATGAAATACAGGTTGTCAGTAGACTTGTTCAGCAGTCTCAGTGATACTTGGCGGGAATCGCTGGCGGGTGGCACCGGCACTGCTGCAGAAAATTCGTGTTAATTTCGTCTCCACTCAACATTGCATGGCCTAACTGCTGCCCAGCATGAGTTAAGTGCATGGAGACTTAATATGCATAACTCACTGCGAACCTCAACAGTAATCAACCAAAATCAACCAATTTTCGCCTGCCTATCGACGACCCTTCTGCCAAGCGTTCACTATACGCCTATCCCCACTATAATTCTCCAAGTATCTACCTCTAGAAACACTGCCAAGAATCTATCGCCGAAAACATGCCCAAACATAGCAACAAGCAAGGTAGGGGTGCCTCTCGCTCTTCAGCCATAACTCCTAGAGATCTGAATGGAACACTGGCAACGCTGCAATCCTCGCCGATGTTGGTAAACACAGCATCCGCTCCGCCTCCTCACTCCCCGCCTTCAACTCAACTCGAATCTCAAGCTTTAGAATTCATCCAATCTATGGCTCCCTGTCCAAACTTTAAACCTCTCAGGAGTAACCCATGGCTCCAGAAACTGCACAACCTTGTGCTAATGCAATCTGAAGCTATTTCGGCCCTCCAAGCCACAGTCACCCAACAACAACAAACCATAGACCACCTCCTTGAATCGTCGACGAACAACAACCAAGAAATTCTCAACTTACAAACTGTTGCAAATGACGCAATGGATCAATACAAAAGATTCAGGTCGAGGAACCCACTCAGCTCAAAGTGACTTCCTTCAAAAGCTGGAAAAACAAATCAATCTCCTCAGATTCACCAGGCGGCCTCCGAAGATGACCTAGAGCAACAACAACTTCATGACTCCCTGATAATTAGCTCTACTGATTACCTGATGAACAACAAGGTGAGAATGTTGTAACATAGCCCACACCCTAATTAGTTCAAAGATCAAAGTCAATGTTGATATCAAATCAGCTATCAGGATAGATAAAAACAGTTCCCGTAGCAGTAGGAGAATGCTCATCAAACTTGCAAATCCCTCTGTTAAGTTTGACCTCATACAATCAGCTGCTAAGCAAAAAACCAACCTCTATATAAATGAGTGCCTTACAAAGCAGCGTGGATCCCTCCTCTTCAGGCTGCGAAACATTCGCAAACTAAACCCTGGTCTTATCAAGCAGTGCTACACTAGGAATGGAACGATCATTGCAAAGAAGTTAAGTGCAGGAAAAAGATATGAAATAAAGTGTGACCAACAACTACTGGCTTCTTTAGTGATTGTGGTATATCTGAAAACCTGAACCCGACCAATGCCAATACTTAAAATAACTTTGAGTGCCTGAGTCTAACCTAACTAATCTAACTTTGTCCAATGTGTTGTCTCTGCCTTACCATTTACCTAATGTTCTCTCATTCATATAATTTCCTAAGTAATCAGTCAAGTCTCCATGCACTTATGCAAGCATCTACCTCAGTATCATTGTAAAATTTACTCTTAATCTAATCTTACCCTATTCTTTTTAAATTTAAATTTAATTGTTCTGATATATGTCATTTATTGAAATTAATTATTGATCTCATTTTGTTCTCTTAATTAAGTTCATACTAATTATAGGTTAAAAACTAAGCTAAATAAAATTAATTATCTAAGATTATTTTACTTTACAATCATCATTTGTCAAATTTGTATATATTCATCTTGACAGTCTCTACTTTTTTTTTTCTCTCCACCAAACTTGTGTATCCCTCATGGCTATCTAGTCTAGTGCTTTATTCTACTTCTAATTGTTTCAATTCTTTGTTTACTTGCATTATTGTTGTGTTTTGCTATAATTATTCTCTAATTATAGCAGACTTTGTATTTATGTAAGCATTTACCTCAGTGTCTTAGTAAAATCTTGCTCATAAAATAATCTTACCCTGTTATTTTGTTGTTTTTAATTTTTAAATTTAATTGTAATTTGATTTATACATCATTTATTGTAATTAATTATTGAGCTCTTTTTTTTCTTTTTCTTAAGTTCATACTAATTATAGGTTCACAACTAAGCTATATTAAATATTTATTTTAAGATTATCTTTACTTACGATTATTATTTGTCTCTTTATTTTTTTGCTATATATTATTCTTGTCAGTCTACTGATTTTTTCTTCTCTCTTAACCTAACTACTGTATCCTTCTCCGGGAATCTTTACTCTACTTCTAATTGTTTCTATTTTTTGTGTACCTACGTTTATTGTTGTGTTTTGCTATAATTACTTTCTATTTACAGCAGATTTAGTATTTAACTGTTCCTGTAATTGCTTATCTTATTGTATCGTGACATTATTGTTTCTATATGCTTACTGATATTGGTCCTGATCGAAATCTTCTGTCTCTTATCCACACAAATCAGCACATTGATCATCATTATTGCAGATATTACACAGCAAATCTTGCAAAAAACAAACTCCTAAATAGCATTTGCTTATCAGTTTACAACCAAAATGTTAGGTCACTTGGTAAACATTTTGATGATATAAATGCACTACTCACAGCACTAGGTACTAAATTATCATTCATCATTTTAACGAAACTTGGCTAAGTAATGACTATACCCAACTCTACAATTTAGCTGGTTATAAAGCCATTCATAACTGCAGGCCTAATAAAAAAGGAGGTGGCACAGCAATATATTACAAAGATACCTTCATCTGCAATAGTGTTATTAGTGATAGAGACGACTATTGTGAATATACCTTTGCCAAGTTCTCCAGTAAATCCCTTAAATCCTCCCCTGACTATCGGTGCCATCTATAGATTTCCTAATACCAACATAGCTTCATTCTCAGACAACGTAAGGAATCTTATCATAAATAACAATCTCAACAAAAATCACATCATTCTGGGAGGTGATTTCAATATTGACCTGGGTCTTCAAAACAACCCTCAAGTTGACTATTTCCGTAACAGCATGCACTCCTGTATGCTAATCCCCACAATCACCAAGCCCACCCGAGTCACTCAAACATCTGCCACTACCCTGGATCACTTATGGACTAATATAACAGCTCCCCTTACATCTGGGGTAATTTATGACAGAACAACTGACCACTATCCTACCTTCCTCATAGCAAACATGGACACAACACCACCAGAAAGCAAGAAACTCTCATTCAGGCTACACAGTGAATCAGCTTTAGGCAATCTCTCTAATGCACTTCACAATATTAACTGGGAATCTGAATTTAATAATACACAGGATATAAACTCATTAACTAACCTCTTTCTCTCCAAAACTCTAAGCCTCTACAACACTCACTGTCCCCTCCTTACCAAACAAGTAACTGATAAAATAAAAAATAACCCGTGGCTCACAAGTGGCATAATCAAATCAATCAACAAAAAACATGAATATGAAAAGAAATTTAGGATTGGCCTAATTACAAAGGAAGTAGTTAAGAGGTACTCATCAGTGCTTACCAGTATCATAAGAAAAGCTAAACTTTCATATTATGAGACTAGATTCAAAGAAGCAAAAGGCAACATGAAAAGCACATGGAAAACCATCTCTAATATCCTACGAACTAAACAACACTCCCACAACCAGATAACACTCTCTAAGGATGGCCTTACACCGTCATCTGATTTAGAAAATGGCGAATGAATTTAATAGCTTCTTTTCATCGGTTGGTGCTAACCTTGCCAGTAAAATCCCACAGAATCAGACACATATCAACACACATCTCTCAGGCAGCTATCCAAACCCTCTTCTCCTTTCACCAGTCAGCCCGACAGATGTTGTGTTCATCATACACTCACTAAAAACCAAAGCTGGGAACATCAGTGAAATATCATCCATTGTATACAAGAGAGCCTCCAACGCACTTGCACCACCTATAGCTCTGCTGTTCAACAAATCCCTTGAGTGTCAAACCTTCCCTGATATCCTTAAGGACACTGGCCTGCAGTTCAGTGCCTCTTGTCTGTCACCCTTTTTATATATTGATACTACATTAGCAGTCTTCCATATTTCTGGTAGGTCTCCCGTTTCCAGTGACCTACTACACACTAATGAGAATGGCAAACAAAGCGCTCCTGCACACTCTTTCAATACCCACGGTGAGATTCCGTCAGGCCCAACAGCCTTTCTCACGTCCAGCTCCAATATGTGCCTCTTGACCTCACCTCTTGTAATTTCTAACCCTTCCAAGGTCGCCTGGTTTGCTGCCACCTCTCCTAGCGCCGTGACGTCTCCTTGTTCTATTGTAAAGACCTCCTGGAACCTCTATGTTCTTCACACACCTCTTTGTCATTCTCTGTGTACCTGTCCTCACCCGTTCTAAGTTTCATCACCTGTTCCTTCACTGTTGTTTTCCTCCTGATGTGACTGTGTAGTAGCTTTGGTTCAGTCTTGGCTTTATTAGCTATATCATTTTCATATCTTTTCTCAGCTTCTCTTATACTAACATAATCCTGGTTCTCTGGTATCTCTCTTTACTTTCTGTGTGTGTGTGTGATGAGGCAGGGGCTTAGGGGGGGGGGTGTGCGAGAGAGATGAAGCAGGGGCTGAAGACCTGCAAAAATAGGCCCATGCCACCTATACCGTTACATTGGTACACCTGTAATTTATCCTGTAAATAAACATAAACATCAGCTACACGTGCACTCGGCCTGTACACCTCGCGGAAGTATTAATCAAGACAAAATCCAATAAATGTTAACACTTTCAATCAATTAAATCGGCTTTATGATCTACGCCATCGACAGCTGAAGTGACTAGTTTCTCCACCTAGATGAAGAGCTGGGCCTTCCCTTCTTACATGTCGTGTTGAACAGCGTCTCGGTCGTGTTGAACAGTGTCTCGGTCGTGTTGAACAGCGTCTCGGTCGTGTTGAACAGCGTCCTGGTCGTGTTGAACAGCGTCTCGGTCGTGTTGAACAGCGTCTTGGTCGTGTTGAACAGCGTCTTGGTCGTGTTGAACAGCGTCTCGGTCGTGTTGAACAGCGTCTCGGCCGGGCTGAACAGCGTCCTGGTCGTATTGAACAAGTCAGCTTGAAGCAGCACCACATTCCCCCAAATATCCACTTATCAAATAATGAGTCGACCCAAAATTACGGAGTTAAAATTGTTTTGTGTTTGGGCGCGGTGGACCGCGGTGGACCGCTCTAGCCCGCGGGTATATAATGGTCACTTGCACAAGTTCCGGAGAGCGGTGGGAAGTGCGCGCGGTTATCTCAACTCACAGGGGGATGAGGGTTGTAGTGAGGCTTATAACTGCCAGTCACTCACAAGCTGCAAGGGCAGGGTTGTGGAACAGCATCTGGTCGCCAACTGCTGACGTACGAGAGACCATCTATATATCATTTTCAAGAAACCGTGAAAGGAAAAACGTCACGGCAATCATGAAAGGGGAAATATGCAACTTGAATGGGACATAAATTTGGCGCGGAGCGATCCGGAGCGCATGCAACAGTTCAGTGCAAAGTATTTCTTTAAAATGACCTCAGGAAATTGTACTAAAAATGTGGATGTTTTGAGTATCCACGATAGAATTTTTTTTTAAATTTGTGAGTTATTACACTGATATTAAAGGTTTTAAATTATTAAACCCCCCATCTCTTCTCCCCCCTATTTCCTCCTCTATCTCCTCCTACTCTACTGCGTGTGTATTGATCGCGTCTGCCTGTCTGATCCTTGCCGGAATTTCGTAAAGTAATGTTGATCTGTTCGTGTCTGAACCATGTGGTGTTTGGAGACTGGTGAGGCCCCATAACACAAGTTTATATTTTCGTGGGGGAGCCGAGATCTCTGAGGACTAATGTGGTGTGTGAGAACGCCGGCCGCCTAGTGTACTGGTGTTCCAGCTATCAGTCTATGGAATCATTTGGGCCTTGAATCACCAGTACTCGAATAATGTGGGAGACAAACTACCTGTAGAACTCTAAATTTGTATCTATAATGGAATGAATATTTATCAAGCAAGGATAGAAGAGTGGAAATGTGTGTGTGTGTGGGGGGGGGGGGGAGGGGGGTGGATGGAACTGTTTGCAAAACCGCCTGTGCAGTGGACCAACAATTTGGACTAACTGTAGTGTATTTGTCTATATTCCTGTTCTTCTCCGTGTCTGTGTGTCTAGCCCCCGGCCACCACGCTCCTGCCTTCTCGCTCACCCCCCCCCTCCACGCTCCCTCCGCCCTCCTCGCTCCCCCCCCCCTCCACGCTCCTGCCCTCCTCGCTCCCCCCCCTCCACGCTCTCCCCTCACTGTTGAACAAGTCCCCCCACCACATATCCCACACCCCTTACCAAGCACCAACCCCCGCCAGCCACCCCCCTTCCCCTCACAGCTTGTGTATTATGGGTCTTATAAGTTAATACAAAGTATGATGAGTTTTTTTTTATATAACATACTGGGTTGTACACCCAGGTGTGTCTCATTCCCCCTCCTCCCCTCTCTGGTAGTGTATCATCCCCCTTTCATCCCCCTCTCCTGCATCCCTACCAACTTTCTCTGTTTCCAGGCCATCTATTCCCTCTTAACCCCATCTCCACCCTCTCATGCTCTCCTCTCCACCTGTCTTACCTCTCCTCGCATCTTCCACCTCTCCACCTTTCGCCTCCTCCGCTTCCCTTTCTTTAAACATCCCCCTCTCCTTCCCTCTCCTTTCTCATCTTCCATAAAATTTAATAATACGAAGTTTTTTGTTTTTATTAACACATTTAGGTTCATCTACAATTGTGAAGCTACCCTAGACTATATGAAGGGGAGTACAGTGTGTCAACAATCTAGCTATCGGAGGCTAAAAATCCCCGTCACACAGGATGGTTAGTCATACAGAGGCATGTGATCAGTAGTCTGCACTAGCAGACTCCGGGTGCATTATGAGGATATCAACAACACAAGTAATCTGCACTGGCATACTCTGGGTGCATTATGTGGATATCATGAAGATATCAGCATGAACAGATATGACAAACTCATGAACTTATATATTTTTTTTATTAATACATGAGGTACATCTGCATTAGTGCAGCTACCCTAGACTATATGAAGTGGAGTACATTGTGTCAAAAAAGCTAACTAGGTGATGCTAAAAAATCCCCATCACACAGGATGGTTAGTCATACAGAGGCATGTGATAAGCAGTCTGCATTGGCAGACTTCGGATGCATTTTGAGGATATCAACACAAGCGTGAATAAGGCAGCAGTGGTAATAAAAGTCCCCATCTCGCAGGATGGTTAGTCATACAGGGCCATATGTTTAGTAGTCTGCACTGGCAAATTTTGGGTACACTGTGAGGATATCTTCAAGAATACGAGAGTGAATAAAGTAATTGCAAAGCTCCGGCTTTAAGAGAATGAGAGCTAAACAACTCTACGGACAACACACGACCATAGAGTTGACATGTGTCTGTCCGTAGACACTATTTTTTTAGTCTGTATTTTCGTGCCACGTCGTTCATTTTAGCACTATATTTTTGGCAATAGAATAGCGCGCAATTTAAAACAAATCCCAAAATAATTGCACCATAAATGGATTTTTGGCAAATTTGTTGTCAATGACGGCGTAACGTCATGGGCCTAAATACTTTTTTTTTTAATGATTGCCCGGAAGTCAACACGAAGTCAGTTTTTTTTTAATACATGAGGTACATCTGCATTAGTACAGCTATAAGTAAAGTTTTTTTTTTTTTATTAATTCCTTAGGTACATCTGCATTAGTGCAGCTACCCTAGACTATATGAAGTGGAGTACAGTGTGTCAAAAAAGCTAACTAGTTGATGCTAGAAAATCCCCATCACACAGGATGGTTAGTCATACAGAGGCATGTGATAAGCAGTCTGCACTGGCAGATTCCGGATGCATTTTGAGGATATCATCAACACAAGATTGAATAAGGTAGCAGTGGTAATAAAGGTCCCCATCTCGCAGGATGGTTAGTCATACAGGGCCATATGTTTAGTAGCCTGCACTGGCAAATTTTGGGTACACTGTGAGGATATCTTCAAGAATACGAGAGTGAATAAAGTAATTGCAAAGCTCCAGGTACCTCATGCCAACTGGTCTGAAAGGTCTAATAACTGGGCATTCAGTGATGTAGTGCGGGAGATCGTGCCGTAGTTCCTGCTCACAGAGTTTGCAACTGGAGTGCTCAGGATTGGGAGATCCGTCACCTGCAGCCACCTGCCACAGGTAACGGTAACCCAACCTGATCCTTGCAACCACTGTGTCGCACAGTCTAGTGGACGTTTTGTGCTGCCCATAGATGTAGGTTTCAGATCTGAACAAATCATAGCTTTTTATACTAGTACTTTCAGGTCGTTGGGAGTCAGTAAGTTCTTTCCTATCAGATCTGAATGTTTGGATCAATACAGTTTTGACAGCAGAGATGGGGATACCTAGATCTAAGTCAACTTCAAACTTGTTACACGCTAATTTGGCTGCAATGTCTGTTTCATTATGATGGGTTATATTTATGTGTGAAGGTATCCATACAAAGGAAATTCGAGACCCTTTACTCTGTGCATCAATTAGGTCATTTATAATTGGGAGTATGAGGTTCTTGCTATCGATCTTCCAAGAGAAGTTTTCGATTGCTTGAAGAGCAGACTTTGAATCACAGAATATTATTCCTCCTCCAATGTTTTTTAATGTACTGGTAGCTAAGTGTAATGCTGCTAGTTCTGCTTGTGTGGAGGTCAGCCAGTTGTTTAACCTGACACTGACAGTCTTTGTGCAAATATTATTTCTATAAAACCTACATGCTGCTGCAGTCCGTCCAGTAGAGGATTGGACTGAGCCGTCGGTGTAGACACAGTGCTCGTGAGATCTTAACCCTCGATGGAGGAGGCAATTGTTTCAAGAGTGACAGCTTTGAGAAGAGCAAGATTCTCATTATCTTTCTTGGTGACAGGTGTGTATGATACTTGAATGGTGGGGTACAGATAAAGAGGAATATCAGAGATAGGTAGATTGCACTTAAAAGGGATGTTAAGTATGAGGAGATTGTAAGCATTGTTCCTCAGCCATTTATCATAAAAGGAGTGAGTTGGTATATCGGCACCGGTCAATAGGGTGTTAACAGCACTAAATAATTTGTCTCTGAGCAATGCAGGAGATGTAGGGTCTCTCATGACTTTAAGGCAAAAGGTGGTGTTGACTTGCATTATTCTCTCTTGTATGGTTGGAAGCTTCAGTTCTTCCCGCATGTTGATGATTCTTGTGCATCTTGGGGCACCAAGAATTATCCTCATGGCCTCATTCTGTACTACTTCAAGTTTCTCCAACACAGAGGAGGGGAAATTAATTAAGTGCAGAGCATTATAATCAACGAGAGATCTAACAAACATCATATAGAATAGTCTAGCATATTTAATATTGATACCAATATTCCTACCAGTAAGTGTTTTCAATGGTTTTAGTCTTTCTTTTAACCTACAGAGTAGATCATTTACAATGTCACTGTTAATACCAACTCCAAGGTATTTGTGCTGCCTACACGTTTCAATGTTCTGGTTGTTGACCTTGAAAGTTATAGGGACACGAGTATTCTCTCGGGGATGGAGAACTCTGGATTTAGTTATAGAGATAACAAGACCACATTCAATGCTTTTAGCAGCGAATGAATCAAGTAGAGCTTGCAGTCTAGTTTGGGAATTTGCAACAATGCATATATCATCGGCATAACAAATGACGGCTTCATCAGGTAGTGTGGGAATATCAATTGTTAATTTATGCATCAGAACATTGAACAGTGTAGGACTTAGCACTCCACCCTGGGGTGTACCCAACTCAAAGCGTGCACAAAGTTTACTTTTGACCCCTTGAAAAGGACTGAGGCGGTTCTGTTACTCAGGTAACCCTGAGCCATGTCAACAGTCTTCCCTTAACTCCAAAAGAGGCTAGCTGTTCTAGGATTATTTCTCTGTTTGCTGTATCAAAGGCAGTTTGGAGATCAATAAATGCCGCCTGAGAGTTTGGTCCCTCTCTGATAAAATACTCAGCAAAGCAAGTTTGTGTGCTTCTTCCAGGGAGAAAACCATACAGGTTAGGGGCAAGGTGGGGCTTGATTTGAAACATTAGTCTGTCGAGAATAATTCTCTCAAGAACTTTACACATGCACGACGTCAGAGAAATGGGTCTAAATTTTTGTGAATTAGGCTTGGGTATGGGTATTATGAGTGCCTGTGTCCAGCGGTCAGGTAAGACACCCTGCTTAGACTTGATTAAACAATTCTAGCAGAGGGCTATTTGGCAGCTCAGCAAGTACTCTCATGGTGTTGTATGTGATGCCATCCTCTCCAGGAGAGGTAGCCTTACCTTTCTTGAGTGCATGTTTAATTTCAAAGGGGTTATGCCATAGTTATCATCGGCCNACAGTGAGCTTCACCCCACAACAGCCTCACCCACAACAGCCTCAGGACACAACAGGGACCTCACCCACAACCAGCCTCAGGACACAACAGGGAGCCTCACCCCACAACAGCCTCACCCCACAACAGTTTCAGGACACAACAGTGAGCTTCACCCCACAACAGCCTCACCCCACAACAGCCTCAGGACACAACAGCGAGCCTCACCCCACAACAGCCTCAGGACACAACAGCGAGCCTCACCCCACAACAGCCTCACCCCACAACAGCCTCATGACACAACAGTGAGCTTCACCCCACAACAGCCTCACCCACAACAGCCTCAGGACACAACAGGGAGCTCACCCCACAACAGTCTCAGGACACAACAGCGAGCCTCACCCCACAACAGCCTCACCCCACAACAGCCTCAGGACACAACAGTGAACTTCACCCCACAACAGCCTCAGGACACAACAGCGAGCCTCACCCACAACAGCCTCACTCCACAACAGCCTCAGGACAAACAGCGAGCCTCACCCCACAACAGCCTCAGGACACAACAGGGAGCCTCACCCCACAACAGCCTCACCCCACAACAGTGAGCCTCACCCCACAACAGCCTCACCCCACAACAGTGAGCCTCACCCCCAACACAGCCTCAGGACAAACAGTGAGCCTCACCCCACAACAACCTCAGGACAACAGTGAGCCTCACCCCACAACAGTCTCAGGACACAACAGCGAGCCTCACCCCACAGCAGCCTCAGGACACAACAGCCTCACCCCACAACAGCCTCACCCCACAACAGTCTCAGGACACAACAGCGAGCCTCAGGACACAACAGCGAGCCTCACCCCACAACAGTCTCAGGACACAACAGCCTCACCCCACAACAGCCTCAGTACACAACAGCCTCACCCCACAACAGCCTCACCCCACAACAGCCTCAGGACACAACAGTCTCAGGACACAACAGCGAGCCTCACACCACAACAATCTCACCCCACAACAGTCTCAGGACACAACAGCCTCACCCCACAACAGCCTCACCCCACAACAGTCTCAGGACACAACAGCCTCACCCCACAACAGCCTCACCCACAACAGTCTCAGGATACAACAGCCTCACCCCACAACAGTCTCAGGACACAACATCGAGCCTCACCCCACAACAGCCACCCCCACAACAGCCTCGCCCCACAACAGTCTCGCCCCACAACAGCCTCACCCCACAACAGCCTCACCCCACAACAGCCTCACCCCACAACAGCCTCACCCACAACAGCCTCACCCCACAACAGCCTCACCCCACAACAGCTCACCCCACAACAACCTCACACCACAACAGCCTCACCCCACAACAGTCTCAGGACACAACAGGGAGCCTCACCCCACAACAGTCTCAGGACACAACAGGGAGCCTCACCCCACAACAGTCTCAGGCACAACAGCGAGCCTCACCCCACAACAGTCTCAGGACACAACAGCGAGCCTCGCCCCACAACAGCCTCACCCCACAACAGTATCAGGACACAACAGCGAGCCTCACCCCACAACAGTCTCAGGACACAACAGCGAGCCTCACCCCACAACAGCCTCACCCCACAACAGTCTCAGGACACAACAGCTTCACCCCACAACAGCCTCACCCCACAACAGCCTCACACCACAACAGTCTCAGGACACAACAGTTTCACCCCACAACAGCCTCACCCCACAACAGTCTCAGGACACAACAGCCTCACCCCACAACAGCCTCACCCCACAACAGCCTCACCCCACAACAGTCTCACCCCACAACAGCCTCACCCCACAACAGTCTCACCCACAACAGTCTCAGGACACAACAGTCTCAGGACACAACAGCCTCACCCCACAACAGTCTCAGGACACAACAGTCTCAGGACACAACAGTCTCAGGACACAACAGCCTCACCCCACAACAGCCTCACCCCACAACAGCCTCAGGACACAACAGCCTCACCCCACAACAGTCTCAGGACACAACAGCCTCACCCCACAACAGCCTCACCCCACAACAGCCTCACCCCACAACAGCCTCACCCCACAACAGTCTCAGGACACAACAGCCTCACCCCACAATAGCCTCACCCCACAACAGCCTCACCCCACAACAGTCTCACCCCACAACAGCCTCACCCCACAACAGTCTCACCCCACAACAGCCTCACCCCACAACAGTCTCACCCCACAACAGCCTCACCCCACAACAGCCTTACCCCACAACAGTCTCAGGACACAACAGTCTCAGGACACAACAGTCTCACCCCACAACAGTCTCACCCCACAACAGCCTCACACCACAACAGTCTCAGGACACAACAGCCTCACCCCACAACAGTCTCACCCCACAACAGTCTCAGGACACAACAGTCTCAGGACACAACAGTCTCACCCCACAACAGTCTCAGGACACAACAGTCTCACCCCACAACAGTCTCAGGACAACAGTCTCACCCCACAACAGTCTCAGGACACAACAGCCTCACCCCACAACAGTCTCAGGACACAACAGCCTCACCCCACAACAGTCTCAGGACACAACAGCCTCACCCCACAACAGTCTCAGGACACAACAGCGAGCCTCACCCCACAACAGTCTCACCCCACAACAGTCTCACCCCACAACAGTCTCACCCCACAACAGCCTCACCCCACAACAGTCTCACCCCACAACAGTCTCACCCCACAACAGTCTCACCCCACAACAGTCTCAGGACACAACAGCCTCACCCCACAACAGCGAGCCTCACCCCACAACAGCCTCACCCCACAACAGTCTCAGGACACAACAGCCTCACACCACAACAGTCTCAGGACACAACAGCGAGCCTCACCCCACAACAGCCTCACCCCACAACAGCCTCACCCTACAACAGCCTCACCCCACAACAGCCTCAGGACACAACAGCGAGCCTCACCCCACAACAGCCTCACCCCACAACAGCCTCAGGACACAACAGCCTCAGGACACAACAGTCTCCGGACACAACAGCCTCACCCCACAACAGCCTCAGGACACAACAGCGAGCTTCACCCCACAACAGCCTCACCCCACA
This sequence comes from Procambarus virginalis, assembly GCA_020271785.1. Classification (NCBI taxonomy): domain Eukaryota; kingdom Metazoa; phylum Arthropoda; class Malacostraca; order Decapoda; family Cambaridae; genus Procambarus; species Procambarus virginalis. The sequence continues at coordinate 52,068 of WNGS01162179.1, forward strand.
AAAGTCTCAGGACACAACAGCCTCAGGACACAACAGTCTCAGGACACAACAGTGAGCCTCACCCCACAACAGCCTCAGGACACAACAGCGAGCTTCACCCCACAACAGTCTCAGGACACAACAGTGAGCCTCACCCCACAACAGCCTCAGGACACAACATCAATCACAGGCAAGAAAGGTAACATACTGAAAGGCAACAAAGTCCAGGTTGATTGACACTGGCGAGACTTGGAATCTAGCGGCGGCGGTGGTGGCGGGAGCGGTGGTGGTGGTGGCGGTGGCGGCGGCGGCGGTGGTGGCGGTGGTGGTGGTGGTGGTGGGAGCGGTGGGAGCGGTGGTGGTGGCGGCGGCGGTGGTGGTGGTGGCGGGAGCGGTGGTGGTGGCGGCGGTGGTGGTGGTGGTGGCGGGAGCGGTGGTGGTGGCGGGAGCGGCGGTGGTGGCGGGAGCGGTGGTGGTGGTGGTGGCGGTGGTGGTGGTGGCGGGAGCGGTGGTGGTGGCGGGAGCGGTGGTGGTGGTGGCGGCAGGAGCGGTGGTGGTGGTGGTGGCGGCGGTGGTAATGGCGGGAGCGGCGGTGGTGGTGGTGGGAGCGGTGGTGGTGGTGGTGGTGGCGGCAGGAGCGGTGGTGGTGGTGGCGGCAGGAGCGGTGGTGGTGGTGGTGGTGGTGGTGGCGGGAGCGGTGGTGGTGGTGGCGGGAGCGGTGGTGGTGGTGGTGGCGGCAGGAGCGGTGGTGGTGGTGGCGGCAGGAGCGGTGGTGGTGGTGGCGGCAGGAGCGGTGGTGGTGGTGGCGGCAGGAGCGGTGGTGGTGGTGGCGGCAGGAGCGGTGGTGGTGGTGGTGGTGGCGGTGGCGGGAGTGGTGGTGGTGGCGGGAGCGGTGGTGGTGGCGGCAGGAGCGGGTGGTGGCGGCGGCGGGAGCGGTGGTGGTGGTGGCGGCGGCGGGAGCGGTGGTGGTGGTGGTGGTGGTGGTGGCGGCGGCGGGAGCGGTGGTGGTGGTGGCGGCGGGAGCGGTGGTGGTGGCGGCGGGAGCGGTGGTGGCGGCGGCGGCGGCGGCGGGAGCGGTGGTGGCGGCGGCGGGAGCGGTGGTGGCGGTTTATGTTGTTTCAGCCGCCACTGCCACCACAGCTGTGGCGTGCACAGCCAGGGGTGTCAGGGTGATCAACCGAGCACCACCACTGTTGAGCAGAGATAATCCTCGCCAGCCAAACCAACACTCTTCAAACCACTGTTATAATAACAAGGAATGAAAACCTCTCTTCCCCTCTAATAAACTTATTACACTAAATCTTTCCAACAACATTTTTCTTTATTAATGTTACTGTCTGCATTACTCTTTACTGCCACCATTACCACTCCCAAGATCAGTAAAGCGCACATTCCTCTATAACCACAAATACTATTGCCACCAGCGCTACCACCATTTTCTTGTCAACAGTTTATAGTAATTAGATGCTTCAATCTCAAACTATCACAACTAGGTATCCTCGGCTCTATACGCCCGCGTATAGTGAACTTAATCATTATATAAACACTATGAATACTAAAGCATCAATCGTACAAATACATATTTTAATCATATATAAAGACCAGCAAATAGTTGCTTTATGTCATGCTGAACTCTTCGTTTTATAATTATACACAAGCTTTATCGCCAGCCAGGAGGCTTGATGAGAGAGCGGGCCGCGGGGACGTTGATCTCAATCCCTGCAAGGTAGCCTTCACTACCATGAGGCACTACAACATTGCACGGAGATAATACAAAATAAAAGCAAAACGTAATTACATGCCCATGCACTACGCCCCAGGCAAAAATTCATGTAATTGAAATTTCACCAAGAATTTAAAACAAAACCATCACAGCCTAAGTACTGGTGTTATCCACCGTCGCACTTAAACAGTGTTGATCCCTCCTAGACCGGTAGCACACGTGGATTAACAGGTAAAGTACGGCATGGATATTCATTTTCTTCTCAAATCAAAATCAAGTCGAGAAGAGCCTTTATACCTCTACTTAATATCTAATTTGAGAATGAGAAAAAAAGTAAACTTTCACATCCTTCGCAGACGCTACAAAAATCAACATTAAAATTACCTCAGTAGAATAAATTAAAAACTACAAGCCGACATCAATACACGCCTTCGACTAAGGCAATACAAAAATAACTTTTTAACAGTGATAATTTTCAGGTATTTAAGTATTACATAAAGATCTTAAACGAAACACAAGGTACAAGACAATCAAATCGTCTCATATATGAAAAAAAAGATAATGTACCTGAGAATAATGTCAAGATCTATCATTTAGCGAGCATAACAGAAACATGGCATCAACTAGGAAAATGATACGAGTAGATAATGAGAACCTTCAAATCCAGGTATTAACCCCCCCCCTTCTCTACCACCTACGCCCAGTGAAGTTACTATTCATATCACTTTTGCTTCCCCCCCCCCCCCCCCCCGAGTACTGCTCGGTATTCATCCTTTCAACATAGGAGAGATTTCAGTAATAGAAGGAATCTAGAACACATGTACGACACTTTCACTGCAAAACGCTAAATTATTGGGAATGTTAAAGCTCTGAAAATTGTACTCTTTAGAAACTGTACGAGAGAGGAGTCACATGATGTATCAATAATAAAATACTGAAATGCAAGGTTTTAAATGTGCTCAGCAAAACAACATGCTGGAACGACAGGTTTGGTGGGGAAATGCAGAACAGAAGCGACATATTCCCAATCAGACAGAACACACTATGAACATCAGGAGGTCCACAATCATTCAATATCCTCCGAAGCAAACATAAGAAATATTACGGATAGAAAAGTAGAAGGGTTCAAGAAACAATTAAGACAAGTTCGTGCAAAAAGTGATGGGCCAATCAGGTTGTAATGGACACGTGGGCCGCTCCAAGCAGCAGCCTTTCAGATGAAGTAATCACAAGCCCGGCCTGGTTCTAGTCCGGGCTTGTCGAGTAGAAGAACTCCCAAAACTCCGGATGCTCCTGCCTCTCGCAATTACTAGACCACGATGACATGGTCTACGATGCAAAGGAATACGAGCAATATGCCGAGGTAAACATACAAAAACCTAGCGAAAGCGTTTGACATGCATTTATACCAGGACGAAGATATTTTAAACGTTGGAACAGAGAGAATGCATGGAACTGGATGAAATAACCACTTGCATACCAGAATCACACACATAATTACACACCACAACAGAGCTACAATTGAGAACTTTGCCTCCTCAACGCAAGCAGAGCTAACTGCCATTGTTATGGCGTTACGATTCCTTGAAAAAAAAACTAATGATGCAGTGATCTGCACTGATTCAAAAGCAGCACTGCAAAGCCTAAATAAAAATCGTCAGAAAATCTTGCGATAGTCGCTGAAATTAAGAGAGCTGTGAGGGTACTAACCAACCAGGGAAGAGTCATCAAGTTCCTGTGGATCCCCTCCCATGTTGGAATGTGGAAATGTGGAAATGAAGGAGCAGATGTGCTGGCTGCTGAAGGCGCTGAAGGAGACCATATTGAATACTTCATACCCAAGACTCTTCTACAAATTAGAGGTATTGTCAGGCAACATCACCGTGACAAGGTAACCGAGAAAAAAAGGATACAAGCACAAACCAATGAATCTGTACGATGGTACAATATGGTTGCAGCTGGCAATCCCAATCATTATGGACGAAGAGGAGGAGGACGCGGTAGAGAATCAGTAATAGCAAGAATCCGTCTTGGATACAAATATCCATGGAGATACGGAATGGAAACTACAGTTGATCAGCGAAGTTGTAGAATCTGTGATGAGAGTGACGGACACCGCCTTGACCACTATCTACATGAATGTGAACACCTGAGAGACATTAGAAATGTGTAGAATAATAAACCCTACATTGAGTTAGGAAAACACTGTCAAATATTGATACTGTTCTTGAAAAGATTCCCCCATTTTACACCCGCAAGATAACCTAAGATTTTAAGGGTTGACAGGTGTTAATCTTCTAGTTCTGTTCTTCTAGAGCTGTTCACTTGAGACAGTTAAGCAAGTCCCAGCTATGTCTGGGTATAAGTGACAGGATGAACAACACAGCGGGTTATCTTCCTATTGGGAAGTGTTGTACATGCTGCTATGGTGGTGTGTCCTCTCACAGGATGAGTGGCGCTGCCCAATAAACTCGCCCCTCGGGGCAAAATTTAGATTTTTTTAACTACGACAGGCAACAACCAGCACTGGTCAGAACAAACTATGTCCATGCATAATGGACCTGCCAGAAAAGTCTCTCAGTCAAACTACCCTAAATAGACTAACATTATTTATCTTTGCCATCATTCAAGGACTAAAAACAAGAACAAAAAACAAAGTACCATTCATAAATGGCCTCCTCACCGAGTCAAATGCAGTATTTGGAGCTTTCACAGAAACTCATACAGGGGAATTCTTGGACAGTGAGATCTGGATACCAGAATATAATCTATACAGATGTGATAGGGTAAATAGGTCACATGGAGGAGTGGGTCTATATATTAGGGAAGACTTTGTATGCTCGGAGCTCCTCAACTCTACAATTGAGGTGGTAGAGGAACTGGGAGTAAAAATAGAGAAAATAAACCAAGTTATTATTCTAATATACAAACTGCCACGTGCAATAGCCGAGGAATTCACAGAACAGATAAAACAAAATAGAGAATAGCCTTGATAATTTAGAGAACCCAATACCTGATATTATCTTCGTACGTGACTTCAACTTGTCTAGTCTAAGATGGAGAATATCAAACAATAATAATATACCAGAAAATCTATCGGGACCTAACCAACCACAGATTAGAGAACTACTGAGATTCTGTGACAAATGTTCACTCAACCAACAGATATCAGAGTCAACGAGAAATGAAAATATTCAAGATCTGGTCTTTACAAACAATGAAGACATAATCAGGGACATTACGATATCAGATACCACATACTCAGATCACAAGCTCATTGAAGTGCAAACTACCATCAATACTCAAAATGGACCTAAAACAATGATCAGGCGAGAGGGGTTATTCAGCAAATTCAGTTTTAATAATAAAAGGATAAACAAGGAGTACAAACAGGGAACTTACAAACCTTTAATGCGAAACTGTTTTAAGTAATACAAATCCTACACAAGGAATAGAAAAACTGACTTCTGAAGCATATAGTGTCTATTCGAGGAAAGCCAAAAAGAGCTATAACGTAGAAAGAACGCAGACAACACTACAAAAGAAAAAATAATGCTTAAGCAAATACGACTTTCCCCACAAAGATGGAATAATTTAAACAGGGAGACTGAAGAAATCAAGCAGAGACTGAAGCATTCATATCCGAGTGAAGAAATGCAACTAGAACACAAATAAATTCAAGAAATAAAGAAAACCCCAAAATATTTGTACGCATGGGAGCCGGCGGCTGAGCGGACAGAACACTGGACGCGGGATTCTGTGGTCCCGGGATCGATCTCAAGCGCCGGCGAGAAACAATGGGCAGAGTTTCTTTCACCCTGATGCCCCTGTTACCTAGCAGTAAATAGGTACCTGGGAGTTAGTCAGCTGTCACGGGCGGTGAAGGCCTGGTCGAAGACCGGGCCGCGGGGACACCAAAGCCCCGAAACCATCTCAAGATAACCTCTCAAAATATGCGAAATCAGAAGCAAAAACTACTGCCAGTATTGAACCTATTCGAACGACACTTACTGCAGGGTTAGCGTTCTATCTTTAATATTCATATTGGTGCCTTCGCTCCGCCCTCATAATCCAGCTATTCATTGCTATGTAGTTATACTTTCCTGACAATTACCTTACCCGACACAGGTGCAGTAATTATCAGGGGAAAGCGCTCACGCCAGTATGATCTATTCGTACGTGTCAAGGTTCATATACTGACAAAGAAATTAGTGAAATCCTAAAAAAGCAGTATGAGGACATGTTTAGCACTCCAATAAACAGCATGGAAGTGGAAGATCCGGACAACTTCTTTATGCGTGATATCCAAACCCCCTTAAAATAAAACTGATATCAACACGAGCGTGGCAGATTTTGGAGAGAGAAATTGACAACATTTATAATGTTGTCAATTTCAGACAAATTGTCATGTTGTTGTCAAAGTTAAACTGGCAGTATTTTCAGGAATGCTTCTTCGAGCTTTGAGGGTATGCAGCCCAGAGTANAAAAATCTGGCGAAAAATGAACCACATACTCTCTGACCAAACTAAATTCCAAAGGGTAACGAAGGACACTACAGCCGAATTGAAAACAAAGGTCAACAAGTTGATTGAAACTGTGAATGCCAAGAAATCCGGACTCCACCTGCCAAAGATTATTGGAGAATATAAACCTGGATATGCGTATGGAAACGTCAAGACGCATAAGCCTGGAAACCCACTTCGGCCAATTATCAGCCAGATACCCACACCCACGTACAGACTGGCGAAACGACTCAACGGCTTACTGACTCCTTATGTCCCGTGCAACTTCAGCCTGAAATCCCCGAAGGAATTTGTTGACTTACTGCGGGGAACACGGGCTACAGGGATAAGAGCATCGTTGGACGTAGAATCACTGTTCACCAACGTACCTGTGGATGAAACAATCGGGATGATAATGGACCGAGTGTATCGAGACCCGGCTGTACTCCCTTGACATGCCAGAAAATATCCTGAGGAAACTACTCCAAGCTTGTACTAAGGAGGCACCCTTCTTGAGCCCGGATGGGCACATGTATAAGCAAGTAGATGGGGTCGCTATGGGTTCTCCCCTAGGCGTCCTGTTTGCAAACTTCTACATGGGTACTATGAGGAAAAAGTCTTAGTCGACTTGAACTTGAAACCGGCCATATACTGCAGGTATGTTGACGACATTTTTACACAGGTACCTGATGTCAGACATCTGCAGGAGCTGAAAGAAGCGTTTGAGCAGAATTCTGTGTTACGTTTCACTTACGAGATGGAGAAGGATGGGAAGCTGCCCTTTCTAGATGTAACAGTCATGGAAAGGAGCGGAGGTTTCCACACTGCAGTCTACACTAAGGAAACAAACATAGGAATGTGCCTAAATGCCAACAGTGACTGCCCAGATAGGTACAAGAGGAGTGTTGTTAACGCTTATGTCGACCGTGCTCTCAGCCACAGCTCAGAATGGAAGCAAGTCGACGAAGAACTCTGTAGAGTAAGGCAGGTCCTAGTCAACAACGGCTTCTCCAATGGTTTCATTGAAGACATCATAAGAAGGAAAGTGAAACGCCATGCAACCTCTGAAGATACAACTAACACAACACCTATACCCCCTATTAGACTATTTTACAGGAACTTCTTCTCCACAGCTCATAAAACGGAGGAAAGGGTCCTGAAAGATATTGTTAATAGAAACGTTATCCCTACAGACAAAAATCAGAAGATACAATTGACGATTTACTATAAAACCAAGAAAACTGCCAACCTACTCATGAGAAACTCTCCAGACACAAAGCAGAACGCTTTGAAAGAGACCAATGTCGTCTATGCCTTCAAATGCCCACTTGGGGACTGTAAGCCCCAAAGAACTCAATATATAGGCAAGACAACAACATCTCTTTCCAGGCGATTAACGATGCATAAGCAACAGGGCTCTATCAAGGAACATATAATCTCTTCCCACAACCAAACCATCACCAGAGAAATCTTAACAAACAACACAGAAATCATTGATAGATACAGCGACAACAGGCGGCTTGACATCTGCGAGGCACTACACATCAAGAAGTCAACACCAGCAATCAACAGCCAATTAACGCACTACTATATTCTACCCACTTCAAGACTCCGCTCCAATATAGAAACATCAAGAAATACGGGCCAATAGGCCTTCTGCAGTTACAGATCTATTCTTCCCTTATACCCATTGTTTCGTGTTCTGTGTTTGTTCTCACCTCACCCCAAACCATTGTAACATGTCACCTCACCCAAATGCAGGTATTTAAACTCTGTTCAGTTATAGTTGTTCTGTGTGTGTGTAACTAAAGTCTTTGAAAATGTAATAAGTTTTACGAAACGCGCTCAAGTGTCGCGTCAGACTAAGAAATAAAGAATGAATTTTGGAGAATTGATTTTTAATTTACCGTCATCAGTAAAAACAAACATAAGGAAAATTGAGAAAATTCGTGTTAGAATTATTAATCTTACTTTTTCGGTCATATTTAATAACATATGTCTACAGGAAAGACTGCTACCAAAATATACTAATATATATATATATATATATATCGAACGTAGTAGCCAGAATGCACTTCTTGGCCTACTATGCAAGGCCCGATTTGCCTAATAGGCCGAGTGATTTTCTTTATTTTCAATAAATTGTTTCCAATTAGTTTATTGTAATTATTATTATTATTATATTATATTAGGAACATAATTTATTGACTTAGTTGTGTTAGTTTAGGCTAGGTTAAGATAGGTTAAGATAGGTTAGGTTAGGTTAGGTAGGGTTGGTTAGGTTCGGTCATATATCTATGTTAGTTTTAACTCAAATTTAACAAATTAACTCATACATAATGAAATGGACTGATTTATCATTTCATAAGAAAAACAATAGAAAAATATATAAATTCAGGAAAACTTGGCCTATTAGGGAAATCGGACCTTGCATAGTTGGCCGAGTACGACGTTCTGGCTACTAGGTACAACACACAAACACACACACACATATATATATATATATATATATATATATATATATATATATATATATATATATATATATATATATATATATATATATATACAGTTTAATTGTGAAGCTTCCCGTACACATAAGAAGCTTCAGTAAACTTTAGAAAATCTAAATGAAACTAATATTTAATTTATTTGGATGGTGATAATGGCTGACTATGTAAACTACTCGAATATTAAGGTAATCATTAATAATGCTTGACCAATGGCATGAAATTTGTAGTTCATGCCCTGTGAAACTTTCTGGTGAAGCCAGAGGTGTCAACACTGCCTCACAACAGCCTCAGGACCCAACAGCGAGCCTCACCCCACCACAGTCTCAGGACCCAACAGCGAGCCTCACCCCACCACAGCCTCACCCCACCACAGCCTCACCCCACCACAGCCTCACCCCACCACAGCCTCACCCCACCACAGCCTCAGGACCCAACAGCGAGCCTCACCCCACCACAGCCTCACCCCACCACAGCCTCAGGACCCAACAGCAAGCCTCACCCCACCACAGCCTCACCCCACAACAGCCTCAGGACACAACAGCCTCAGGACACAACAGTCTCAGGACACAACAGCCTCAGGACACAACAGCCTCAGGACACAACAGCCTCAGGACACAACAGCCTCAGGACACAACAGCCTCAGGACACAACAGCCTCAGGACACAACAGCCTCAGGACACAACAGCCTCAGGACACAACAGCCTCAGGACACAACAGCCTCAGGACACAACAGCCTCAGGACACAACACCCTCAGGACACAACACCCTCAGGACACAACAGTCTCAGGACACAACAGCGAGCTTCACCCCACAACAGTCTCAGGACACAACAGGGAGCCTCACCCCACAACAGCCTCAGGACACAACAGGGAGCCTCACCCCACAACAGCCTCACCCCACAACAGCCTCAGGACACAACAGCGAGCCTCACCCCACAACAGCCTCAGGACACAACAGTGAGCTTCACCCCACAACAGCCTCACCCCACAACAGCCTCAGGACACAACAGGGAGCCTCACCCCACAACAGCCTCACCCCACAACAGTTTCAGGACACAACAGTGAGCTTCACCCCACAACAGCCTCACCCCACAACAGCCTCAGGACACAACAGCGAGCCTCACCCCACAACAGCCTCAGGACACAACAGCGAGCCTCACCCCACAACAGCCTCACCCCACAACAGCCTCAGGACACAACAGCCTCAGGACACAACAGCCTCAGGACACAACAGCCTCAGGACACAACAGCCTCACCCCACAACAGCCTCACCCCACAACAGCCTCAGGACACAACAGCCTCAGGACACAACAGCCTCAGGACACAACAGCCTCAGGACACAACAGCCTCAGGACACAACAGCCTCAGGACACAACAGCCTCACCCCACAACAGTCTCAGGACACAACAGCCTCAGGACACAACAGCCTCACCCCACAACAGCCTCACCCCACAACAGCCTCAGGACACAACAGCCTCAGGACACAACAGCCTCACACCACAACAGCCTCAGGACACAACAGCCTCAGGACACAACAGCCTCAGGACACAACAGCCTCAGGACACAACAGCCTCAGGACACAACAGCCTCAGGACACAACAGCCTCAGGACACAACAGCCTCAGGACACAACAGCCTCAGGACACAACAGTCTCAGGACACAACAGCGAGCTTCACCCCACAACAGTCTCAGGACACAACAGGGAGCCTCACCCCACAACCGCCTCAGGACACAACAGGGAGCCTCACCCCACAACAGCCTCACCCCACAACAGCCTCAGGACACAACAGCGAGCCTCACCCCACAACAGCCTCACCCCACAACAGTTTCAGGACACAACAGTGAGCTTCACCCCACAACAGCCTCACCCCACAACAGCCTCAGGACACAACAGCGAGCCTCACCCCACAACAGCCTCAGGACACAACAGCGAGCCTCACCCCACAACAGCCTCACCCCACAACAGCCTCAGGACACAACAGTGAGCTTCACCCCACAACAGCCTCAGGACACAACAGCCTCACACCCCACAACAGCCTCACCCCACAACAGTCTCAGGACACAACAGCGAGCCTCACCCCACAACAGCCTCACCCCACAACAGCCTCACCCCACAACAGCCTCAGGACACAACAGTGAGCTTCACCCCACAACAGCCTCAGGACACAACAGCGAGCCTCACCCCACAACAGCCTCACTCCACAACAGCCTCAGGACACAACAGCGAGCCTCACCCCACAACAGCCTCAGGACACAACAGGGAGCCTCACCCACAACAGCCTCACCCCACAACAGCCTCACCCCACAACAGTGAGCCTCACCCACAACAGCCTCACCCCACAACAGTGAGCCTCACCCCACAACAGCCTCAGGACACAACAGTGAGCCTCACCCCACAACAACCTCAGGACACAACAGTGAGCCTCACCCCACAACAGTCTCAGGACACAACAGCGAGCCTCACCCCACAGCAGCCTCAGGACACAACAGCCTCACCCCACAACAGCCTCACCCCACAACAGTCTCAGGACACAACAGCGAGCCTCAGGACACAACAGCGAGCCTCACCCCACAACAGTCTCAGGACACAACAGCCTCACCCCACAACAGCCTCAGTACACAACAGCCTCACCCCACAACAGCCTCACCCCACAACAGCCTCAGGACACAACAGTCTCAGGACACAACAGCGAGCCTCACACACACACACACAGTCTCAGGGCACAACAGCCTCACCCCACAACAGCCTCACCCACAACAGTCTCAGGACACAACAGCCTCACCCCACAACAGCCTCACCCCACAACAGTCTCAGGATACAACAGCCTCACCCACAACAGTCTCAGGACACAACATCGAGCCTCACCCCACAACAGCCTCACCCCACAACAGCCTCGCCCCACAACAGCCTCGCCCCACAACAGCTCACCCCACAACAGCCTCACCCCACAACAGCCTCACCCCACAACAGCCTCACCCCACAACAGCCTCACCCCACAACAGTCTCAGGACACAACAGGGAGCCTCACCCCACAACAGTCTCAGGACACAACAGGGAGCCTCACCCCACAACAGTCTCAGGACACAACAGGGAGCCTCACCCCACAACAGCCTCACCCCACAACAGTCTCAGGACACAACAGCGAGCCTCGCCCACAACAGCCTCACCCACAACAGTCTCAGGACACAACAGCGAGCCTCACCCCACAACAGTCTCAGGACACAACAGCGAGCCTCACCCCACAACAGTCTCAGGACACAACAGCCTCACCCACAACAGCCTCACCCACAACAGTCTCAGGACACAACAGCTTCACCCCACAACAGCCTCACCCCACAACAGCCTCACACCACAACAGTCTCAGGACACAACAGTTTCACCCACAACAGCCTCACCCCACAACAGCCTCACCCCACAACAGTCTCAGGACACAACAGCCTCACCCCACAACAGCCTCACCCCACAACAGCCTCACCCCACAACAGCCTCACCCACAACAGTCTCACCCCACAACAGCCTCACCCCACAACAGTCTCACCCCACAACAGTCTCAGGACACAACAGTCTCAGGACACAACAGCCTCACCCCACAACAGTCTCAGGACACAACAGTCTCAGGACACAACAGCCTCAGGACACAACAGCCTCACCCCACAACAGCCTCACCCCACAACAGCCTCACCCCACAACAGCCTCACCCCACAACAGCCTCACCCCACAACAGCTCAGGACACAACAGCCTCACCCCACAACAGTCTCAGGACACAACAGCCTCACCCCACAACAGCCTCACCCCACAACAGCCTCACCCCACAACAGCCTCACCCCACAACAGCCTCACCCCACAACAGCCTCACCCCACAACAGTCTCAGGACACAACAGCCTCACCCCACAACAGCCTCACCCCACAACAGCCTCACCCCACAACAGCCTCACCCCACAACAGCCTCACCCCACAACAGTCTCACCCCACAACAGCCTCACCCCACAACAGCCTCACCCCACAACAGCCTCACCCACAACAGTCTCACCCCACAACAGTATCAGGACACAACAGTCTCACCCCACAACAGTCTCACCCCACAACAGCCTCACCCCACAACAGCCTCACCCCACAACAGTCTCAGGACACAACAGCCTCACCCCACAACAGTCTCACCCCACAACAGTCTCAGGACACAACAGTCTCAGGACACAACAGTCTCACCCCACAACAGTCTCAGGACACAACAGTCTCACCCCACAACAGTCTCAGGACAACAGTCTCACCCCACAACAGTCTCAGGACACAACAGCCTCACCCCACAACAGTCTCAGGACACAACAGCCTCACCCCACAACAGTCTCAGGACACAACAGCCTCACCCCACAACAGTCTCAGGACACAACAGCGAGCCTCACCCCACAACAGCCTCACCCCACAACAGTCTCACCCCACAACAGTCTCAGGACACAACAGCCTCACCCCACAACAGTCTCACCCCACAACAGTCTCACCCCACAACAGTCTCAGGACACAACAGCCTCACCCCACAACAGTCTCAGGACACAACAGCGAGCCTCACCCCACAACAGCCTCACCCCACAACAGCCTCACCCACAACAGCCTCACCCTACAACAGCCTCAGGACACAACAGCCTCAGGACACAACAGCCTCAGGACACAACAGCCTCAGGACACAACAGCCTCAGGACACAACAGTCTCAGGACACAACAGCGAGCTTCACCCCACAACAGTCTCAGGACACACAGGGAGCCTCACCCCACAACAGCCTCAGGACACAACAGGGAGCCTCACCCCACAACAGCCTCACCCCACAACAGCCTCAGGACACAACAGCGAGCCTCACCCCACAACAGCCTCACCCCACAACAGCCTCAGGACACAACAGCGAGCCTCACCCCACAACAGCCTCAGGACACAACAGTGAGCTTCACCCCACAACAGCCTCAGGACACAACAGGGAGCCTCACCCCACAACAGCCTCAGGACACAACAGGGAGCCTCACCCACAACAGCCTCACCCCACAAACAGTTTCAGGACACAACAGTGAGCTTCACCCCACAACAGCCTCACCCCACAACAGCCTCAGGACACAACAGCGAGCCTCACCCCACAACAGCCTCAGGACACAACAGCGAGCCTCACCCCACAACAGCCTCACCCCACAACAGCCTCATGACACAACGTGAGCTTCACCCCACAACAGCCTCACCCCACAACAGCCTCAGGACACAACAGGGAGCCTCACCCCACAACAGTCTCAGGACACAACAGCGAGCCTCACCCCACAACAGCCTCACCCCACAACAGCCTCAGGACACAACAGTGAGCTTCACCCCACAACAGCCTCAGGACACAACAGCGAGCCTCACCCCACAACAGCCTCACTCCACCACAGCCTCAGGACACAACAGCGAGCCTCACCCCACAACAGCCTCAGGACACAACAGGGAGCCTCACCCCACAACAGCCTCACCCCACAACAGTGAGCCTCACCCCACAACAGCCTCACCCCACAACAGTGAGCCTCACCCCACAACAGCCTCAGGACACAACAGTGAGCCTCACCCCACAACAACCTCAGGACACAACAGTGAGCCTCACCCCACAACAGTCTCAGGACACAACAGCGAGCCTCACCCCACAGCAGCCTCAGGACCACAACAGCCTCACCCCACAACAGCCTCACCCCACAACAGTCTCAGGACACAACAGCGAGCCTCAGGACACAACAGCGAGCCTCACCCCACAACAGTCTCAGGACCAACAGCCTCACCCCACAACAGCCTCAGGACACAACAGCCTCACCCCACAACAGCCTCAGGACACAACAGTCTCAGGACACAACAGCGAGCCTCACACCACAACAATCTCACCCCACAACAGTCTCAGGACACAACAGCCTCACCCCACAACAGCCTCACCCCACAACAGTCTCAGGACACAACAGCCTCACCCACAACAGCCTCACCCACAATAGTCTCAGGATACAACAGCCTCACCCCACAACAGTCTCAGGACACAACATCGAGCCTCACCCCACAACAGCCTCACCCCACAACAGCCTCGCCCCACAACAGTCTCGCCCCACAACAGCCTCACCCCACAACAGCCTCACCCACAACAGCCTCACCCCACAACAGATCACCACACAACAGCCTCACCCCACAACAGCCTCACCCCACAACAACCTCACCCCACAACAGCCTCACCCCACAACAGTCTCAGGACACAACAGGGAGCCTCACCCACAACAGTCTCAGGACACAACAGGGAGCCTCACCCCACAACAGTCTCAGGGCACAACAGCGAGCCTCACCCCACAACAGTCTCAGGACACAACAGCGAGCCTCGCCCCACAACAGCCTCACCCCAAACAGTCTCAGACACAACAGCGAGCCTCACCCCACAACAGTCTCAGGACACAACAGCGAGCCTCACCCCACAACAGCCTCACCCCACAACAGTCTCAGGACACAACAGCTTCACCCACAACAGCCTCACCCCACAACAGCCTCACACCACAACAGTCTCAGGACACAAACAGTTTCACCCCACAACAGCCTCACCCCACAACAGCCTCACCCCACAACAGTCTCAGGACACAACAGCCTCACCCACAAC
>WNGS01162180.1:0-13484 GCA_020271785.1 Procambarus virginalis
GACCACAGAAACTGTCGGGGAGAAAGACATTACTAACTGAACTTACCCTTCGGTTCACTCTTTATAGTGTCGTGGGGCTAGACAATATAACAGGGTTAGTTATGTCTGAAACAGAAAGGTTGCATTAGGTAAAGGGTTAGAATGAGCTGGTCTGGACTGGCTGTGGGTATAGTTTTGCTACTCAGTGGGGTAAAATTATTTTTATTGGGCCTTTTGCCCGCCAACTGGTAGTTTTCTGCCATCTTGGCCAAATCCCCTATTTGGAATTTACTCTACCCTTCCTCTAAGTGATTGTGCGAATGTATTCTGGCATACTATCTATAAATTGTTCGACTAAGACTAAATTCCTGAGTGCCTCGATGTTTCGGCTTTAAGCCGAGGGGCAATCCATTTATCAAACCATCTACTTTGCTCATTAGCAAATTCAGTGAACGGTTAGTTGTGAGTAGGCCTAAGATTGCGATAAGCTTGGCTGGTGAGCTTCAGAGAGTAATTTCATACGCCCTCAAAGTCCGTTCCCTGACTTTATCATATTCAAAACACTCGTTGTCAGGCATATTAATAAAAATATCTTGGGCTTTACCCCTAAGTCTTTCCCTGTAGGATTTTCACCCCTCTTCCTTTGGCCAGGTCATGGACAGGGGCCAATCTCTGAAAATGGTTGAAAAACCTTTCAGGATCCAACTCCTGAAAATCAGGCAAGTTTATGCTTCCTCTCATAATGCCTGGGGTTTGAATCCCCGGCAGGTGGAGGTTCAGTGGCAATCGCTCTAATTCTAGCCTCCTCGGGTTTGAGTCTTTGCTCCTCTAATTTTATTTTGCTAACTCTATAGCTAACTCTCTGTCTGTATGAGCTGCACTTTCCGCTTGGCTAGGCTGGCATAAAGGAGTATCACTTGTCAATAGTTTTTCCTCGATACAATGTTGTACTATTTCATTCACTAAAGTCCACTTTTTATTTGCGGCATTTAACTCTAGGCCAAATTCCTTGCCTAACAATACTAAATTAGACTTGGTAAGTTTCTTATCTCTACCCAATGAAGGCTCCCCTGCCAGTCTCTGCATTTCAGATGATATCATTAAAAATTTTAGCTCCTAGCCAGAAGAAAAATTTAAAATTAAAATGGAAAAAAAAAAACAAAAATTTGCACGGCCCCTAACACAGGGCCACACTAACCTTAATCATGAAGGGATCCAGCTGGGTATCCAGTCAGTGCAAAGAATGTCCTACGCCAGAAGAGCTGGACCCTAGGCTAGCACACAACCGTTCTTCGGAAACAAGAATTTTTTAGTTTTGGCATTCAAAAATCTAATTTTTTACAATAATACGTTCATCCCGGACTGGCCAACCACTTGTTTATAAATTGTGGTGCTTGCTTGGGGGAAGGGTCTATTAAGGGGTAAGGGTAAGTAGCATTCAGAGGTATCAAAATGGGAGAACTAAAAGGCCCGGCCCCCAAAATAAAATATCCATTGTAACAATAATTTGCTACTAAACCCTGTTAGGCTAGAGGTAGATCGTTGTACTCCCACACAGGAAGAAGGGATACTCTGTTCAACTTACTTATTTATTATCCCCTTAACAATCCCCCATATACATTCACACCAATAACAAATATAACAATAACTTTACCACCCGATCTTACGTTAAAAGCCTTGGTCCACATAGACAGGATACAAGGTTTTACATTGAACACAAGCTAGGGTAAAGCTCTACTATTAAAACACTTGAAGTTAGAGTCAGCTTAGGGTAGGGAGACCACGTGGTTCCACTGAGACCCCCTTTAGAATCACTAGTTAGATAAACACTTACTACACCCCAGGTATACTACTCTACACATAGAACAAGGGTATGCCAGAATATAACAATAACGAGGGTATGGAGTACTTAACCAGAATAAGACACAGAAATAAAGAACTAAGAGGAAGGAGAGGCACTTCCTCTCACCACAGCCAGCCAGCAGAGAAGGACGAGGGAGTCTCTCGCCTCCTTCCCAATCAGCTATGCTGCCGGCAGACTGCTCAACTAATCATACCGGCGCTCGATACAAAGTTTACTCAGGTTTACTTTACAAATGATTAGACAGTATTAGTAAACAAAGTTTGTGCCTATTTTATTATTTAATAATCAACCCCAAGCTCAATCTTTAAATACTCTTTGAGAAACAAGAATTGTCTTACGTCTAGCAGGGAAGATACGACATATGCAGCTCGCGAAGCGTATTAGACCATGAAGTAGTTCATTAATCTCAAAATTTGACCTCTGGTTTACATCTAAATGACCCAGGGTCGTAACACGAGGCCACCGCCAGTGGTGGTAGACCTACGTTTGAGATGAAGGTTGAAGGTGTGAGATTGGTAGTTTTTGTGGACACCGGAAGTCAAGCAACTCTCATTTATAAGTCAGCCTTAAGCACACTTAAAGAGACACGCCTTAAGCGTTGTGAGAAGCATTTAACAGCAGTTAATGGTCAACATATTAATATATTGTGCCAGGCTACACTCAATTTTGAAGTGGGTAAGGAAGAATCTACCCACACAATTGCACGATTGTCGAAAATCTTGCATTCCCTGGCCAGATTTGATTGGGAATGGATTTTCTGGGACGTGTTAACTTTTCTTTGTCTGCTCACGAGGGAGCAAGGAAGTGCAGATTGAAGTTGGGCCAGGTAGTTTATCCCATTAAAATGGTAGATCATCCGCCAGTGGTTGCTTCCATTAGTAAGAAACAGAAGTACAATATTCACTACCCTAAGTTGTTGTTTAAGTCTCTTCCAGACTTTGATAAGAAGTCATGTGGGCTACGTGCCTTGATGAAACAATGTTGTACACCCCATTCAGTTAAATTTATTAAAGTTTCAATGGGACGTAACATTGCACCAGGTACCACCCTTCAGGTGGTAGGAAGATGTTAATCCCTGGAAGATGGTTGTTAATACCTCATCATTTAATCACAGTGCTTGATAAAGGTGCCCTTATTCCAGTTGTCAATCTCTCGCACAAAACCTATCGTTTCAGAGCAGGTGATAGGTTGTCTCAGGCTATGATGGTGGAAAATACGGGAATTTTTCAGCATCAAAGCGAGGAGGAGATGCCAGCCACTATAGCACAATGCAGCGCACTTAATGTTACAAATAGTTTTACTCAGGGGAAATAGAAGACCGAGACAGGTAAAAGTAGTAATACTCAGGAGGTGGATAACTTAATCTCAGCTCTGGACTTGCAACATGTGCAACAGTCAGATAGGAAACTTTTGAGAGGGATTTTACGTAAATTCCCTAGACTGTTTGCAACAGAAGAAGATCAAATCGGGCTTCTGAATAGGATTGAATATGTTATTCCTACAGATGATCATCCTCCTATTTACACTCGTCAATGGAGGCTTCTGGAAAGGCAAAGGAAGTAATTAGGGATTAATGTCAGAAAATGTTGAGACAGAATGTGATAGTACGTCACCATGGTTGTCGCCAGTGGTGTTTGTACGGAAATCGGATGGTAGTTATAGGTTTTGTGTTCACTACCGGAAGATCAACGAAATTACTAAAGGTGATGTGTAGCCTTTGCCACGGATACATGAAATAATTGATCAGTTTGGGGCAGCAAAGTACTTTTCCACTCTGGATGCCAAATCTGCGTATTGGTCCATTCCAGTCGCAGAGACGGATAGAGAGAAGACCGCTTTCTCTGATGGGGTTTATACTTATCAATTCAAGTGGATGCTTTTCGGGTTAAAGACAGCTCCTTCATCATTTCAGAGGGCAATTAATTATATCCTCAGTCCAGTCTTGGGAAGACATTCATTAGCGTACCTGGATGATGTGGCTATCTACTCCAGGACGTTTGATGAGCACTTACGAGATTTGACTGAGAAGTTGACATTGTTAGATAAGGCGGGTTTCAAACTCAATGTGGGGAAATACATTCTGGCATCTCAGAAATTCAAGTTTCTGGGATTCCAGGTGAGCACAGACGGTATCCGACCTGACTCCGATTCCTGTCGCATCACTGCTGACATGCCTACACCTAAGACAGCAAGGGATGTTCACAGGTTTCTGGGGGCAGCAGGATATTTCCGTCGCCACATTGAGGGTTTTGCAAGTACATCAGCACCTTTAACTGAGCTCACTAAGAAAAACGTTAAATTCATTTGGAAACCTGAGCATTAATGCATAAGCGTTATTTTGCATAACGCTTATGCAAAATTAAAAAGTCACCTCATTACCACCCCAGTATTGGCAGTACATGATTTTGATAAGGAGTGGGAAGTACACACTGACGCCAGTGGCATTGCAATTGGAAGGTGTTTAATGCAATACGATAATGACAATCTTCCTCACCCAGTAGCATATTTCAGCAGGAAGGTTAAGGGGCCGGAAGTCTGCTATTCTGCAACGGATAGGGAAGCTTTGACTGTGGTAGAAAGTGTCAGATACTTTGAACCTTATCTTTTCCAACGTCACTTTGTCATTTATACAGATCACAGGGCTTTGACTCATATTTTTAAGAAAAGAACTAAGTGCCCTCGCATGTCACGTTGGTCTCATGAACAAGCTGCTCACTCGTTCCAAATACTTTACAAGCCTGGCCCATCACATGTTATACCAGACACTTTGAGTAGAAACATTGCTACTATTAATGTAAACCTTAATATTGAAAATATTTCTAGTGAAAAATACGAGAATTCCAGATGAACGAACCGAGGTGGAAGGAAATTATTGAACATTTGGAGGGAGGTAAATATCCATCAAAGAAACGTAATTTAGCAATTTATGATTTTGAAATGAGGGATGGGGTCTTATTTTATGTAAAGGGACAGAAGGATCGTGCAGTTTTTCAGCTGGTTATCCCAGAGGTGTTGAAGAAGTCGGCGTTGAGACTCGCACATGCGTCTAAGATTGCAGGTCATCCGGGGATTTTTAAAACTCACATGAAAGCCAAGTCACTCTCTTTCTTCCCCGGTATGTTAACAGAGGTCATTAACTTCGTTAAGTCCTGTGGTCACTGCCAAAGGAGGAAAGGTACCCTTAAGGTACTCCATTGCAAGAATTCCCAGAAATTTTTGAACCCTTTGATCGGGTGGGGGCTGATCTGATTGATCTGCATCACAGTCATTCAGGAAACCGTTACGTATTGGTGTTGGTAGACCACCTTTCCAGGTACACCACACAGATTGCATTGCCTCAGAAAGATTCTCGAACTGTTACAAAGGCGTTCTTGGATAGACTCATCACTGTATTCGGCCCCCCCCTAAAGTGTTAGTCTCTGACAAAAGTCAGGAATTTAATGGGAATATTTTTAGAGAAGTATGTAAAATTGTAGAAACCACTTCAGCATTCACTACGGCTTATCACTGCCAATCAAAGTAGAAAATTTGCACCTAGATGTCAGGGCCCTTATCGAGTAATTGAAAGAAAAGGTCCGGTTAATTTTATTATTAAAGTTATTTTTGAAGACCAAGTTGAGGGAACGATTCATATTAATAAGTTAAAAACTTATCATGCGAGGGAGGAACTAGAGCTGCCTTCAGCAAGTCTATTTCCTGACCTGTCTACTGATCCAAGTGCCGAGTCAGATGATGAGGATGACCTTCTGTCAGACCTCATCAGGAGTCAAGTTCAATCTTGTCACCCCATGGTAACAAGGTTACGAGCTGTACAGTAAATTGTTGTTAACTCCCCTGGTCAGGTTTAGTAGAATTTATAATATTCCTGTAGAGGCAATGGTACTCACCTAGTTGTACTCACCTAGTTGTGCTTGCGGGGGTTGAGCTCTGGCTCTTTGGTCCCGCCTCTCAACCGTCAATCAACAGGTGTACAGTTTCCTGAGCCTATTGGGCTCTATCATATCTACACTTGAAACTGTGTATGGAGTCAGCCTCCACCACATCGCTTCCTAATGCATTCCATTTGTCAACCACTCTGACACTAAAAAAGTTCTTTCTAATATCTCTGTGGCTCATTTGGGCACTCAGTTTCCACCTGTGTCCCCTAGTGCGTGTGCCCCTTGTGTTAAACAGCCTGTCTTTATCAACCCTGTCGATTCCCCTGAGAATCTTGAATGTGGTGATCATGTCCCCCCTAACTCTTCTGTCTTCCAACGAAGTGAGGTTTAATTCCTGCAGTCGCTCCTCGTAGCTCATACCTCTCAGCTCGGGTACTAGTATGGTGGCAAACCTTTGAACCTTTTCCAGTTTAGTCTTATGCTTGACTAGATAGGGACTCCATGCTGGAGCCGCATACTCCAGGATTGGTCTGACATATGTGGTATATAATGTTCTGAAAGATTCCTTACACAAGTTTCTAAAGGCCGTTCTTATGTTAGCCAACCTGGCATATGCTGCTGATGTTATCCTCTTGATATGAGCTTCAGGGGACAGGTCTGGCGTGATATCAACCCCCAGGTCTTTCTCTCTCTCTGACTCTTGAAGTATTTCATCTCCCAAATGATACCTTGTATCTGGTCTCCTGCTTCCTACCCCTATCTTCATTACATTACATTTGCTTGGGTTAAACTCTAACAGCCATTTGTTCGACCATTCCTGCAGCTTGTCCAGGTCTTCTTGAAGTCTCAAGCTGTCCTCCTCTGTCTTAATCCTTCTCATAATTTTGGCGTCGTCAGCAAACATTGAGAGGAATGAGTCTATACCCTCTGGGAGATCATTTACGTATATCAGAAACAGGATAGGTCCAAGTACAGAGCCCTGTGGGACTCCACTGGTGACTTCACGCCAGTCTGAGGTCTCACCCCTCACTGTAACTCTCTGCTTCCTATTGCTTAGGTACTCCCTTATCCACTGGAGCGCCCTACCTGTTACTCCTGCCTGTTTCTCCAGCTTATGCATCAACCTTTTATGGGGTACTGTGTCAAAGGCTTTCCGACAGTCCAAAAAAATGCAGTCCGCCCACCCTTCTCTTTCTTGCTTAATTCTTGTCACCTGATCGTAGAATTCTATCAAGCCTGTAAGGCAAGATTTACCCTCCCTGAACCCATGTTGATGGGTTGTCACGAAGTCTCTTCTCTCCAGATGTGTTACTAGGTTTTTTCTCACAATCTTCTCCATCACCTTGCATGGTATACAAGTTAAGGACACTGGCCTGTAGTTCAGTGCCTCTTGTCTGTCACCCTTTTTGTATATTGGTACTACATTAGCAGTCTTCCATATTTGGTGGAAGTATTTAAAGTATATGTAAAGTAAAGAAGTATAGAAATGGTGTGTATTTACTGATGTGCATGACTCAGGTTGCATACTTACCTTGCTCTGGGGTTTCCAACTTCCAATACCCCCAGAGTAATATCCATGCTTCTGCCATTTGTTGTTGTCTGTCTTTCTCAGGTCTGATGGTACACAAGTTCCAGCCTCCCAGTCACACGTGAACCAAGGATCAAGATCAGCAGGTCTGGGGATGACCCACCTGGCAGATAAGATCGGGGTTTGAGGCACGTTACATAAAGTCCTCCCCCCTTGTATCCGGTAACTCGTCAATTGTTTATCCAGAAGGGGTGACTGGCGTACAGTCACCCGACCGACACCTCACGTCACTAACTAGGTTGTCCCTGTCCAGCCATGCTCTCTTTGTGGAGCAGAGTCCAGCCATCGTCACATCACGGTGGGTAAGCTGTCTCAAGGTCACCAACCAAGCCTACCAGCCGCGTAGTCAAGACTGCGGGAAAATCGGAAGTGGAACACGAGTGGTCTACAAAGAAGAACACTAATTGCAACGACTTGTCAGCTCTCTCAAACACTGTGGTTGCGTCGTCTGTGGAAACCAAGATGCAACGCGGTGGTCTCAGGTACGAACAGCACTACCCCTACAGAGTGCTGCTGAATCGCCAGATGAGGTACAACCCGGTACCTCGGCCCAAGCTCAGCTGCACGAGGGGTTGCACGGAAGGTGTACCGGCCCAGTAGTACCGGGATAACAAGTAAACGCAGGTAGATGACGTCGCCCAGGAGCTGAGACAGGTCCCACCTGTCCTGTCACCATGTCATCCTCTTCAACGCCAGTTGAAATCCACTACCAACGCAAGACACCGTGACACGTCGAAGCTCTACTCTACGGTGGCAGCAATGGTTAACGGCAATCCATCATGACTGTTTGGGAGCGATAAGAAGAGATGAACCCAGGTTCCTGTTAGCGGGATCCACCTGAGCTGACAGCCGGCAGCTGTCAGCTGTCACTCATGTCAGGTGCGGGTAGTACGACACCCCCCTGTACTGTCCGTAGTTGGTGGAGGCCGGAAATGGAACTTCCAGACGACCAGGATCTTCAAGCAACATGAGGTAGTCGCCAGAATCTACAGCAATGAAATGTCACCAGGAGAGAAAAATAGAACTTCTTAATAGAAAAGTTTCATATAAAAATAAATGATATTAATATAGTAAATGGGGTTAACTCGGACCAGTTAGCTCAACTTTAAATTTTCCATCTGATAGTAAAGCACCTACACACCTTCGGAAAGTGACTCTGGAACAGTAAATGTTGAAACTAGAACTAGTGAAATAGAGAAATAAACTTAGAAAGTTAATATCTAGAAAATTGTAACTAATAAATTTCCCTGTTTCTACATACGTTGTTATGACTGAACTGGTTTGGGAACCCTCTAGTAGGTGTTCTAGAAATGTGGATCAGTGGAGAACTTTATCTAGATTTTTCTAGATCCTGGAAACTGATATTTATATATATATATTTTATTTTTTTGTGTGGATTACTTGGTACAATAGGGTATGGTACAGAGTCTGAAAATGTGTTGACCCGCTGTTGTTGTGGATTTAGGTATGAACTCTGGGATATTAGGAGTTTTAAAAACTCATATCCAGTGTATTTTGTTGGTTGAGAGACATGTCTGTGGACATTGATTTTTTTTAATAAAAATATTTTTGTGTATTTCTTTAGATTTTAATGATCCAGATACACTGTGGTGGGCAGTTGCCACAGGTGTGGAGTGGAACACTAGGTTTTCTGAGAGGTAGTGTTCCTCTATTTTGAAATAATTTTTTTCTTAGAATTTTTTAATGGCATTGTTTTATTTTTCATGTTTCTATTTTTATGTGTTGTGATGTGTTTGATTTTTATTCCAGGAGGAATACTTGATAGCTGAAGGCTATCGGATGATTTTAGCTAGTTGTAAGTTGTTGGGTATGGATTTTTTACAGGTTATTTGTTACTATATCAGGACAGGTAAAGGATGTTTTGTCTTCCAGGTAGTTGGAAGGGTACAGGGCTGCATCCAAGTTGGACAGCCAGGATTATAGAGACGGTCTCTGTCCTTATGTGTTTATGTATTATTGCTGTTGTTTTGTTATGTATGCATACATGCTGGGGCACACCTTTTGGGGGTGCCATTATTTGTTTTTGGAGGATTGTATAGAATTAGTTATGGTTAGATCAATTTCTTTTGTTTTTGAGGCATTGGGTTAATTTATTGTTGAGTTAAATGTTCTTTTTTTTGAGTTAATGGTTAAGGTAGGGCAGGATAAGAAATGTGAGCTTTAAAATTCTTTACACACAAATTTCTTAATTTCCGAAGAAGGGGGAGTTGTAATGGTATGTGCAGACCATAGCTCCTTCCCCCTTCCTCTTCCCTTCCCTCGCTTGCCTCCCCTCCCTTGTTCAACCCTCCCATGTGTCAGTCCGACCCTCTGGTCATTCTCCCTCTCCCTGCTGGCCGTTTCCCATTATAACCAGAGTCAAATTACCCCTTAGGCAGGTGGTCAAGTCACTTGTTTCCCCAATCCCTATGTCTCCAATCCTTCCAAATCCTTTGTTTCCCAGTCCTTTACAATCCCCTTTTCCAATCCGTTTCCCTCTCCTCCTGCCTTCGCCACTAACCATGTGACAGTTTTTAGACCAGTGACGAATTACCGTAATTCTCAAGTTTCGAGTGAGGTAACTGGGAGCCATGTATGGCTGTGGTTTCCTGTGTAGCATGGGATCGGTTCATGATTTTACTGGAGTAAAACAGAACTTTCAGGGCAGGCCTCGTCACCAAGGAGGCCTAGGGGCAGGGCTAAGTCAGAAGTTTTGGCTGGCCTAAGAGTGACACTCTGTAGTCATTGGTTGAGCTTTGATAGGCTGAGTTAATTGAGCCTAAGAACTAAGTGGGTGGAGCCTGTTCCACTGGTAAGAGTTTTATAAAATATTAGAGTCAGTGTGTCTTGGGGTGTGTACTGGGGTACAGGTCTCTTGATCTGGGGGCAGCCACTCAACATCTTGGCCGAGTTTGCAGGATTAATTGAGTAGTTTTGCAGGAGTATATCGTCAACCACAAACTAACACTTAATATAGAAAAGACCTACTACATCTTATTTGGAGCAAATCTACAAATGCAATTCAGCTTCAGATAGACAATGTAACATTAGCAATAAAATTATGGAAAATTTCTTGGCCTATTCTTAGACAAGAGACTCAACTTCAGTACTCACATACAACACATAACTAAGAAAGTCTCTAAAACAGTTGGTATACTCTCCAAAATCAGATACTATGTACCTAACTCTGCTCTCATCTCTCTATATTATGCACTAATCTATCCCTATCTCAACTATGGTATCTGTGCATGGGGTTCAACCACTGCAAACCATCTCAAGTCCATCATCACCCAGCAAAAACTGCTATCAGAATAATATCAAATTCTCTGCTTTCAGACAACACTCAGCCCCCTTGTTTAACTCCCTAAACATGCTAAAATAATCTCACTCCATAAATTCTCTTGTGTCAACTACATTTACAAACCCTGTTCTTAAATGCAAATCCTGCTCTGAAACTCTTCCTGGACAGATGTAATAGACCCATTATCACCACACCAGAAATAAATATCTCTTTGATATCCCCAGAGTTAAACTTAATCTGTGTAAACACTCTATGCAAATAAAGGGACCCAGTTTATGGAACTCACTCCCTATTGAATTGAAAGCTGTCCAACTTTTACATCATTCAAAATCAATACTAAAAAGTACCTAATTTCATCTTCATAGTTTTTCACCTTTTGCCTTAAAATTGCACTGTATCTATTGCTACCCAATCTCCCAACCTTTATGTTTCCAATTTGAACATCTTTACCATTGTGATCATTGCTGTCTTCTTATATGTGCTGCCAATCTGCTGTATGGTGTTTATTAATCTTGTTTATCTGTATCTATTGCTACCCAGTCTCCCAATCTTTATGTACCCAATCTGAAAATCTTTACCATGTGATCATTGCTGTCTTATATGTGCTGTCAATCTGCTGTATGGTGTCTATTAATCTTTTAAATACCAATCAAGCTGTCAATGTAATCAATCAGAGCTTTAATAACAAACTGTGCTTTATATACTTACAAGCTCTCTCATCTCATTTTTTCTCTTGCAATGTATTTGTTATCATTTATCAATTCTGATAGAACTTACCTACTTAAAATTATCTGTTAGATTAAGGACCTGCCCGAAACGCTGTGCGTACTAGTGGCTTTACAAGATTGTAATACTGTCCTATTCAATGTATTCTCACAAACCCAATGTACCTTCTTGTATATATAAATAATTAATAAATAAAAATAAATAAATTTTTTTGTGTATTATCAGGCAAATTTGCAATTATGTTGTACTAAAAACTGAATCTTAAATCATTTATGTATATTATAAACACAAGAGGTCCCAGGACAGACCTTTGGCACTCTCACTAACATTTTTCCCACTCTGACTTATCCCACTACTAACAATCCTCTGTTTCCTTTGGTAGGCCTTATCCAAACTTTATATAGCACCCCAATTCTCGAGCGTCTATTCTTTTAAATCAGTTTTCGTTTGGTACTGTAATTCAGTAGCTTTGTATTAAGTCAGAGGTACACAACCATTCACAACCTTACCACCTATCAACTGCCTCAACTACGCTCAAATAAAATAATAGCAAATTTGTAAACATGGCAATGGCCATTGTAAAACCATGTTGTGAATCAGTTATTAATTTTATGTTTTTCACGATGAAGTAAAATTTTTATTTGCAAACTAGCCATTAACCCAGCCACAGCAACCTTACCTGTCCCCAGTCCTCTCCTCCATTCTCCCACGCCCGGTCCCCTCATTCTCACAAACCATTCCCTACTCCCCCGTCTTCCTCGTTCTCCAAACACATCCCCACTCCCCATTCCCACTCGTTGCTCCCTACCATTAACACCCTTCAGTCCCCTTGCTTCCCTCATTATCCACTTTCCAACATTCCCCATCAGTTCCAACCCATTCCCCACTCCACTGTCCCCTCATCGCTCCCCCCACGATCCGTCTAAACATGCCCCCCTCCCAGTACCCCTGTCTTCCCATCACTCTTCAGGCGCTGTCCCCTAGTGTCTTCCCCAACCATTCCTCCTATTCCCCGTCCCCTCGTACCCCACTCCACCCTATCTCACCTTCCCCTCATCATCTCCACCATACCCTCCCTCCCCGTCCAGATCTCCCCACCTCCCCACCACACGTCCCCCTCGTCCCTCCCTACCATTCCCCACCTCGTCTGATGCATCCCAAATGATCTGATGTCCCTCAGAAAACTGGGAACAATAATGATCTGATGTTACTATCACTGAAAAATAGAAGAACAGTTAAAAAAGCGAAATGAAAAACATCTAAAAAAATAAACTATACTCACGAAATGAACGAGTATGGTAAACAACACAAACTCAAGTCCAACGCAAAGTCACACAAAATAATTAAATCAAAATGTAAATAAATAAAATTTATGATAATTCAATTTATCAATGCAATCGGAAACGTGAAATGGAATCATAACACAGTTAGTATAGCATATGTTGCTCCTACATGCAACAGATGCGACTGTATTTTAAAAAAAAAAACAAGTTTTTTTACCTGTCACAAGTGTGGCATCAGTACTTACACTCTCAAAATGATTGGCATGGTAAACACACAGCTCAATTCCAATGCAAAGTGATACAAAATAAATCAATAAAAATGAAAATAAATCAAAATCTATAAAAATTCAATTTATCAATGCAATCAGAAACATTGAAATGGAATCGTAACCCAGTTATTATAGCATTCGTTGCTCTTATGTGCAACAGATGGCACTGTTTTTTTTAAATAATGCTTTTTACCTGTCACAGGTGTGGCATCTATATACATCATATATAAAGCATATAAAACATGCACAAATTCGAATGGAACGTTGTGTCAAAATTTAAAAGTGATTGGTGAAAAACTTTGGGAGTTTACAGCATGTGTTGTTCTTACGTCCAACAGATGGCGCTGTATTTCATAAAAGCATGTTTTTACCTGTCACAGTTGTGACATGTATATAGTAGTTATATAAAACATGCGCGTATTCGAATGCAATGTTGTGTCAAAATTTCAAAGCAATCGATAAAGAGGTTTTGAAATTTCCCTCAAAAGAAAACTCCATGAAAAACAGTTTTTCAAAATAAGCATCCTACGAGGCAATTGGAAAATTGTGGTGCATTTACTTGATGTACCAAAGCTCAGACAGACATTACCTTAATG
>WNGS01162181.1:29860-62317 GCA_020271785.1 Procambarus virginalis
TGTACTCATCTAGTTGTTGTACTCAACTAGTTGTTGTACTCCAACTAGTTGTGTTGTACCTTCTAGTTGTTGTACTCAACTAGTTGTTGTATTCATCTAGTTGTTTGTACTCATCTAGTTGTTGTACTCAACTAGTTGTTGTACTCATCTAGTTGTTGTACTCAACTAGTTGTTGTACTCAACTAGTTGTTGTACTCTTCTAGTTGTTGTACTCAACTAGTTGTTGTACTCAACTAGTTGTTGTACTCATCTAGTTGTTGTACTCACCGTGTTGTTGTACTCACCTAGTTGTTGTACTCTTCTAGTTGTTGTACTCATCTAGTTGTTGTACTCACCTAGTTGTTGTACTCACCTAGTTGTTGTACTCTTCTAGTTGTTGTACTCATCTAGTTGTTGTACTCACCGTGTTGTTGTACTCACCGTGTTGGTGTACTCACCTAGTTGTTGTACTCTTCTATTTGTTGTACTCATCTAGTTGTTGTACGCACCTAGTTGTTGTACTCACCTAGTTTTTGTACTCATCTAGTTGTTGTACTCATCTAGTTGTTGTACTCGCCATGTTGTTGTACTCACCTAGTTGTTGTACTCTTCTAGTTGTTGTACTCATCTAGTTGTTGTACTCACCGTGTTGGTGTACTCACCTAATTGTTGTACTCTTCTATTTGTTGTACTCATCTAGTTGTTGTACTCACCTTGTTGTTGTACTCATCTAGTTGCTGTACTCAACTAGTTGTTGTACTCACCGTGTTGTTGTACTCAACTGGTTGTTGCACTCACCTTGTAGTTGTACTCATCTAGTTGTTGTACTCAACTAGTTGTTGTGTTCACCGTGTTGTTGTACTCACCTAGTTGTTGTACTCATCTAGTTGTTATACTCAACTAGTTGTTGTACACATTTAGTTGTTGTACTCATCTAGTTGTTGTACTACACTAGTTGTTGTATTCAACTAGATGTTGTACTCATCTAGTTGTTGTACTCATCTAGTTGTTGTACTCATCTAGTTGTTGTACTCACCTAGTTCTTGTACTCACCTAGTTGTTGTACTCATCCAGTTGTTGTACTCATCTAGTTGTTGTACTCATCTAGTTGTTGTACTCATCTAGTTGTTGTACTCACCTAGTTGTTGTACTCATCTAGTTGTTGTACTCATATAGTTGTTGTACTCATCTAGTTGTTGTACTCATCTAGTTGTTGTACTCATCTAGCTGTTGTACTCACCTTGTTGTTGTACTCAACTAGTTGTTGTACTCATCTAGTTGTTGTACTCACCGTGTTGTTGTACTCACCTAGTTGTTGTACTCATCTAGTTGTTGTACTCACCTTGTTGTTGTACTCAACTAGTTGTTGTACTCACCGTGTTGTTGTACTCACTTAGTTGTTGTACTCTTCTAGTTGTTGTACTCATCTAGTTGTTGTACTTATCTAGTTGTTGTACTCATCTAGTTGTTGTACTCATCTAGTTGTTGTACTCATCTAGTTGTTGTACTCACCTACTTGTTGTACTCACCTAGATGTTGTACTCATCTAGTTGTTGTACTCACCTTTTTGTTGTACTAACCTAGTTGTTGTTCTCTTCTATTTGTTGTACTCATCTAGTTGTTGTACTCACCTAGCTGTTGTACTCACCGTGCTGTTGTACTCACCAAGTTGTTGTACTCACCATGTTGTTGTACTCACCTTGTTGGTGTACTCACCGTGTTGGTGTACTCACCTAGTTGTTGTACTCTTCTAGTTGTACTCATCTAGTTGTTGTACTCACCTAGTTGTTGTACTCACCTAGTTGTTGTACTCTTCTAGTTGTTGTACTCATCTAGTTGTTGTACTCACCATGTTGTTGTACTAACCTAGTTGTTGTACTCTTCTATTTGTTGTACTCATCTAGTTGTTGTACGCACCTAGTTGTTGTACTCACCTAGTTGTTGTACTCATCTAGTTGTTGTACTCATGTAGTTGTTGTACTCACCGTGTTGTTGTACTCACCTAGTTGTTGTACTCTTCTAGTTGTTGTACTCATCTAGTTGTTGTACTCACTGTGTTGGTGTACTCACCTAGTTGTTTTACTCATCTAGTTGTTGTACTCAATTAGTTGTTAAACTCATCTAGTTGTTGTACTCGCCATGTTGTTGTACCCACCTAGTTCTTGTGCTCTCTATGTTGTTGTACTCATCTAGTTGTTGTACTCACCATGTTGTTGTATTCAACTAGTTGTTGTACTCATCTAGTTGTTGTACTCAACTAGTTGTTGTACTCAACTAGTTGTTGTACTCTTCTAGTTGTTGTACTCAACTAGTTGTTGTATTCATCTAGTTGTTGTACTCATCTAGTTGTTGTACTCAACTAGTTGTTGTACTCATCTAGTTGTTGTACTCAACTAGTTGTTGTACTCAACTAGTTTTTGTACTCTTCTAGTTGTTGTACTCAACTAGTTGTTGTACTCAACTAGTTGTTGTACTCATCTAGTTGTTGTACTCACCGTGTTGTTTTACTCACCTAGTTGTTGTACTCTTCTAGTTGTTGTACTCATCTAGTTGTTGTACTCACCTAGTTGTTGTACTCACCTAGTTGTTGTACTCTTCTAGTTGTTGTACTCATCTAGTTGTTGTACTCACCGTGTTGTTGTACTCACCGTGTTGGTGTACTCACCTAGTTGTTGTACTCTTCTATTTGTTGTACTCATCTAGTTGTTGTACTCACCTAGTTGTTGTACTCTTCTATTTGTTGTACTCATCTAGTTGTTGTACGCACCTAGTTGTTGTACTCACCTAGTTGTTGTACTCATCTAGTTGTGTACTCATCTAGTTGTTGTACTCGCCATGTTGTTGTACTCACCTAGTTGTTGTACTCTTCTAGTTGTTGTACTCATCTAGTTGTTGTACTCACCGTGTTGGTGTACTCACCTAGTTGTTGTACTCTCTATTTGTTTGTACTCATCTAGTTGTTGTACTCACCTTGTTGTTGTACTCATCTAGTTGTGTACTCAACTAGTTGTTGTACTCACCGTGTTGTTGTACTCAACTAGTTGTTGCACTCACCTTGTTGTTGTACTCATCTAGTTGTTGTACTCAACTAGTTGTTGTGTTCACCGTGTTGTTGTACTCACCTAGTTGTTGTACTCATCTAGTTGTTTTACTCAACTAGTTGTTGTACCCATTTAGTTGTTGTACTCATCTAGTTGTTGTACTACACTAGTTGTTGTATTCAACTAGATGTTGTACTCATCTAGTTGTTGTACTCATCTAGTTGTTGTATTCAACTAGTTGCTGTACTCATCTAGTTGTTGTACTCATCTAGTTGTTGTGCTCTCCATGTTGTTGTACTCATCTAGTTGTTGTACTCACCATGTTGTTGTATTCAACTAGTTGTTGTACTCATCTAGTTGTTGTACTCAACTAGTTGTTGTACTCATCTAGATGTTGTACTCAACTAGTTGTTGTACTCAACTAGTTGTTGTACTCATCTAGTTGTTGTACTCAACTAGTTGTTGTACTCAACTAGTTGTTGTACTCATCTAGTTGTTGTACTCACTGTGTTGTTGTATTTAACTAGTTGTTGTACTCAACTAGTTGTTGTACTCACCGTGTTGTTGTACTCACCTAGTTGTTGTACTCACCGAGTTGTTGTACTCAACTAGTTGTTGTACTCAACTAGTTGTTGTACTCATCTAGTTGTTGTACTCACCGTGTTGTTGTACTCACCTAGTTGTTGTACTCATTTAGTTGTTGTACTCATCTAGTTGTTGTACTCATCTAGTTGTTGTACTCATCTAGTTGTTGTACTCATCTAGTTGTTGTACTCACCTAGTTGTTGTACTCATCTAGTTGTTGTACTCATCTAGTTGTTGTACTCATCTAGTTGTTGTACTCACCTAGTTGTTGTACTCACCTAGTTGTTGTACTCATCTAGTTGTTGTACTCATCTAGTTGTTGTACCCACCTTGTTGTTGTGCTCACCTAGTTGTTGTACTCAACTAGTTGTTGTACTCATCTAGATGTTGTACTCACCGTGTTGTTGTACTCACCTAGTTGTTGTACTCTTCTAGTTGTTGTACTCATCTAGTTGTTGTACTTATCTAGTTGTTGTACTCATCTAGTTGTTGTACTCATCTAGTTGTTGTACTCATCTAGTTGTTGTACTCACCTAGTTTTGTACTCACCTATATTGTACTCATCTAGTTGTTGTACTCACCTTGTTGTTGTACTAACCTAGTTGTTGTTCTCTTCTATTTGTTGTACTCATCTATTTGTTGTACTCACCTAGCTGTTGTACTCACCGTGCTGTTGTACTCACCAAGTTGTTGTACTCACCATGTTGTTGTACTCACCTTGTTTTGGTGTACTCACCGTGTTGGTGTACTCACCAAGTTGGCGTACTCACCTAGTTGGTGTACTCACCAAGTTGTTGTACTCACCAAGTTGTTGTATTCACCAAGTTGGTGTACTCACCAAGTTGGTGTATTCACCAAGTTGTTGTATTCACCAAGTTGTTGTATTCACCAAGTTGGTGTACTCACCAAGTTGGTGTACTCACCAAGTTGGTGTACTCACCAAGATGGTGTACTCACGAAGTTGTTGTATTCACCAAGTTGGTGTACTCACCAAGTTGGTGTACTCACCAAGTTGTTGTATACACCAAGTTGTTGTATTCACCAAGTTGGTGTACTCACCAAGTTGGTGTACTCACCGTGTTGGTGTACTCACCGTGTTGGTGTACTCACCAAGTTGTTGTACTCACCAAGTTGTTGTACTCACCAAGTTGTTGTACTCACCAAGTTGTTGTACTCACCAAGTTGTTGTACTCACCAAGTTATTGTACTCACCAAGTTGTTGTACTCACCAAGTTGTTGTATTCACCAAGTTATTGTACTCACCGTGTTGTTGTACTCACCAAGTTGTTGTAATCACCAGTTGGTTGTACTCACCAAGTTGGTGTACTCACCAAGTTGTTGTACTCACCTAGTTGTTGTACTCACCGTGCTGTTGTACTCACCAAGTTGTTGTACTCGCCGTGTTGTTGTACTCACCGTGTTGTTGTACTTACCAAGTTGTACTCAACTTGTTGTTGTACTCACCTAGTTGTTGTACTAACTAGTTTTTTTACTCACCGTGTTTTTGTACTTACTAAGTTGTTGTACTCAACTTGTTGTTGTACTCACCAAGTTGTTTTACTGAACTAGTTTTTGTACTCATCTAGTTGTTGTACTCATCTAGTTGTTGTACTCACCTAGTTGTTGTACTCACCTAGTTGTTGTGCTCACCTAGTTGTTGTACTCACCTAGTTGTTGTACTCACCTAGTTTTTGTACTCATCCAGTTGTTGTACTCACCGTGTTGTTGTACTCACCTAGTTGTTGTACTCATCTAGTTGTTGTACTCATCTAGTTGTTGTACTCACCGTGTTGTTGTACTCAGCTAGTTGTTGTACTCAACTAGTTGTTGTACTCAACTAGTTGTTGTACTCATCTAGTTGTTGTACTCACCTAGTTGTTGTACTCACCATGTTGTTGTACTCACCTAGTTGTTGTACTCACTATGTTGTACTCAACTAGTTTTTGTACTCACCATGTTGTTTTACTCAACTAGTTGTTGTACTCACCATGTTGTTGTACTCACCGTGTTGTTGTACTCACCAAGTTGTTTTACTCAACTAGTTGTTGTACTCATCTATAGTTGTTGTACTCTTCTAGTTGTTGTACTCACTTGGTTGTTGTACTCACCTAGTTGTTGTACTCATCTAGTTGTTGTACTCACCAAGTTGTTGAACTCATCTAGTTGTTGTACTCACCTAGTTGTTGTACTCACTTAGTTGTTGTACTCATCTAGTTGTTGTACTCATCTAGTTGTTGTACTCACCAAGTTGTTGAACTCATCTAGTTGTTGTACTCACCTAGTTGTTGTACTCACTTAGTTGTTATACTCATCTAGTTGTTGTACTCATCTAGTTGTTACTCACTAGTTGTTGTACTCACCTAGTTGTTGTACTCACCTAGTTGTTGTACTCATCTAGTTGTTGTACTCACCAAGTTGTTGACTCATCTAGTTGTTGTACTCACCTAGTTGTTGTACTCACTTAGTTGTTATACTCATCTAGTTGTTGTACTCATCTAGTTGTTATACTCACTTAGTTGTACTCACCTAGTTGTTGTACTCACCTAGTTGTTGTACTCACCTAGTTTTTGTACTCATCTAGTTGTTGTATTCACCGTGATGCTGTACTCACCTAGTTGTTGTACTCACCTAGTTGTTTTACTCACCTAGTTGTTGTACTCACTTAGTTGTTGTACTCATCTAGTTGTTATATTCACCAAGTTGTTGTACTCACCTAGTTGTTGTACACACCTAGTTGTTGTACTCACTTAGTTTTTGTACTCATCTAGTTGTTGTATTCACCGTGATGCTGTACTCACCTAGTTGTTGTACTCACCTAGTTGTTGTACTCACTTAGTTGTTGTACTCATCTAGTTGTTATATTCACCAAGTTGTTGTACTCACCTAGTTGTTGTACTCAACTAGTTGTTGTACTCAACTAGTTGTTGTACTCATCTAGTTGTTGTACTCACCTAGTTGTTGTACTCACCTAGTTGTTTTACTGACCTAGTTGTTGGACTCACCTGGTTGTTGTACTCGTCAAGTTGTTGTACTCACTTAGTTTTTGTACTCATCTAGTTGTTGTATTCACCGTGATGCTGTACTCACCTAGTTGTTGTACTCACCTAGTTGTTTTACTCACCTAGTTGTTGTACTCACTTAGTTGTTGTACTCATCTAGTTGTTATATTCACCAAGTTGTTGTACTCACCTAGTTGTTGTACTCACTAGTTGTTGTACTCAACTAGTGTTGTACTCATCTAGTTGTTGTACTCATCTAGTTGTTTACTCACCTAGTTGT
Source organism: Procambarus virginalis (assembly GCA_020271785.1). Taxonomy (NCBI): domain Eukaryota; kingdom Metazoa; phylum Arthropoda; class Malacostraca; order Decapoda; family Cambaridae; genus Procambarus; species Procambarus virginalis. The sequence continues at coordinate 36,745 of WNGS01162181.1, forward strand.
TGTACTCACTAGTTGTTGTACTCAACTAGTTGTTGTACTCACCTGGTTGTTGTACTCGTCAAGTTGTTGTACTCACCTAGTTGTTGTACTCCTCTAGTTGTTGTACTCATCTAGTTGTTGTACTCACCTATTTGTTGTACTCACCTAGTTGTTGTACTCATCTAGTTGTTATACTCATCAAGTTGTTGTACTCACCATGTTGTTGTACTCACCTAGTTGTTGTACTCATCTAATTGTTGTACTCACTGTGTTGTTGTACTCATCTAGTTGTTGTACTCACCTAGTTGTTGTACTCATCTAGTTGTTGTACTCACCTAGTTGTTGTACTCAACTAGTTGTTGTACTCTTCTAGTTGTTGTACTCACCTAGTTGTTGTGCTCACCTAGTTGTTGTACTCACCTAGTTGTTGTACTCACCTTGTTTTGTAATCATCTAGTTGTTGTACTCACCTTGTTTTGTAATCATCTAGTTGTTGTACTCACCTAGTTGTTGTACTCACCTTGTTGTTGTACTCACCTAGTTGTTGTACTCACCTTGTTGTTGTCCTCACCTAGTTGTTGTACTCACCTTGTTTTTGTAATCATCTAGTTGTTGTACTCACCTGTTTTGTAATCATCTAGTTGTTGTACTAACCTTGTTGTTGTACTCAACTAGGTGTTGCACTCACCGTGTTGTTGTTCTCACCTAGTTGTTGTACTCACCTAGTTGTTGTACTCATCTAGTTGTTGTACTCACCTTGTTGTTGTCCTCAACTTGTTGTTGTACTCATCTAGTTGTTGTACTCACCTTGTTGTTGTGCTCACCTAGTTGTTGTACTCATCTAGTTGTTGTACTCACCGTGTTGTTGTACTCACCTTGTTGTTGTACTCACCTAGTTGTTGTACTCATCTAGTTGTTGTACTCACCTAGTTGTTGTACTCATCTAGTTGTTGTACTCATCTAGTTGTTGTACTCACCTAGTTGTTGTACTCATCTAGTTGTTGTACTCATCTAGTTGTTGTACTCACCGTGTTGTTGTACTCACCTAGTTGTTGTACTCACCTAGTTGTTGTACTCATCTAGTTGTTGTACTCACCGTGTTGTTTTGCTCACCTAGTTGTTGTACTCATCTAGTTGTTGTACTCACCTTGTTGTTGTACTCACCTAGTTGTTGTACTCATCTAGTTGTTGTACTCATCTAGTTGTTGTACTCATCTAGTTGTTGTACTCATCTAGTTGTTGTACTCACCTACTTGTTATTGTACTCACCTAGTTGTTGTACTCATCTAGTTGTTGTACTCATCTAGTTGTTGTACTCACCTAGTTGTTGTACTCATCTAGTTGTTGTACTCACCGTGTTGGTGTACTCACCTAGTTGTTGTACTCATCTAGTTGTTGTACTCACCTAGTTGTTGTACTCACCTAGTTGTTGTACTTATCTAGTTGTTGTACTCACTTAGTTGTTGTACTCATCTAGTTGTTGTACTCATCTAGTTGTTGTACTCATCTAGTTGTTGTACTCACCTACTTGCTATTGTACTCACCTAGTGGTTGTAATCTACAAGCACCTAGTGGTTGTAGATTGATTGTAGAGTTGTAGGTTGTAGAGTGATTACAACCACCTAGTGGTTGTAATCACCTAGTTGTTGTACTCACCTAGTGGTGGTAATCCCATAGTTGGTGTACTCAACTAGTTATTGTGCTCACCTAGTTGGTGTACTCGCTGTGTTGTTGTACTTACCTAGCTGTTGTATTCATCTAGTTGTTGTACTCATCTAGTTGTTGTACTCGCCTAGTTGTTGTACTCATCTAATTGGTGTACTCACCTAGTTTTTGTACTGACCTACTTTGGAGTTTGGAATATATGGATTTGGAATGTGAAACTGGTAATTTCTAACAAAATTTCCTTACCCTTATTAGTGTTGTGATATTCTTCTATTATATCCGTCGACTTTACCTGAAAGTCTAGATGGGTCGCCTAAGGAAGGACTTGGTTAGTTAACACACTAAGTGTAGTAAGCTGCTCATTCCTCACTCTGGGACCAAAGAAGAATAATTGACTAGGCGCGAGCAAACGAAGAGACCTCAAAAGTTTGAAATCCACTCCACTTAGGCCGTTGATCTTCGTCACTCACAGGAGCGAATCTAACGAGTAGGTCCTGGGCTCTCACAGCAGAATTTATGTTGTGTAGTGCTATGAATTCAGCTCTAAGCTCATGAAGCAGTCTCAATTTAACAATCAAATGGCAGAACTTTGGTAGTGCAATAAAATGTGTGGGGTGTAACGTAAAGACAGTGCTTAACATAACATAGTTTATTCAACAAAGTACTAACTACTACAACAACGAAAGAAATAACAATGACGTTACTCGAAATCCTTGCTGTGGCACTTTCACTGACAGCTAGACACCAGCCCGCAACATAAACTAGAACATACTGAGTGAACACAGAGGAATCAATCAAGCAAGCAAGACATACTAATCTGTAATCACTATTGCAACAATGACACGATTGGCTAGGAGACATGTCTCCCATAACCTCCTATCAGCACCCTACGCTTCTTGCAGCCTACATCTGCAATGGCAGTTGCAATGCAATCAAATTAGTCGTCTATCATTGACATGGCAATGACAAATGGGGTTATTGGCAACTCCAGCAACCCTCCTTAATTAAATTCTTACGGTAACTCTTCGTCCCTCGGACGATCAACAATCAATACAAATTGATTTACGTTAATATCAAAGTAACATTTACGTTAACTTAATCTTGTCTCCCACAGACAATCAAACAGTACAACTGTCACTAGTAACTTGGAAATTACACCAACACTCTACCCGTCGAGCATTCAGTAATCCCCTTAATACCTGTACTTCCAGTCAGTTGATTAATCCCTGCCCGAGTTACGTTATCGGTTACTATCGCCTAACGATTTTTACCCCAATCACAATGTCCAAAGTGCTAAGAGAACGGCAATCACTCTTGACAGCCCTCGAACAATTAATTACTATCCGCCGATCAATAATTAAATAATTCAAATACGTAACCTTTCACACTGGCTCAGCAATTTACATTAAAGGCATGACCGCATCTAGGGCTTCCATACCACGACGGATTCAGGTGACTAATATACGCAATTATTCACCATGTCTACGTTATTTTGCAATGACGTTACTCTCCGAAGAGTCAATCAAATTACCTGTCCACTGACAGATCAATAACCGACGTTACGTTAATTTTTATTTTATTTTTTATTTTTAAAAAAGGCAGAATACAAAATCAGAAAACAAAAAACAAAACAAGAAAAAACAGATAAATAATACATAATCAGTTCAAGGCCAAAACACATGGCACATGAAAGATACAAATAACAGTAAGTAATGGCAAAAAGAACACTCATAACACTGGACAGGAATACAAACACCCGATAAATAAAAGGGGAGGAGAACAAAAGCACACCCAGGCATCTCAAACCCCACACGAGCATCAAAAAAAATACATATGAGGCACACCCAGAGACATAGGAGCAAAAAGCACACATACAATAAATAACATAAAAAGGCATAAAGTACACAACCCATACTGGGCAAACAAAAAGGCCCACGCAGTAGCCAGGAAAAAAAAAAAACACACCCACACACAATCACACCAAACCTAACACATAACCACAGGAGCAACCACAATATAAAACAAAAAAACCACACCCAACCCCGCCATCCCCCGCCGAGGAGACCCACCGGAGGGCTGGGACCGAAGGCGAACTGGAACAAGACCCACCCAACCAACCCAAAGCCAACACCCAAGAGCCCGACCCATGACCAATCATCCAAAAGCAGCCCCACGAACATCCGCACCAGTAACCAACCGCAAAAGTCATCCGGAAAAGCACGCTGCAGCCACCACCAGGTGTACCGCAAGCGGCCTCTCAAAAACCCCAAAACCCTATCAACCCCATAACCCTCCCTCCGACCAACCCACACACAATACACATAGTCAGCGACGAGAAGCCATAACGTATTACACCCCCGGCGAGAGCCCAACGGAAAAGACAAAAACAAAAACCGCAAAAAACCACCCCGATACCCCGGCCCACAAACCACGACCAACACATCACGAAACCAATAAAGCAAACCACTCAACTGCTCACAAAAATAGAAAATATGCAACTGAGTCTCAGGCAACCAACAGTGTACACACGTGTCGAAGGCGCGCAAACCCAGCATGCACAACCGTTCATTCATCATCAACGACAAATGCAGCATGCGAAACAACAACTCCCGCTGCTGCAGCGCCAAAAATCGCGCTCCTAACGCCGTCCACACCTCCCCCCAATCCCAACACGGGAACAAAGCCTCCACCCGCGGCCGAACACAACGAAACAAAACCCCATAAATCGCCTCAACGGAAAGAGACATATAACCCGGTCAATGGCAGACAACATGAAGAATGTCAACCGCCCAAGAGGAAACAGGAGGGGTACAGAAGGCCACCTCCCGACAAACACCGAAATCCACCAAAAAACTAAACCTAACTGAGCAATATAAAACACACAAAGCATTGAGCCCCCCCACCCATCTCCAACCCCCTGACGCAACGAGACCCAGAACAATGCCCGAGCCCTGGTAAACACATCAGGAATACCAACCCCACCCTCCCGCACAGCTAACACCAACGTCGAGTGACGAACCGGGTGGTAACGACTGCACCACACGTACCTATAAACCTGACGTTCCAACCCTAGAGCCAGCCGACGATCCAGGGGGAAACACCGAGCAACAAACCAGACATGCAACAAAACCTTGCAGTAACAAGCAACGTCCGCTGATAAATCGTCAATAGGCACGCAGCCAACAACCCAATCGCAACACCAACCCTTCAAGAAACCGCATCCCAATTATATTCCAAAGATCGCCCGTAGGAAGCGAACCAGGTGATCTCCAGAACACACAGAGAGGAGACTACTGGAAACCAAGACCCCTCCCACACATGGCGAGAGGACCACCCACCGATACCCATAATACCGGACTTTGTACGATTAACCCGGGCCCCAGTAGCCAACTCAAACCTCTCAACCACGACTTGGACAGCCCCCACAGAACCCTCAGAGGCCACGAACAGGACGGTGTCATCCGCATAACCGCAGATGGGTAACCGAAGACCAGATGGCAGATGGGGGGGGGGATGGATCAACGCACAAGCCTTGACCGCCCAAATAAAGGCTCCTGAAAGAGCACATAAAGGAGCATAGAAAGCGGACAACCCTGCCACACCAAACGGTGCACAGGGAAAGGATCACTCAAGAACCCATTGACGCAAACCCAACTGCAACATTGAGCATACAACATGCGCACCCAACGAACAAACAAAGGCGGAAACCCAAGCCGCACCAACACACGAAAAACAAAGGCTAGCGACACATGGTCGAAAGTCCTCGACCAATCCAGGCAGAGCATCGCTGCCAACAAGTGAGAGCCCAACACGTACAGAAGCACATCCCAAAACAACGCATTGCACTGCAGTAACGAGCAACCTGGAATACCACAAAACTGTTCCACAGAAACAACAGATGCAACAACACGGCGACACCGACCAACTAAAACCTTGGACAGGATCTTATAATCCACATTCAACAAAGTAATGGGCCTCCAGTTCGAAAAGAACCGCAAATCGCCTGGCTTCGAGAGTAGCCGCACAATCCTAACTCACTGAGATATAGGCAGAACGCACCCCGGAAGGCAAGTCCGTACCACCTCCAAAAGAACACCTTCCCAACACATCCCAAAAGGCAACATAAAACTTAACAGGAAGATCACCCGAGCCCTGCACCTTCCCGGAACGAATTGAACTGACCATATCGAAAAGCTCCCCAACGAAACATCTTTCACCAAACCAACACAATCCGCAGCAGACAACCCTGGAACGCATCCACGAAAAAAAACCATCCGCAAGTGCGGTGCCCCCAACCACCTCCCCATAGAGTGCAGCCAACTCCTGCTGAACATAATGCAACACACCACCAGTGTCCAAAACAACAAACCCATCCGGCCTTTGCAGAGCGGTAAAAAGAGTCCCTCGCAGCATTCACCTTCCCTAAAAGAAACAGAGAGAGCCGTTCCCCGTCAACACGCTCACTCACACGAGCACGCACACGAACACCCTCGGCCCACTCATTCCATAAACCACAAATACGCTCCTTACACTCCGCAATCTCCCCAAAACAGTCAATCCCAGCATTGTACCGCACATACAACCGCAAAAGCCTCGCCTGGAGCAACAACAACAACCCAAACCTCCCAGCAGCCTCACGTTTGGCAACCACCCAAAAAAACAATCTACACTGCCCCTTACACCACTCCAAAATAGAAGGAAACTCAAACCACCGGGCTAGAACCCCGACCCACAAAACCCGAAACTGCCCACAATCCCGCGGACAACACAACAACCCACAAATCAAATTCCACCACCACGCACCGACTCGCACCTGACTAGGCACACCAACCCAGACCACCACTAAACTATGGTCCGAGAATGCAACCGGGACAGTGTGGAAAGCAAATTCAGAACACTCGCCGCCAGTAACATACACCCGATCAATCCGTGAACGCGCCCCACGTTCAGCAAAAGTAAAAGATAACTCGCCCCCACAGAGCACAGCAGCATCCTTGAAACCGCAAGAACGCACCACCTCCAGCAGCGCACCCGAGACATTCTGCGAGCGGGCGCTACTACAGTCCCACGCACTCGTCACACAATTAAAATCTCCACCAAAAATCATACTCCGCATATCATGACGCAAGAAAGGGAGAAGCCCCACCCGAAAAAACACCTCCCGCTCCTGACGGCGCGCCGCCCCTGAGGGGGCGTACACCATCAGGAACAGAATGACGACCCCCAAAAACTCCACCTTCACAAACAAAACCCGCCCATCTTCATCCATTTCCGTGTGAAGAACATAGAAGGAAGCCCTCCTAGAAAACAACATAAGCATCCCCCCGAAGAACGTCCTCGGCGGGTTGAGCACAGCATGAAAATGCGCACTCAAACACTGCAACACAGACACATCACGAACATTATGCTCTTGGATCAGAGCCACATCCACTCAGTTCTCCTGCAGAACATCCGACAGGCCCAACTGGACCCCAAGATCATTCAAACCTCGAACATTCAAAGACGCACACACAACAGAGGGCACCACCGGGAGAACCTCAGGACACCCCCAACCCGACACGTCCCTCAGGGGACACATCTGCACCCGCAGCGGGAGTCACACCTACACCACCAGGATCAACCCCCTGAAGACGACCGGCCAGGAATCGCCTTAATAATCAAGGGAGGGACACCATGTGACGAGGGCCCCCCAGGCTTCAATGACACCACCCACGTCTTCGCCACGTCCTCCGAGACCGACGCCATGCTCAACGCCCCGCTCATTGCCAGACCCCGCTTCCGAAGGGGGAGGAGATACCACTGGAGAAGCAGAGGGAGGAGCACCTGCCAAAGCAACACCACTCGAAGCCTCGATCCACTTCCCAGGGGGGGCCCCTGCTATGCGACCGATCCCTCGGAGTGCGCTTCCGTCGAGGAACAGAAGACCCCAGCGCAACCACAGGAGACACAGCACAAGCAACAGCAGATGGCGACGCCACCTCACCAGCATCAGGAACACCGCAGGGCTGGCCATCAGGAGACACCGGATCTACATCGCTCCAGCCGCGGGAAGTGCACCGGCCACTGCACACGGGCCGTCCTTCGGCCAAACACCACACACATCAGACTCCAAGGAGACTCATGGGTCGCAATGCACCTCCGCCGCCACCATCAAAGGTGCACCCGAAGCAGGAGACGCAAGATCAGAAGAGTCAACTGGCAAAGGAGAGAAACCAGCAGCAGACGTAGAGGCAGGGACAGCAGGGAAAGACACCTCCTCAGGAACACCTATAGAGCCCGGATCCACTGGGGGCGCCCCAGCCTCCGGCAAAAGCGGAAAATCATCCCCATGGAACACCGATGGGTTCCCCCGTGCGAGGGGCACGGCAAGCAGCAGCGAAATGGCCCACCTCACTACACTGGAAGCAGGAGCGACTCTGACCCTGGTAAAACACACGCACGTAGAACCCACACACAAGCACCCGGGAGGGAAATAGCCCCAGAGAGTCGCATGCGCAAAGTACGCGCACCCATACGGAGCCCCTTCAGGCGTCCACTATGTAGACAGGTATGATGGTGCCCCATCACCATACCATACCGACGGAACCCAGCGCACAACTCATCCCCAGAAAAATGCACTGGCGCACCATGGACGCTTACAAATGTCAGGGGTCCCCATTGATCCGAGACCTCCACCATCACAGCAGTACCCGGAAGCACATGCGTCGCGTACCCCAGTGGCGCACAAACAATTGATACAAACTCGCTGAGGAGAACGTCACCGCCACTCGGGTAGGGGAAAATTTCTCAAAACCGTAGAGATCGGGGTACTTCACTTCCAGGACATCCATAAGGGCGACCTCCACCAAGGGCCAGTCAACGGGCGCCGAGAAATCAAGCCGAGCGGTGTCGACCCGGCGAACACGGCCACCACTAGCCGACGCCATAACACCTGCCGGGCCCCGGCCAATGGCCGCACCACACCGTCAGCAAGACGACCACCAAGTAGCAGCTACAGGCCAACACTCACGTTACATTAATGGAACAATGGAGCCTTCATGTGAGTCGATCAACCCTGATCGAAGGTTATTACCTTGACTTCCTGGAACCCGTTAATTACCTGTCCACTGACCAATAATTACAACAGACAATACTTAAAATGGAGGATTCAGCCCTCCCGGAATTCAACAATTCATGTCTGGCTTTATCTAGGCTCCCTGAGAGACTAATACAGCTGTTCCTAGGAAATAATTAACCCAAATGTATCTTATGTTACTGAAGTTATTATAGACCAATTATCTAAAGCAATGGGTGTTCCCTAGGTTATGTTACATTAATTGCCTTGCAATCACCTCACTCAATACTGGATTTCGATATCTACCAGATACATAGGAAATATAACCCAAGTACTCGACTCAATGCCAGAATTCCGCCCACGACAATGAAAAATCACATTAGCAAATCACAGTGATTTACGTTACAATCACACTCCTCACATACCCAGATCACACACACTCCTTAATCAACTTGAGTGAGTGATTAGCGATCCCACGGATCGATAATTACCCCAGAAAATTTATGTTACTCGACAGAGCGGTTAGCTGTCACTCCAGACAGCCTCGTCACTCACCACAAAAATCTACCAAAATTACGTTAACACGTCAGCTACGGAACCACATATATAATCACACTTGTCACAGCCCTGGGAACACAACATGAGAAATAACCACACTCGGGTATCACTCCACAATAATCAAATGCCAGGATTCCCTGGTGTTACACACTGACACTTTACCTGTGCACTTATGAACAGTTCTGGACTTATACACCTTCAAAAGATTATACCACATGGAACAAGATAAGCATCAAGAATGAATTAACATAAATTCTACCAGAGTGGAATATAAATTACTAGGACAACCCTCACCGTCCTTGGCTAATCTATGTATACTTTGTTCCCGTGTGTACACACACACACATACAGGGACACATGTCTAAACCAGGCTAAATCCCTCTGAGACACAAAAATATCAATAAGGGTGAAAATCTCATGCGCCTGCACTTTTCCTCACCCCTACGGGTGCTTGGAAGCAATGGTACAGAACACCTGACCTCGAAATCAGGCTTAGAGAATATAATCATCAAAATACACACAAGGTACATACTCTCATTTACACAGCCGGCTCACATCCACGCACCCAAGTGTCCCACCATACACAGGCCCATAGCGTGTAGGTGGTTGGTGGTTAGGTGGTTTGGCTAGCTGGTCAGCCCGTCCTCTTAAAAATAACGGCACTTTTGGCTCGTATGTGCACTATGGCCAAATTTGGACGTAATTTGAAATGGAATCGACTCACAAAAGTGACGTACTGTCCCGTTTTCTGTTTGAGTCGTCCGGCTTACTCGGTAAGGGTTAGAAGAGGAAACTTTCAATTAACGTTTTTCATAACGTTTTGAAACTTTAATGAGAATTTCCTGACCACCTAATCTATCAGAGGACCCTTAACTTACTGTTGTTGAAAAAAAATCCCAAATTTATTTTCATTTTTTTTCATTTTCAAATTACGTCCACTTTCGGCCATACGGGTAAACGGCCAAAAGCGACGTTATTTTTAAGAGAACAGGTTGAAACTCGCGTGGTGGCGTTCGTACACGGATTGCTCGGCACGTTTCTCGTAACCTTTCTCACAACACACAATGTGGTTCGTACACCCCCCAACTGGTGAAGTGGTGCGTTCACACACAGATGGCGGCAAACACTATGACTCGAAATTAACACGAATTTCTATGAGAAAACTGCCCTGAACACTGGCAGGATATTTCCCGGTTCACTCGACTGCTATAGAGCACTAGCAGGCGTCAGAACGTTTGACTTAATCAGTGGAATGAGGACCCACGAGTCCGTTGCTGCTCGTTTGCTACTTTACCCAATATCGACGATTTCCACACTCCCTTGCTAACCCCCCAAATACGACGAGTTCCTGGATTCTGCTGCGTTCCACGAGCCCTCGACGATGTGGCTGGTCGCTGGAGATGTGAAGTAACCAACCACCACTACGCCCTATACCTAATTTGACCATATGAGCACAGGGTAGTTAGGCAAATGCGGCGGCTGAATGCAGAATGGCGTTGTCTCGGCAAGACGCAACCTCCTTCCCGGGTCCTGCCTCAAACGAACCTATCAGAGGGAGGCATACAGCCACCTACCCTCTCAACCAATCGGAGACGAGCTCCCATAGCTGCAGGGCGACTCCAAGATGGCCGACAAAGATGGCTGCCCAAGATGGCCGACAAAGATGGCTGCCCAAGATGGCCGACAAAGATGGCTGCCCGACAAAGATGGCCCCAAGATGGCCGGTGGGGTTGCCATGGGAACAAGGCTGGCGGGTGGGAGGTAGGCCACCTGTGCACTTCCAAGCCTCGCTTCTCCTGCACAAACTGTCTCCCCTCCAAGCTATACACAATAAAAGATGCTGCTTGCTCTAACTCCGTACACGAATGCTTCACAACAGCCATTGTAACACATTTGGAATTCTGATGACTGGGGCTCTCAGATGAGCCCAAACTCGAGATGCTTCGGGTACGGGTGACCTGGACTAGGCCCGTGCACTTACCGTGCACTTATTGTGCACTTGCAAAGTGAACCGGCTGACAACACAGGCAATGTAAAACCAGTGGAAGTTTAGCTGGTGAAACCATCCTCTCACACTGTGTTCCCTTTTTCGCGTACCACCCATGCTAAACAATTTATTTTATCTACCTTGTCAATTCCTCTAAGAATTTTATAGGTAGTGATCATGTCTTCCCTAACTCTTTTGCCATCCAATGTCGTGAGGTTTAGTTCCAGTAATCTTTCCTCGTAGATCATTCCTGTCAGCTCGAAGACTAGCCTGGTGGCATACCTCTGAACCATCTGTAACTTCGCTTTGTGTTTGACTAGACGTGGACTCTGGAGATGCTGGAGCTGTGAGGGAACACACTGGTGACTGATTTTATTTACTTCTTAGCGGGTAATATTTTATAATTCATTGTCTCCAATAATAGACATGACTTATACACACTATAGTGTGTATAAGTCATGTCCTGGGTGACTAGTGTGTATAAGTCATGTCTTGGGTGACTAGCGTGTGTCAGTTGTCTTGGGTGACTAGTGTGTATTAGTCATGTCTTGGGTGACTAGTGTGTATTAGTCATGTCCTGGGTGACTATAGTCACCCAGGACATGACTAATACACACTAGTCACCCAAGACATGACGAATACACACTAGTCACCCAAGACATGACTTATACACACTAGTCACCCAGGACACGAATAATTAGTAAAACAATAGGTAATACAAAGCACACTACTATATTACATCTATATGTAAATATATATTCTACATACTAAGCTAATAAAAGTTACGAATCAGTTATTCATAAAAATGAGATAAGAGGTTCGTAACATACCACACCATGTTCCTACATCCCACCAGTATACTACACCATGTTGCTACATCCCAGCAGTATACTACACCATGTTGCTACTTCCCAGCAGTATACTACACCATGTTGCTACATCCCAGCAGTATACTACACCATGTTGCTACATCCCAGCAGTATACTACACCATGTTGCTACTTCCCAGCAGTATACTACACCATGTTGCTACATCCCAGCAGTATACTACACCATGTTGCTACATCCCAGCAGTATACTACACCATGTTGCTACTTCCCAGCAGTATACTACACCATGTTGCTACTTCCCAGCAGTATACTACACCATGTTGCTACTTCCCAGCAGTATACTACACCATGTTGCTACATCCCAGCAGTATACTACACCATGTTGCTACATCCCAGCAGTATACTACACCATGTTGCTACATCCCAGCAGTATACTACACCATGTTGCTACTTCCCAGCAGTAAACTACACCGTGTTGCTACTTCCCAGCAGTATACTACACCATGTTGCTACTTCCCAGCAGTACACTACACATGTTGCTACTTCCCAGCAGTACACTACAGCATGTTGCTACTTCCCAGCAGTACACTACACATGTTGCTACTTCCCAGCAGTACACTACACATGTTGCTACTTCCCAGCAGTACACTACACGTGTTGCTACTTCCCAGCAGTACACTACACATGTTGCTACTTCCCAGCAGTATACTACACGTGTTGCTACTTCCCAGCAGTACACTACACGTGTTGCTACTTCCCAGCAGTACACTACACATGTTGCTACTTCCCAGCAGTACACTACACATGTTGCTACTTCCCAGCAGTACACTACACGTGTTGCTACTTCCCAGCAGTACACTACACATGTTGCTACTTCCCAGCAGTACACTACACGTGTTGCTACTTCCCAGCAGTACACTACACCGTGTTGCTACTTCCCAGCAGTACACTACACCATGTTGCTACTTCCCAGCAGTATACTACACCATGTTGCTACTTCCCAGCAGTATACTACACCGTGTTGCTACTTCCCAGCAGTACACTACACATGTTGCTACTTCCCAGCAGTATACTACACCGTGTTGCTACTTCCCAGCAGTACACTACACATGTTGCTACATCCCAGCAGTACACTACACCATGTTGCTACTTCCCAGCAGTACACTACACCATGTTGCTACTTCCCAGCAGTACACTACACCATGTTGCTACTTCCCAGCAGTATACTACACCATGTTGCTACTTCCCAGCAGTACACTACACCGTGTTGCTACTTCCCAGCAGTACACTACACATGTTGCTACTTCCCAGCAGTATACTACACATGTTGCTACTTCCCAGCAGTACACTACACATGTTGCTACTTCCCAGCAGTACACTACACCATGTTGCTACTTCCCAGCAGTACACTACACATGTTGCTACTTCCCAGCAGTACACTACACCATGTTGCTACTTCCCAGCAGTACACTACACATGTTGCTACTTCCCAGCAGTACACTACACCATGTTGCTACTTCCCAGCAGTACACTACACCATGTTGCTACTTCCCAGCAGTACACTACACCATGTTGCTACTTCCCAGCAGTATACTACACCATGTTGCTACTTCCCAGCAGTACACTACACCATGTTGCTACTTCCCAGCAGAACACTACACATGTTGCTACTTCCCAGCAGTACACTACACCATGTTGCTACTTCCAGCAGTATACTACACCATGTTGCTACTTCCCAGCAGTATACTACACCATGTTGCTACATCCCAGCAGTATACTACACCATGTTGCTACATCCCAGCAGTATACTACACCATGTTGCTACATCCCAGCAGTATACTACACCATGTTGCTACTTCCCAGCAGTAAACTACACCATGTTGCTACTTCCCAGCAGCATACTACACCATGTTGCTACTTCCCAGCAGTACACTACATATGTTGCTACTTCCCAACAGTACACTACACCATGTTGCTACTTCCCAGCAGTACACTACACGTGTTGCTACTTCCCAGCAGTACACGACACATGTTGCTACTTCCCAGCAGTACACTACACCATGTTTCTACTTCCCAGCAGTACACTACACGTGTTGCTACTTCCCAGCAGTACACTACACATGTTGCTACTTCCCAGCAGTACACTACACGTGTTGCTACTTCCCAGCAGTATACTACACCATGTTGCTACTTCCCAGCAGTATACTACACCATGTTGCTACTTCCCAGCAGTATACTACACCGTGTTGTTACTTCCCAGCAGTACACTGCACATGTTGCTACATCCCAGCAGTACACTACACATGTTGCTACATCCCAGCAGTACACTACACCATGTTGCTACTTCCCAGCAGTATATTACACCATGTTGCTACTTCTCAGCAGTACACGACACATGTCGCTACTTCCCAGCAGTATACTACACCATGTTGCTACTTCCCAGCTGAACACTACACATGTTGCTACTTCCCAGCAGTACACTACACCATGTTGCTACTTCCCAGCAGTATACTACACTATGTTGCTACTTCCCAGCAGTATACTGCACCGTGTTGCTACTTCCCAGCAGTATACTACATCGTGTTGCTACTCCCTAGCGAGTAGGGGAAAGGAGGACGTAGAGGATCCCGTCCATCGGCTGAGATGGATAACTGATGGATGAGCGTGATCTCAGCATGTGCTTAGCATGATGGCTCTTAGTTTCTTAGTGACTTAGTTTCTAGGCGCCCCGCACCTAGTAGGCTCGGCCACGTAGACACTAACTCACTAAGACACTGACAAAACTACGAGACTGGAAAACAAAGTCTCAATGTTTTTTTAGTTTTAGTTCATTTATTATGCACCCCATACCCATCTTGTGGGCGGTAGTGGAAAGGGTTACAGAGGCACATAATGGGCTCAGGGACTGAACCCCACAATTCATTTAGCTAAGCAAGTTACAATCTTGATGAGCTAGTTACAAAATTCAATATAAGTCGTCACATCAACAATGGGTTCGAGATCGACCTCAAATACAGGTTCTAAATTAAGCAACTGACATATGTGGAGAGCTAGTGTCACAATTTATATGTTTGTCCTGCACACCGCCCCCCATCCAGTGGGCAGCGGTGGATAGGTTACAATCACTCAGTTACTACCTACAGTTAGCAAACTGGGGATATTGGCTAAAATTTCTGGTAGCCGATCATTTTGAATGAAATATTTAGTCTCAATGAAGACAAAAAAAGTCATTCTGAAAGCAACTAAATCACTCCGAACAACTAAGTCACTCTTAACAACTAAGTCACTCTGAACAATTAAGTCACTCTTAACAACTAAGTCACTCCGAACAACTAAGTCACTGTGAACAACTAAGTCACTCTGAACAACTAAGTCACTGTGAACAACTAAGTCACTCTGAACAACTAAGTCACTCTAAACAACTAAGTCACTCTAAACAACTAAGTCACTCTGAACAACTAAGTCACTCTAAACAACTAAGTCACTCTGAACAACTAAGTCACTGTGAACAACTAAGTCACTCCGAACAACTAAGTCACTCTTAACAACTAAGTCACTCTGAACAACTAAGTCACTCTAAACAACTAAGTCACTCTGAACAACTAAGTCACTCTGAACAACTAAGTCACTCCGAACAACTAAGTCACTCTTAACAACTAAGTCACTCTAAACAACTAAGTCACTGTGAACAACTAAGTCACTCTGAACAACTAAGTCACTCTAAACAACTAAGTCACTCTAAACAACTAAGTCACTCTGAACAACTAAGTCACTCTGAACAACTAAGTCACTGTGAACAACTAAGTCACTCTGAACAACTAAGTCACTCTAAACAACTAAGTCACTCTTAACAACTAAGTCACTCTGAACAACTAAGTCACTCTAAACAACTAAGTCACTCTTAACAACTAAGTCACTCTGAACAACTAAGTCACTCTAAACAACTAAGTCACTCTGAACAACTAAGTCACTCTGAACAACTAAGTCACTCTAAACAACTAAGTCACTCTGAACAACTAAGTCACTCTGAACAAACTAAGTCACTCTAAACAACTAAGTCACTCTAAACAACTAAGTCACTCTTAACAACTAAGTCACTCTGAACAACTAAGTCACTCTGAACAACTAAGTCACTTTACAACTAAGTCACTCTTAACAACTAAGTCACTCTAACAAAAAGTCACTCTTAACAACTAAGTCACTCTGAACAACTAAGTCACTCGAACAACTAAGTCACTCTGAACAACTAAGTCACTTTAAACAACTAAGTCACTCTGAACAACTAAGTCACTCTAAACAACTAAGTCACTCTAAACAACTAAGTCACTCTAAACAACTAAGTCACTCTGAACAACTAAGTCACTCGAACAACTAGTCACTCTGAACAACTAAGTCACTCTGAACAACTAAGTCACTCTGAACAACTAAGTCACTCTGAACAACTAAGTCACTCTGAACAACTAAGTCACTCTGAACAACTAAGTCACTCTGAACAACTAAGTCACTCTGAACAACTAAGTCACTCTAAACAACTAAGTCACTCTGAACAACTAAGTCACTCTAAACAACTAAGTCACTCTGAACAACTAAGTCACNGTTGGTGTACTCACGTGTTGGTGTACTCACCAAGTTGTTGTACTCACCAAGTTGTTGTACTCACAAAGTTGTTGTACTCACCAAGTTGTTGTATTCACCAAGTTGTTGTACTCACCGTGTTGTTGTACTCACCAAGTTGTTCTACTCACCAAGTTGTTGTACTCACCAAGTTGGTGTACTCACCAAGTTGGTGTACTCACCAAGTTGGTGTACTCACCAAGTTGGTGTACTCACCAAGTTGTTGTATTCACCAAGTTGGTGTACTCACCAAGTTGGTGTACTCACCAAGTTGGTGTACTCACCGTGTTGTGTACTCACCGTGTTGTGTACTCACCAAGTTGTTGTACTCACCAAGTTGTTGTACTCACAAAGTTGTTGTACTCACCAAGTTGTTGTATTCACCAAGTTGTTGTACTCACCGTGTTGTTGTACTCACCAAGTTGTTCTACTCACCAAGTTGTTGTACTCACCAAGTTGGTGTACTCACCAAGTTGGTGTACCACCAAGTTGGTGTACTCACCAAGTTGGTGTACTCACCAAGTTGTTGTATTCACCAAGTTGGTGTACTCACCAAGTTGTTGTACTCACCAAGTTGTTGTACTCACCAAGTGGTGTACTCACCAAGTTGGTGTACTCACCAAGTTGTTGTACTCACCTAGTTGTTGTACTCACCGTGTTGTTGTACTCACCGTGTGTTGTACTTACCAAGTTGTACTCAACTTGTTGTTGTACTCACCTAGTTGTGGTACTAAACTAGTTTTTGTACTCACCGTGTTGTTGTACTTACCAAGTTGTTGTACTCAACTTGTTGTTGTACTCACCAAGTTGTTTTACTGAACTAGTTGTTGTACTCATCTAGTTGTTGTACTCATCTAGTGTTGTACTCACCTAGTTGTTGTACTCACCTAGTTGTTGTACTCACCTAGTTTTTGTACTCATCCAGTTGTTGTACTCACCGTGTTGTTGCACTCACTAGTTGTTGTACTCATCTAGTTGTTGTACTCATCTAGTTGTTGTACTCACCGTGTTGTTGTACTCAGCTAGTTGTTGTACTCATCTAGTTGTTGTACTCACCGTGTGTTGTACTCAGCTAGTTGTTGTACTCAACTAGTTGTTGTACTCATCTAGTTGTTGCACTCATCTAGTTGTTGTACTCACCTAGTTGTTGTACTCACCATGTTGTTGTACTCACCTAGTTATTGTACTCACTATGTTGTACTCAACTAGTTTGTACTCACCATGTTGTTTTACTCAACTAGTTGTTGTACTCACCGTGTTGTTGTACTCACCAAGTTGTTTTACTCAACTAGTTGTTGTACTCATCTATAGTTGTTGTACTCATCTAGTTGTTGTACTCACTTGGTTGTTGTACTCACCTAGTTGTTGTACTCATCTAGTTGTTGTACTCACTTGGTTGTTGTACTCACCTAGTTGTTGTACTCATCTAGTTGTTGTACTCACTGGTTGTTGTACTCACCTAGTTGTTGTACTCATCTAGTTGTTGTACTCACTAAGTTGTTGAACTCATCTAGTTGTTGTACTCACCTAGTTGTTGTACTCATCTAGTTGTTGTACTCACCTAGTGTTGTACTCATCTAGTTGTTGTACTCACCTAGTTGTTGTACTCATCTAGTTGTTGTACTCACCTAGTTGTTGTACTCACCTAGTTGTTGTACTCATCTAGTTGTTGTACTCACCTAGTTGTTGTACTCATCTAGTTGTTGTACTCATCTAGTTGTTGTACTCACTAGTGTTGTACTCACCTAGTTGTTGTACTCATCTAGTTGTTGTACTCACCTAGTTGTTGTACTCACCTAGTTGTTGTACTCATCTAGTTGTTGTACTCACCTAGTTGTTGTACTCACTAGTTGTTGTACTCACCTAGTTGTTGTACTCACCTAGTGTTGTACTCACCTAGTTGTTGTACTCATCTAGTTGTTATACTCACTTAGTTGTTGTACTCACTAGTTGTTGTACTCACCTAGTTGTTGTGCTCACCTAGTTGTTGTACTCACCTAGTGTGTTGTACTCACCTAGTTGTTGTACTCACCTAGTTGTTGTACTCACCTAGTGTTGTACTCACCTAGTTGTTGTACTCACCTAGTTGTTGTGCTCACCTAGTTGTTGTACTCACCTAGTTGTTGTACTCACCTAGTTGTTGTACTCACCTAGTTGTTGTACTCATCTAGTTGTTATACTCATCAAGTTGTTGTACTCACCTAGTTGTTGTACTCATCTAGTTGTTGTACTCACCGTGTTGTTGTACACATCTAATTGGTGTATTCAACTAGTTGTTGTACTCATCTAGTTGTTGTACTCATCTAGTAGGTGTACTCATCTAGTTGTTGTACTCACCTAGTTGTTGTACTCACCTAATTGTTGTAATCATCTAGTTGTTGTACTCACCTGTTGTTGTACTCAACTAGGTGTTGTGTTCACCTAGTTGTTGTACTCACCTAGTTGTTGTACTCACCTAGTTGTTGTACTCATCTAGTTGTTATACTCACTTAGTTGTTGTACTCACCTATTTGTTGTACTCACCTAGTTGTTGTACTCACCTAGTTGTTGTACTCATCTAGTTGTTATACTCACTTAGTTGTTGTACTCATCTAGTTGTTGTACTCATCTAGTTGTTGTACTCATCTAGTTGTTGTACTCATCTAGTTGTTGTACTCATCTAGTTGTTGTACTCATCTAGTAGGTGTACTCATCTAGTTGTTGTACTCACCGTGTTGTTGTACTCACCTAGTTGTTGTACTCATCTAGTTGTTGTACTCACCTAGTTGTTGTGCTCACCTAGTTGTTGTACTCACCTAGTTGTTGTACTCACCTAGTTGTTGTACTCATCTAGTTGTTGTACTCACCTAGTTGTTGTACTCATCTAGTTGTTGTACTCACCTAGTTGTTGTACTCATCTAGTTGTTGTACTCACCTAGTTGTTGTGCTCAACTAGTTGTTGTACCCATTTAGTTGTTGTACTCATCTAGTTGTTGTATTACACTAGTTGTTGTACTCATCTAGTTGTTGTACTCATCTAGTTGTTGTACTCACCTAGTTGTTGTACTCACCTAGTTGTTGTACTCATCTAGTTGTTGTATTCAACTAGTTGTTGTACTCATCTAGTTGTTGTACTCAACTAGTTGTTGTACTCATCTAGTTGTTGTACTCACCTAGTTGTTGTACTCACCTAGTTGTTGTACTCATCTAGTTGTTGTATTCAACTAGTTGTTGTACTCACCTAGTTGTTGTGCTCACCTAGTTGTTGTACTCACCTAGTTGTTGTACTCACCTAGTTGTTGTACTCACCTAATTGTTGTAATCATCTAGTTGTTGTACTCACCTTGTTGTTGTACTCAACTAGGTGTTGCACTCATCTTGTTGTTGTACTCATCTAGTTGTTGTACTCACCTAGTTGTTGCACTCATCTTGTTGTTGTACTCATCTAGTTGTTGTGCTCATCTAGTTGTTGTACTCATCTAGTTGTTGTACTCACCTAGTTGTTGTACTCACCTAGTTGTTGTACTCACCTAGTTGTTGTACTCAACTAGTTGTTGTACTCACCTAGTTGTTGTACTCAACTAGTTGTTGTTGGGACTAAGGACTTGCTTAGCTAACTCACCAGTGTAGTAAGCAGCTCATTCCTCACTTTGGGACCCTGTACGAACAATTGACTAGGCGCGAGCAAACGCCGAGACCCCAATGAAATTGAAATCCCCTCCACTTGGGTCGTCGACCTTCGTAACTCGCCGAAGCGAATCTAACGAGTAGGTCCTGGGCTCTCACAACAATAATTTATTGTTGTGTTGTGCCGTATATTTGATCCAAAGCTCAGAAATAATTCTCCAATAGTCGAGTGTGAAGAACATTTGCATAACAATAATAATGTGTGGGGGTGTAACGAAAAGACAGTGTTAAACATAACAACTTAGTTTATTCAATAAAGTACTAACTACTACAACAAACAAAAAGAATGTCAATGACGTTACTCGAAGTCCTTCCTGTGACACTATCAATGACAGCTAGACACCAGCCCCTCGGACTGCATAATGAACTAACTCGAACATAAGCGTGACCACAGAGGAATCAACAAGCAAGCAAGAACTAACAGATCTATAATCACAATTACAACAAATGACACAGTGAGTTCTGAAACACGTCTCCAGTAACCTCCTAACTGTTCTACGCCTCAGTGCAGTCTACACCTGCAATAGCGGTTGCAATGCAATCAAATCAGTAGCCTTTCAATGACATCAATAACTAATGGGTTCACTGGCAACTCCAGCACCCTTCCTCAAATTAATCTTTACGTTAACACTTCGTCCCACGGACGATCAATAATCAATAACAATTGATTTACGTTAATAACACAATAACATTTACGTTAATTTAATAACTCTTACAACTGTCACTTGTAACGCGGAAATTACACAACACTCTACCCGTCGAGCATTCAGTGAGAAAATCCCATTAATCCCTGTACTACAAGACAGCTGATTAATATCTTTACTAGTTACGTTAATTTACGTTAATCGGTTAATAATCACTCAGCGATGGTAAACTCTGATTTACAATGTCCAAAGTGCTAAGAGAACGGTAATCACTCGTGATTACCTTTAGAGTAGTTAATTACTATCCTCAAGATCAATAATTAAACAGTTAAATACGCAACCTTTCACACTGGCTCAGCAATTTACATTAAGGTATGAATTCCGTCTGAGCCTTCCATACACAGACCAATTCAGGTGGCTAATAACAGTAATTAGGCACCACGTTTACGTTATTCTAAATGACGTTACTCTTCCCACGAGTCAATCAAGTGCCGGTACTTCCGGACATAAATAACGACGTTACGTTAATGGAACAATGTAGCCTTCGTGTGAGTCGATCAACAAGGATCGAGATTAATTACTTTGACTTCCTGAAACACGTCAATTACCCGGCCCACTGACCGTTAATTACGACAGACAGACTAGTGTACTCACCTAGTTGTTGTACTCTTCTAGTTGTTGTACTCATCTAGTTGTTGTACTCACCTAGTTGTTGTACTCACCTAGTTGTTGTACTCTTCTAGTTGTTGTACTCATCTAGTTGTTGTACTCACCGTGTTGTTGTACTAACCTAGTTGTTGTACTCTTCTATTTTTGTACTCATCTAGTTGTTGTACTCACCTAGTTGTTGTACTCACCTAGTTGTTGTACTCATCTAGTTGTTGTACTCATCTAGTTGTTGTATTCTTCTAGTTGTTGTACTCATCTAGTTGTTGTACTCAC
The DNA here is from genome assembly GCA_020271785.1 of Procambarus virginalis. Lineage (NCBI taxonomy): Eukaryota > Metazoa > Arthropoda > Malacostraca > Decapoda > Cambaridae > Procambarus > Procambarus virginalis. Next base: position 58,683 of record WNGS01162181.1, read on the forward strand.
CTTGTTGTTGTACTCATCTAGTTGCTGTACTCAACTAGTTGTTGTACTCACCGTGTTGTTGTACTCAACTAGTTGTTGTACTCATCTACTTGTTGTTGTGTTCACCGTGTTGTTGTACTCACCTAGTTGTTTTACTCAACTAGTTGTTGTACCCATTTAGTTGTTGTACTCATCTAGTTGTTGTACTACACTAGTTGTTGTACTCATCTAGTTGTTGTACTCATCTAGTTGTTGTACTCATCTAGTTGTTGTATTCAACTAGATGTTGTACTCATCTAGTTGTTGTTCTCATCTAGTTGTTGTATTCAACTAGTTGCTGTACTCATCTAGTTGTTGTACTCATCTAGTTGTTGTACTGATCTAGTTGTTGTACTCATCTAGTTGTTGTAATCAACAAGTTGTTGTACGCATCTAGTTGTTGTAGTCATCTAGTTGTTGTGCTCTCCATGTTGTTGTATTCAACTAGTTGTTGTACTCATCTAGTTGTTGTAATCAACTAGTTGTTGTACTCATCTAGTTGTTGTACTCAACTAGTTGTTGTACTCAACTAGTTGTTGTACTCATCTAGTTGTTGTACTCAACTAGTTGTTGTACTCAACTAGTTGTTGTACTCATCTAGTTGTTGTACTCACTGTGTTGTTGTACTTAACTAGTTGTTGTACTCATCTAGTTGTTGTACTCAACTAGTTGTTGTACTCAACTAGTTGTTGTACTCATCTAGTTGTTGTACTCACTGTGTTGTTGTACTTAACTAGTTGTTGTACTCAACTAGTTGTTTTACTCACCTAGTTGTTGTACTCACCTAGTTGTTGTACTCAACTAGTTGTTGTACTCAACTAGTTGTTGTACTCATCTAGTTGTTGTACTCACCGTGTTGTTGTACTCACCTAGTTGTTGTACTCATCTAGTTGTTGTACTCACCTTGTTGTTGTGCTCACCTAGTTGTTGTACTCATCTAGTTGTTGTACTCATCTAGTTGTTGTACTCACCTAGTTGTTGTACTCATCTAGTTGTTGTACTCATCTAGTGGTTGTACTCAACTAGTTGTTGTTCTCAACTAGTTGTTGTACTCACCGTGTTGTTGTACTCACCGTGTTGTTGTACTCATCTAGATGTTGTACTCAACTAGTTGTTGTACTCACCTAGTTGTTGTACTCATCTAGTTGTTGTACTCACCTAGTTGTTGTGCTCACCTAGTTGTTGTACTCATCTAGTTGTTGTACTCATCTAGTTGTTGTACTCATCTAGTTGTTGTACTCACCTAGTTGTTGTGCTCACCAAGTTGTTGTACTCATCTAGTTGTTGTACTCATTTAGTTGTTGTACTCATCTAGTTGTTGTACTCAACTAGTTGTTGTACTCATCTACTTTTACTCATCTAGTTGTTGTACTCATCTACTTTTACTCATCTAGTTGTTGTACTCATTTAGTTGTTGTACTCATCTAGTTGTTGTACTCATCTAGTGGTTGTACTCACCTAGTTGTTGTACTCATTTAGTTGTTGTACTCATCTAGTTGTTGTACTCACCTAGTTGTTGTACTCATCTACTTTTACTCATCTAGTTGTTGTACTCATCTAGTTGTTGTACATCTTGTAGTTGTTGTACTCATTTAGTTGTTGTACTCACCTAGTTGTTGTACTCATCTAGTTGTTGTACTCACCTAGTTGTTGTACTCATCTAGTTGTTGTACTCACCTACTTGTTGTTGTACTCACCTAGTGGTTGTAATATACAATCACCTAGTGGTTGTAGATTGATTGTAGAGTGTAGGTTGTAGAGTGATTACAACCACCTAGTGGTTGTAATCACCTAGTTGTTTTACTCACTTAGTGGTGGTAATCCCATAGTTGGTGTACTCAACTAGTTATTGTGCTCACCTAGTTGGTGTACTCACTGTGTTGTTGTACTTACCTAGCTGTTGTATTCATCTAGTTGTTGTGCTCAACTAGTTGTTGTATTCATCTAATTGGTGTACTCACCTAGTTTTTGTACTGACCTACTTGTGCTTTCGGTTGTTTAGCTTTGGCTCTTTCGTCCCGCCTCTCAACTGCCAATCAACTGGTGTACAGATTCCTGAGCCAATTGGGCTCTATCATATCTACATTTGAAACTGTGTGTAGTCAGCCTCCATCACATCACTGCCTAATGCATTCCACCAGTTAACTCCTCTGACACTGAAATGGTCTTTTTAACGTCTCTGTGGCTTATTTGGGTACTAGGTTTCCACATGTGCGTGAGAGTTCTGAGTTTGGAATATATGGATTTGGAATGTGAAACTGGTAATTTCTAACAAAATTTCCTTACCCTTATTAGTGTTGTGATATTCTTCTATTATATCCGTCGACTTTACCTGAAAGTCTAGATGGGTCGCCTAAGGAAGGACTTGGTTAGTTAACACACTAAGTGTAGTAAGTTGCTCATTCCTCACTCTGGGACCAAAGAAGAATAATTGACTAGGCGCGAGCAAACGAAGAGACCTTAAAAGTTTGAAATCCACTCCACTTAGGCCGTTGATCTTCGTCACTCACAGGAGCGAATCTAACGAGTAGGTCCTGGGCTCTCACAGCAGAATTTATGTTGTGTAGTGCTATGAATTCAGCTCTAAGCTCATGAAGCAGTCTCAATTTAACAATCAAATGGCAGAACTTTGGTAGTGCAATAAAATGTGTGGGGTGTAACGTAAAGACAGTGCTTAACATAACATAGTTTATTCAACAAAGTACTAACTACTACAACAACGAAGAAATATCAATGACATTACTCGAAATCCTTGCTGTGACACTTTCACTGACAGCTAGACACCAGCCCGCAACATAAACTAGAACATACTGAGTGAACACAGAGGAATCAATCAAGCAAGCAAAACATACTACATACTAATATGTAATCACTATTGCAACAATGACACGATAGGCTAGGAGACATGTCTCCCATAACCTCCTATCAGCACCCTACGCTTCTTGCAGCCTACATCTGCAATGGCAGTTGCAATGCAATCAAATTAGTCGTCTATCATTGACATGGCAATGACAAATGGGGTTATTGGCAACTCCAACAACCCTCCTCAATTAAATTCTTACGGTAACTCTTCGTCCCTCGGACGATCAACAATCAATACAAATTTTTACGTTAATATCAAAGTAACATTTACGTTAACTTATCTTGTCTCCCACAGACAATCAAAAGTACAACTGTCACTAGTAACTGGGAAATTACACCAACACTCTACCCGTCGAGCATTCAGTAATCCCCATTAATACCTGTCTTCCAGTCATCTGATTAATCCCTGCACGAGTTACGTTATCGTTACTATCGCCTAACGATAGTTTACCCCAATCACAATGTCCAAAGTGCTAAGAGAACGGCAATCACTCTTGACAGCCCTCGAACAATTAATTACTATCCGCCGATCAATAATAAAATAATTCAAATACGTAACCTTTCACACTGGCTCAGCAATTTACATTAAGGCATGACCGCCTCTAGGGCTTCCATACCACGACGGATTCAGGTGACTAATATACGCACAAACGTAACTCCAGAGGTTCTATAAACAGAACGTCAGCCGCATACTTCTACTCTGGCAAAAGTCAGAACATCCTTTAGAAACTTGAATTTAAGGACGCTTATTAGAT
>WNGS01162182.1:13208-25222 GCA_020271785.1 Procambarus virginalis
AAATGAAGCTACTTCCCAGCAGTAAACTACACATATTGCTGCTTCCTAGTGGTATACTACACATATTGTTGCTTCCCAGTGGTATACTACACGTGTTACTACTTCCCAGCAGTACACTACACTACTTGCTACTTCCCCTCAGTATAGTACACTATGTTGCTACTTTCCATCAGTATACTACATCATGTTGCTACATTTCAGTGGTATACTACACCATGTTGCTACTTTTCCACAGTATATTTCATCATGTTGTTACATATATTAATATACTACATCAAGATGCTACTTCCCAGCATTACAGTACACCATGTTGCTAGTTCCCAGCAGTTAGTTTCACTATGCTGTTACTTCCAAGCAGTATACTTCACCATGTTGCTACTTCTCAGCAGTACACATCACTTTGTTGCTTCTCCAGCAGCACACTATACGTGTTCCTACTTCCCAACTGTTCACAACACGTGTTACTACTTCCCAGAAGTACACTACACATGTTCCTACTTCCCAGGAGCACACTACACAAGTTGCTACTTCCCAGATGTACAATAAACCATGTTACTGCTTCACAGCAGTACACTATTCCTTGTTACTACTTCCCAGTAGTACACTGCACCATATTTCTACTTCCCAGCAGTACACTACACATGTTGCTTTTTCCAAGCGGTACACTACACGTGTTACTACTTTCCAGCAGTACACTACGCATGATACTACTTCCCAGCAGTACACTACACATGTTGCTACTTCCCAGCAGTACATTACTCATGGTAATACTTCCCAGCAGCACACTACACATGTTGCTACTATCCAGCACTACACTACACATGTTACTACTTCCTAGAGGTACACAACACGTGTTGCTACTTCCCAGCTGTATACTATACGTGTTACTACTTCCTAGCAGTTCACTACGCATGATGCTACTTCCCAGCAGTACACTACACAATATTGCTACTTATCAGCAGTACACTACACGTGTTTCTACTTCCCAGTAGTACACAACACATGATGCTTCTTCCCAGCATAAGTTACACATGTTGCTACCTCTCAGGGGTATACTACACGTGTTACTACTTCCCAGCAGTACACTACGCATGATGCTACGTCCCAGCAGTACACTACACCATATTTCTACTTCCTAGCAGTACACTACACATGTTGCTATTTCCAAGCTTTACACTGCACGTGTTACTACTTTCCTGCAGTACAGTACACATGTTGCTACTTCCCAGCAGCACACTACACATGTTACTACTTTCGAGCAACACACTACATATGTTGCTATTTTCCAGCAGTAAACTACACATGTTACTACTTCCCAGCGGTACACTACACATGTTGCTACTTCCCAGCTGTATACTACACGTGTTTCTACTTCCGATTAGTACACTACTCATGATACTACTTCCCAGCAGTAAACTACACATGTTTCTACTTCCCACCAGTACACTACACAATATTGCTACTTCCCAGCAGTACACTACACGTGTTACTACTTCCTAGTAGTACACAACATATGATGCTTCTTCCCAACAGTAAATTACACATGTTGCTACTTCTCAGGGGTATATTACACGTGTTACTACTTCCCAGCAGGACACTACATATGTTGCTACTTCCCAGCCGTACACTACACATGTTGCTACTTCCCAGCTGTACACTATACCATATTGTTACTTCCCAGCAGAACAATACAACTGTGCTACTTCCCAGCATCACACTACACGTGTTACTACTTCCTTGCAGTATATTACACCATGCTGTCACTTCCCAGCAGTACACTACACATTTTGCTACTTTCCAGCAGTACACTACACTTGTTTATAATTCCCAGCACTACACAACACATATTGCTACTACTCAGCAGTACACTACACGTGTTACTACCTCCCTGCAGTACACTACACGTGTTGTTACTTTCCAGCAGTACATTATACATGTTGCTACTTCCCAGCGGTACCCTACACATGTTGCTACTTTCCAGCTTTATACTACAAGTGTTACTACTTCCCAGCAGGACACTACGCATTTTGCTACTTCCCAGAAGTAACCTACACATGCTGCTACTTCCCAGCAGTGCACTACATGTGTTACTACTTCCCAGCAGTACACTAAAAATGAAGCTACTTCCAAGCAGTAAACTACACATGTTGCTATTTCCCAGTTGTATACTTCACATGTTACTACTTCCCAGTAGTACACTACAAATAATGCTACTTCCCAGCAGTACACTACACATGTTGCTACTTCCAGCAGAACACTACGCATGTTGCTACTTCCCAGCAGTACACAACAGGTGTTTTACTTCCAGCAGTTCACTATATCATGTGCTACTTCACAGCAGAACAGTACACCATGTTGTTACTTCCCAGCAGTACACGACAAGATTTGCTGCTTTCCAGGACTACACTACATAATGTTGTTACTTCCCAACAATACACTACACCATGGTGTTTCTTCCCAGCAGTACACTACACGTGTTGCTAGATTCCAGCAGTACACTACACTATGTTGTTACTTCCAAGCAGAACACTACACAATGTTGTTACTTCCCAGCAAAACACTACACCATGTTGTTACTTCCCAGCAATACACTACACGTATTGCTACTTCCCAGTAGTACACTACACATGTTGCTAATTCTCAGCAATACAGAACACGTGTTCCTATTTACAGACATCGTGTACTACACGATGTCGTTACTTCCCAGCAGTACATTACACACAGTTGCTACTTCCCAGCAGTACACTACACCATGTTACTATTTCCAAGAAGTTCAATACACCATGTTGCTACTTCCCAGAAGTTCAATACAACATGTTGCTTCTTCCCAGCAGTATACAACATCATGTTGCTACTTCCCAGCAGTAAATTTCACCATGTTGCTACTTCCCAGCAGCACACTACGCATGTTGCTACTTCGCAGCAGTACACAACATGTGTTCCTACTTCCCAGCATTGTACTACACCATGATTCTACTTCCCAGCAGTTCACTATACCATGTTGCTAGTTCCCAACAGTAAAATACTCATGTTATTACTAACCACTAGTACACTACACCATGTTGCTACATCCCAGCAGTACACTACACATGCTGCTACTTCACTGTAGTTCACTACACATGTTGCTACTTCCCAGCAGTACACTACACATGTTGCTACTTCCCAGCTTTATACTACACCTTATTGTTACTTCCCAGCAGTAAACTACACCTTGTTGCTACTTTCCAGCAGTACACTACACGTATTGCTACTTCACAGCAGTACACTACACATGTTGATTCTTCCCATCAGTACACTCCACTTGTTACTACTTCCCAGCAGTTACTACTTCCCATACTATACTATGTTGCTAATTCCCATCAGTATACTACACCATGTTGCTACTACCCAGTGATATACTACACTATGTTGCTACTTCTGAGCAGTTTACTACAAAATTTTGCCATTTCACAGCAGTATGCTATACCATATTGCTAATTCCAAGCACTATAATGCACCATGCTGCTACTTCTCAGCAGCATAATACACCATGTTGCTACTTTCCAGTGTTATACTACACCATGTTGCTATTTCCAGTGGTATACCACACCATGTTGCTACATCCAAGCAGTATACTACTCAATGTTGCTACTTCCCACCAGTATATAACATCATGTTGCTACTTCCCATCGGAATACCACAGTATGTTGCTACTTCCCCTTAGTATAGTACACTACGTTGCTACTTCCCATCAGTATACTACATCGTGTTGCTACATTCCAGTGGTATACTACTCAATGTTGATACTTTTCCGCAGAATATTACATCATGTTGTTACTTCTATTAGTATACTACATCAAGATGCTACCTCCCAGCATTACATTACACAATGTTGCTAGTTCCCAGCAGTTAATTACACCATGCTTTTACTTCCAAGTAGAATACTTCACCATGTTTCTTCTTCCCAGCAGTACACAACACCATGTTGGTACTTTCAGCAGCACACTACACACGTTGCTACTTTCCAGCAGCAGAGAACACATGTTTCTACTTCTTAGCAGTACAATACGCATATTGCTACTACACAGCAGCACACTACACCATGTTGCAACTTCCCAACAGTACACTACATGTGTTACTACTTCCCAACAGTAAACAAAAAATGAAGCTACTTCCCAGCAGTAAACTACACACATTGCTGATTCCCAGTGGTATACTACACCATGTTGCTGCTTCCCAGCAGTGCATTACACACAGTTGCTACTTCCCAGCAGTACACTACACCATGTTGCTACTTCCCAGAAGTTGAATACACCATGTTGCTACTTCCAAGAAGTACAATACAACATGATGCTACTTCCCAGCAGTACACTACACAACGTTGCTACTTCCAAGCAGTATAATACACCTGACAGTACTTCAAAGCAATACACTACACGTGTTACCATTTTCCAGCAGTTACTAGTTCCCATATATTTTCAAGCAGTTACTACTTCCCATACAACACTATGTTGCTAAATCCCATCAGTATACTACACCATGGTGCTACTTCCCAGTGGCATACTACTCTATGTTGCTACTTCCCAGCAGTTTACTACACTTTGTTGCTACTTCCCAGCAGCGATTACCCAGCAGTTACTACAATGCTTTCCATTACTAAGTAGTAATAAAACAGATGGTCTATTTCCAGCAGTATAGTACACCTTGCTGCTTCTTCCCAGCAGCATACTACACCATGTTGCAACTTCCCAGTATTATTCTACACCATGTTGCTACTTCCCAGAAGTATACTACCATGTTGCTACAACCCAGAAGTATACTATACCATGTTGCTACTTCCCAGTCGTATACCTACACCATGTTGTTAATTCCCAGCGGTACAATACACCATGTTTCTACTTCCCAGTGGTAAAATAAACGTGTTTACTACTTCCCAGCAGTAATACTACACATGATGCTACCTTCCCAGCAGTATACTACACCTGTTGCTACTTCCATCAGAATACTACAAACATGTTGCTACTTCCCCTCTGTATAGTACACTACGTTGCTTCTTCCCATCAGTTTAGTACATCATGTTGCTACAAAATTTAGTGGTATACTACAAGCGTGTTGCTACATTTCAGTGGTATACTAACAAGTGTTGCTAACTCTCCACCGCAGTATACTACAACATGTGTTTACTTCCCATCAGAATGCTACATCATAATGCTACTTCCCAGCATTACATTACACCATGTTGCTACTTCCCAGAAGTTCACTACACACAATGTTGCTATTTTCCAGCAGTATGCTACACCATGTGCTACTTTCCAGTTGTACACTACTAGCACCAAGTTGCTACTTCCCAGCATAACACTACACCATGTTGCTACTTACCAGCAGTACACTACACATGTTGCTACTTCATAGCAGTACACTACATGTGTTACTAATTCCCAGCAGTACTCTACAAATGTTGCTACATCCCAGCAGCACTACAATTGTTGCTTACTTTCCAGCAGTAGTCGATACATTTTGCTACTTCCTAGTGGTACACTACACATGTTGCTAATTCCCAGTTTGCATTCTACACTGATGAAATACTTCCCAGCTGGACAGTACGCATGATGCTACTTCCCAGCATTACACTACACCATGTTGCTACTTACCAGCAGTACACTACACATGATGCTACTTACCAGCAGTTCACTACATTATGTTGTTACTTCCCAGCAGTACAATACATGTGTTGCTACTTCCCAGCAGCACATCACACGTGTTACTACTTCTCCTGCAGTATAGTACACCATGCTGCTACTTCCCAGCAGTACACTACACGTATTACTGCTTCCAGCATTATATACACAATATTGTTGATTAGTTTCCGTAGCAGTATACTACAGTGTACGACTCTACCTCCTCCCAGCAGCGCACAACGCATGGATGCTACATCCCAGCTGTTGCCTACACATGTTGCTACTTTCCAGCAGTAACATACCATGTTGCTACCTCCCAGAAAAACACTACATCATGTTGTTACTTCCCAGCAGTACACTAAACATTGTTGTTAATTATCCCGCAGTAAACTCTACCACGTATTGTTACTCCAATAGTTCAATACACATGTTGCTACTCTCCACAACCGGACTCAAAAGCGTGTACTACTTCCCAGCAGTATACTACACCATGTTGCTACTTCCCAACAGTACATTACACCAAGTTGCTACTTCCCAGCAGTACACAACACCATATTGCTACTTCCCAAAATTTCAACACACCATGTTGCTACTTCCCAGAAGAACACTACAACAAGTTGCTACTTCCCAGCAGTACACTACACCATGTTGCTACATCACAGCAGTACATTACACCATGTTCCTACTTCCCAGCAGTACACTGCACCATGTTGCTACTTTTCCAGCAGTTCTCTATACCATGTTGCTACTCCCCAACAGTACACTAATCATGATGTTACTACCCAAAAGGTCAACACACCATGTTGCTACTTCCTGAAGTACACTACAACAAGTTGCTACTTTCCCAGCAGTACACTACAACCATGTTGCTACATCACACCAGTACATTACCACCATGTTCCTACTTCCCAGCAGTACACTGCACCATGACGCTACTTCCTAGCAGTTCACTATATCTTGTTGCTACTTCCCATCAGTACACTACACAAGTTGCTACTTCCCAGCAGTACATTACACGTGTGGTTTCTTCCCAGCAGGACTTTCACTCAAGTTGCTACTCAACAGTAGCACACTACACTTGTTGCTACTTCCCAGTATTTCAAAACACCCATGTTACTACTTCCCTGAAGTACAATTCACCATGTTACTACTTCCCAACAGTACACTACACCATGTTGCCACTTTCCCGCAGTACACAACGCATGTTGCTACTTCACCAAGCAGTAACACACACGTGTTGTCTACTTCCCAGCAGTATACTACACCATATTACTTCTTCCCAGCAATTCACTAAACCATGTTGCTACTTCCCATCAAAATACCACATCATGTTGCTACATTCCAGTGGAATACTACACCATGTTGCTACTTACCAGCAGTACACTACACTATGTTGTTACTTCCAGAAGTACACACACATGTTGCTACTTCCCCAGCAGTACACTACACAATGTTTCTACTTCCTAGCAGTTCATTACATCATGTTGCTACTTCCCATCAGTACACTGCACCATGTTGCTACTTTCTAGAAGTTCACTATACCATGTTGCTATTCCATAACAGTACAATACTCATGATGTTACTATCCACCAGTACACGGCACCATGATGCTACTTCCATCAGTACACTACACAAGTTGCTACTGACCCAGCTGTTCACTACAGTGTAGTTTGTTCATTCCAGCAGAAACACTTACACCAAGTTGTTACTGACCAATGAGTTACACTACACCATGTTTCTCACTTCCCAGTAGTTGAATACACCATGTTACTACTTCCCTGAAGTACAATTCACCATGTTACTACTTCGCAGCAGTACACTACACCATGTTGCTTCATCCAAGCAGTACACAACACGTGTTTCTACTTCCCAGCAGTACACAACACGTGTTCTACTTTTCATCAGTACACTACACATATTGCTACTTCCCAACAATACATTACACTATGGTTGTTGCTCCTTCCCATCAGTATACTACACTATGTTGATATTTCCCAGCAGTATACTACACATGTACTTCTTCCCAGCAGTTCACTAAACCATGTTGCTACTTCCCCGCAGTACACTACACATGTTGTTACTTCCCATCAGTACACAACACCATGTTTTTACTTCACAGCAGTATACTACACGTATTGCTACTTCCCATCAGTACACTACACATTTTACTACTTTCTAGCAGTATAATACACCATGCTCCTACTTCCCAGCAGCATAGTACACCATTTGTTGTTACTTTCCAGTGTTATACTACACCACGGTGCTACTTCCCAGCAGTATACCACACCATTTTGCTACATCCCAGCAGTACACTTCTCCTTGTTGTTATTTCCCAGTGGTATACTACACGATGTTGCTACTTCCCCACCAGTATAATACGTCATGTTGCTACTTCCCATCAGAATACCACAACATGGTTGCTACTTCCCCTCTGTATAGTACACTACGTTGCTACTTCCCATCAGTATACAACATTGTTGCTACATCCAGTGATATACTACTCCCTGTTGATAACTTGTCGCAGTATATTACATCAGGTTACTTATAATAGTATTCTACATAAGATGCTACTCCCCAGCATTACAGAACACCATGTTGCTAGTTCCCAGCATTATTTACACCATTTTGCTACTTCCCGGCAGTACACAACACCATGTTGCTACTTCCAGCAGCACACTACACGTGTTACTACTTTCCCAAGCAGTACACTACACAAGGTTGCTATTTCCAGCAGCACACTACACGTGATGCTACTTCCCAACAGTTGACTACACATGTTGCTACTTTCCAGCAGTACACTCCACTTTACTCTACTTCCCAGCGGTACACTATACATGTTGCTACTTCCCATCTGTATAATACACGTGTTTCTACTTCCCAGCAGTACACTAAGCATGATGTTACTTCCCAGCAGTACATTACACATGCTGCTACTATCCCAGCAGTACACCACACACTATTGCTATTTCCCAGCAGAACACTACACGTGTTACTACTTCCCAGGAGTACACAACATATGAAGCCTTCTTCCCAGCAGTAACATTACACATGTTGCTACTCTAGAGGTATACCTACACGTGTTTACTACTATCCCAACAGTACACTACATATGTGGTACTTCCCAGCAGCACACTACAGTCGTGTTATTACTTCCCTTGCAGTATACTACACCATGTTGCTACTTCCCAGTACTTCGCCCTACACGTGTTACTACTTCCCAGCAGTACACAACACATTTTGCCTACTTCCAGCAAGTACACTACACCATGTTGTTACTTTCCAGTAGTACATTACACCATGTTGTTACTTCCCAGCAGAACAGTACACCATGTTGTTACTTCCAGTAGTATACTACACGAAGATTTCTTACTTCCCAACCAATACTCTACACTACACGTGTTGTTACTTACCAGCAGTACACTACACGTGTTGATTCTTCCGAGCAGTACACTACACATTTTGCTACTTCCCAGGAGTACAATACACCATGTTGCTACTTACCAGCAGAACACTAGCACATAGGTCTGCTTGCTTCCCACAGTACACTACACAATGTGGTTACTGTACCAGCAAACACTACACCATGTTGTACTTACCAGCAGCACACTATGCTAAGGGTATGTACTTCCCAGTAGTACACTACACAGTGCTACCTCCCACGCCCAGCTACACAAACGTGTGTCCTATTACCAGGCAGTACACTGCCACCTGTTGTACGTGTCCCTAGAGGTACACTACAGCAATGTTGCTACTTCCCACAGGTACACTGACACCTGTGCTAATTCGCAGCAGTACACTACACATGTCGCTTCTTTCCAGCAGTTCACTACACTTGTTACCATTTCCCAGCAGTTACTATATTCCCACTACTACACGTGTTGCCTAGATCTCAGCTGATACTACACATGTTGCTAGTTCCCAGTGGTATACTACACTATGTTGCTACTTCCCAGCAGTTTACTGACACAATTTGGTCCATATCCCAGCAGTTTACTACACCATTCTGCCTAATTCCAAGCAGGTAATTATACACCATGCTGCTACTTCCCAGCAGCATATTACACCATGTTGCTACTTGCAGTGTTAGTACTACACCATGTTGGGCCTACTTCCAGTGGTATACTAAACACTCTTGGTACTTGACCAGCATATTACCACAGCCATTTGTGCTACCAATCAGGTATACTTCGTCCCATGTTCGACTTGCCCTGTGGTATACGACACAATGTGCTACGGTGGTCCCAAAACCAATATAATACGTCATGTTGCTACTTCCCATCAGAATACGGGCACAGATGTTGCTGCTACTCCCTCAGTAAGTACACTTCGCTTGCTACTTCCCATCAGTATACAACATCATGTGCTCCAGTGATATACTACTCTATGTTGCTACCTTGTCGCAGTATTTACATCATGTTCTACTTATAATGAGTATCTACATCAGATATTACCTCCTACATGTGTACAGAAACACCATGTTGAGGAAGTTCTACCCAGTAGTTAATGTGTACACCATGTTGGCTACCTGCTCCCCAGCAGTACACAACACCATGTTGCTAATTCTAGCAGCACACTACACATGTTGCTACTTCCCCTGCAGTATACTACACTATGTTGGTACTTCCCATCAGTATACTACACTATGTTACTACTTCCCAGAAGTACACTATAACATGTGCTACTCCCCGGAGCACACTACGCAAGTGCTACGTACCAGATGAACACTAAACCATGTACTACTTCCCAGCAGTACACTACTTCCTTGTGTACTCTTTCAGCAGCAGTACACTACACCATATTCCTACTTCGCAGCAGTACACTACCATGTTGCTATGCGGTACACTACACGTGTTACTACTTTCCAGCAGTAACCTACACATGTTGCTACTTCCCAGCAGCACACTTAACATGTTGCGACTTTCCAGCAGCAGACGACATACACGGTGCTACTATCCAGCAGGACACTCACAGTTACTACTTCCCAGCGGGTAACTGATACATGTTGCTACTTCCCCTCTGCTATAATACACGCTGTTTCTACTTCCCAGCAGTTACACTAAGCATGATGTACTTCCCAGCAGTACATTACACCATGCTGCTACTTCCCAGCAGACACCACACAATATGCTACTTCCCAGCAGTACACTACACGGTTACTACTTCCCAGTAGATACAACCATATGGATGCTTCTTCCCAGCAGTAAATTACACATGTTGCTACTTCTTGGGTATACTACACGTGTTACTAATTCCCAACAGGCCACTAATATGTTGCTACTTCTCAGCAGCACACTACACGTGTTACTACTTCCTTGCAGTGTACTACACCATGGCTGCTACTACTTCCAAGCAGTACACTACTCCATGTTGCTACTTCCCGCACTTCCCCTACACATGGTTACTACTTCCCAGCAAGTACCACAACACATTTTACTACTTGCTAGTGCATGTAGCACTACACATGTTGCTACTTCTCATCAGTACACTACACGTGTTGTAATTTTCCAGCAGTACACTACACCATGTTGTTACTTCCCAGCAGAACAGTACACCACGTTGTACTTCCCGTAGTACACGACAATATGTTTGCTTGACCGACCAATACTCTAACCAGGGTTGTTACTTACCAGCAGTACACTACACGTGTTGATTCTTCCGAGCAGTACACTACACCATGTTGGTACTTCCCAGCAGTACACGACACCTGTTGCTACTTGCCCAGCAGGTACAGTGCCATGTTCCTACCTTCCAGAAGCACACTACACCATGTTGCTGCTTCCAACAGTACACTACACAATGTGGTTACTTACCAGCAAAACACTACACCATGTTGTCTACTTTCCAGCAGTACACTACACGATGCTACTTCCCAGCAGTACACTACACGAGTTGCTACTTCCCAGCAGTTCACAACACGTGTCCGATACCCCAGGAACACTGCACAGTGTTACTTCCCAGAGGTACACTACACAATGTTGTTACTTCACACCAGGCAGTACACTACACCATGTTGTTACTTCACAGCAGTATACTACACGTATTGCTTCTTCCCATCAGTACACTACACATTGTTACCCATTTCCCAGCAGTGTACAATTCCCATACTACCACTGTGGTTGGTATAATTCCTATCGACAGTATACAACCCCCATGTCTTCTACTTTCACCCGTCGGATACTACCACGTATGTTGTACTTCCCAGCAGTTTACTACACCACTTTTGCCATTGCCAGCAGTATACTACACCATTCGCTAATGTCAAGCAGTATCATCCACATGCTGCTACTTCCCAGCAGCATATCACCATGTTGCTACTTGCAGGTCTGATACTAAACCATGTGGCTACTTTCCAGTGTT
>WNGS01162182.1:25247-47552 GCA_020271785.1 Procambarus virginalis
AGCAGCACTATACGTGTTGTTACTTCCTAGCACTACACTACTCATGTTCTTACTTGCCAGCAGTACTCTACACAATGTTGCTACGTCCCCAGCAGTAAACTACACCATGTTGCTACTTCCCAGTTGTGCAACACACCATGTTACATTTCCCAGCAGTACACTACACGTGTTGTTACTTCCCAGCAGTACACTACACCATGTTGCTACTTCCCAGCAGTACACTACACGTGTTGTTACTTCCCTGCAGTACACTACACGTGTTGTTACTTCCCAGCAGTGTACTGCACAATGTTGCTACTTCGCAGCAGTACACGACACCATGTTGCTTCTTCCCAGTAGTACATTACAAGTGTTGTTACTTTTCAGCAGTACACTACACGTGTTGTTACTTCGCAGCTGTACACTACACAATGTTGCTACTTTCCAGAAGAACACTTCAACATGTTGCTACTTTCCAGAAGTAGAATACACAATGTTGCTACTTCCCAGCAGCACACTATACATGTTGGTGCTTTCCAGCAGTACACTACACATGTTGCTACTTCCGAGCGGTACACTACACATGTTACTACTTCCCAGCGGTATACTACACATGTTATTACTTCCCAGCAGCACAGTACACATGTTGCTACTTCCCAGCAGCAGAGTACTCATGTTGCTACTTCCCAGCCGAAAACTAACATTGTTACTACTTCCCAGAAGTACGCTACACATGTTGCTATTTCCCAGCAGCACACTATACTTGTTCCTACTTTCTAGAAGTGCACTAAACCATTTTGCTACTTCCCAGTAGTACACGATACATATTGCTATTTACCAGCAGTATATTACACCATGTTGCTACTTCCCAGTAGTACACTACACGTGTTGTTATTTCCAAGCAGTACACTATACTTATTGTTACTTCCCAGCAGTACACTACACCATGTTGCTACTTCTCATCACTACACTACAAGTGTTTCTACATTCAGCAGTATACTACACCATGTTGCTACTTCCAAGCAGTTCACTGCACCATGTTGCTACTTCCCAGCAGTACACTACACATGTTTTACTTCCCATCAGTACACTGCACATATTGCTACTTCCCAGCAGTACACGATACCATAGTGTTACCTCCAGCAGTACACTACCATATTGCTACTTCCAGCAGTAAACTACCCATATTGCTACTTCACAGAAGTGCCTACTCCATGTTGCTACTTCCTAGCGGTATATTACACCATGTTGCTACTTCCCAGCGATATAATATCACATGTTGCTAATTCCTATCGGTATACTACACCATGTTCCTAATTCACAGCGGTATATTACACCATGTTGCTACTTCCCTTCAGTACACTACACATGTTGCTACTTCCCAGCAGTACACTACACATGTTGCTATTTCCCAGCAGTACACGAGACATGTTGCTACTTCATAGCAGTACACAACACATGTTGATACTTCCTAGCAGTACACTACACATGTTGCTACTTCCCAACACTAGAATACACGCATTGTTACTTCCCAACAGTAAACTACACGTGTTGTTACTTCCCAGCAGTACAGTACACCATGTTACTACTTCTTAGCAGTACACTACACGTGTTTTTACTGTCCAGCAGAACACTACATCATATTGCTACTTTCCAGCAGTAAACCACACCATGTTGCTACTTCCCAGTAGTACAATGCACCATGTTGCTACTTCCCAGCAGTAAAATATACCATGTTGCTACTTCCCATCAATACAATACACTATGTTGTTACTTCCCAGCAATACACTTCACGTGTTGCTACTTCCCAGCAGTACACTACACCATCGTATTATTTCGAGCAGTACACTACACATGTTGCTACTTCCCAGCAATTTGCAACAATATGGTGCTACTTCCCAGCGTTTTAGTACACCATGTTGCTGTTTCTCAGCGATATACTACACCATGTTGCTACTTTTCCGCAGTACACTATATCATGTTTATACATCCCAGTAGTACAATACACCATGTTGCTACTTTCCAGCAGTACAATAAACAATGTTGCTACTTCCCAGCACTACACTACAAGTTTTTCTGTTTCCCAGCAGTACACTACACATGTTTCTAATTCCCAACAGTACACTACACCATGTTGTTACTTCCAAGCAGTACACTACTTCATGATGTTACTTCCCAGCAGTACACTACACATATTTGCTACTTCCCAGCAGTACACTACACCATGTTGTTACTTCCAACCATGTTGTTACTTCCAACAACACTGCACGTGTTGTTAATTCTCAGCAGGACACTACACATGTTGCTACTTCCCAGCAGTACCTTACCCGTTTTACTACCTCCCATCAGCACACTGCACATATTGCTACTTCCCATAAACACATTTCACATGTTGCTATTTTCCAGCAGTACGCTACACATGTTACTACTTCCCAGCAGAACACTACACATGTTGCTAATTCCCAGCTGTATACTTCAGTGTTACTATTTCCCAGCAGTACACAACGCATGATGCTACTTCATAGCAGTACACTATACATGTTGCTACTTCCCAGAAGTACACTACACAATGTTGCTACTTCCAAGCAGTACACTACATGTGTTAGGACTTACTAGCGGTACATAACACATCATGCTACCTCGTAGTAGTAAACTACACATGTTGCTAGTTCCCAGTGGTATACTACACGTGTTACTACTTCCCGCCAGTACACTACAATTGATGCCACTTCCCAGGAGTACACTAGACATGTTGCAACTTCCCAACAGTTCACTACATATTTTGCTACTTCCCAGCAGTACATTACACCACGTTGTTACTTCCCAGCAGTACACTACACGTATTGCTATTTCCTAGCAGTACACTACACACGTTAGTACTATATAGCAGTATCCTACACCATGTTGCTACTTCCCAGCATTACACTACACATGTTGCTACTTCCCAGCAGTACACTACACCTGTTGCTACTTCCCAGCAGTATACTACAAAATGTTGTTACTTCCCAGCTGTACACTACACGTGTTGTTACTTCCCAGCAGTACACTACACATGTTGCTACTTCCCAACAGTACACTACCTGTGTTACTACCTCCCAGCAGCACACTACACACGTTGCTATTTTCTAGCAGTTCCCTGCACATGGTGCTACTTCCCAGCTGTACACTACAGATGTTGCTATTTCCCAGCTGTATACTTCAAGTGTAACTATTTCCCAGCAGTTCACTACGCGTGATGCTACTTCCCAGCAGTACACTACACCATGTTGCTACTTCCCAGCAGTACACTACATGTGTTACTACTTCTCAGCAGTGCATAACACATGATGCTACTTCCCAGCAGTAAAGTACACATGTTGCTTCTTCCCAGTGGTATACTTCACGTGTTACTACTTCCCAGCAGTACACTACACATGATGCTACTTACCAGGAGTACACAAGATAATGTTTTTACTTTCCAGCAGTACACTACACCATGTTGTTTCTTCCCAACAGTACACTACACGTGTTGATACCTCCCTGCAGTACACTACACATGTTGCTACTTACCGCTGTACACTACACATGTTGCTACTTCCCAGCTGTATTCTACATGCGATACTACTTCCCAACAGTACACTACGCATGATGCTACTTCCCAGCAGTACACTATGCATGATGCTACTTACCAGCAGTTCACTACACATTTAAATTTTTAAATTTTTCCCCGAGGGACGAGTTTATTGGGCAGCGCCACTCATCTTGTGAGTGGACACACCGCCATAGCACCATGTACATCACTCCCCAATAGGAGAAACCCCCGCTGGGTTGTTGATCCTGTCACTTGTACCCAGACACAGTTTTTTTTTTTTTTTATTATTTTTACATGCAAAGCATGCAAGTTAAATACAATAAAAACAAATTTAGAAACATAGAAACCATTACAAAACAAGGGAAAAAAGAAACCACCAGCCAGAAGGGCTTACAGTACAGTATAACAAATTACAATACTCGAGAAGGCATTGAAAAGACAGTACAAAGGACACAACAAATGCAAAACAACAAAACACAGGAGCATGTCAAAACAGAACAGTATAAAACAAAAATCAAGATGGATAACACGCAATCAAAAGAAAACCATCGTTACATACACAACAACAAAACAAAACACCGGCCTGAAGGACCGAGAACAAACAACAACTGAACAAACGGAAGTTTACAAAAAACGCAATAAGAACATACACCACACAATAAGCCACACAATACAAAACAAAAAAATACAACACGTAAGCATAAAATAAAAAACACATAGGGCACGTTAACAACATGAAAATTAAGACATGAGGCCAGACACACACACACCCAAACACCCGTCTCGCCACAAAACAAAGGGAGAGGCACGGCACAAACTACCAGAAGGCAGACAAAACAGCCAGAAGGCACACAGCACAAAAGAATACAATCACTCGTATTTGCGCGGAAACGCGTCCCGAGAGAAGCGTACATGGTACGCCTCCCATCGTAACCACTGCCAAGGGTCCTGACCATCCACCGGGGACGCCATCTTATCCGGGACTTTGGCCACAAACACCCGCAAACATGGCACCCAAACCGTATCACACCGGAACCGAGTGACCGGTACATGGTCCCACACCTCATCGCCGAAAGGTAGCTCAGCACCCGCGACCAGTGACCCGACGGCATCACAGACTTCGGTGACACGGCCCCCAAGTGCCCAACGGTCAACCTCCGAGGAGGGAGCGTGGTAAAGGCACCACCACAAGGGCACCAGCGCCCACGGCCACACCACCGGACGACCGCGTGGGAACCGAACCGCACACATCTTTCCATAAGGTCACCACCAGCCACGCCCAGACCCACCATCCCACCCACTCCGGCAGCGGAGGCCACCACTCCCCACCGCGGAGAGGCCCCCTCGGAGAGGACAGCAGGCACACTCGAGACACGGACACCAATGTCAGCAGGCGCATGGACGTCCGCCACCACTAACTGCGGAGCCAGCAACGTAACCGGAACCACTCCATCCACACCCGAGGCCTCACAGTCACTAAAGTCCCCAACATCGGCCCAGGTAGACGACGAAGGCCGGGATCGTTTGGGCACCGGCCTGAGATCGTCAGAGCCGGAAGCCGACCCAGAAACATGGGCACTACTAGCCGACGAACTGACGTCCGCCGCAAAACGGCAGCAGCCTCGACCACAGGGGGAACCGGACCACACACAACAGGGACCCCCACAGTCCCCAGCACCCAGCACAGCCGGATCCGAGGCGAGGATGCAGGGCCAGGCGCAGCAGCTGAAGACAGGTGAGCAGACGGTGAGGAGGGCAGCAGAAAGGCCCACTGGAGCAGCAGGGACAGGAGCAGGAGTATCCACCGATGGCATCGCAACATCCTGAGGAGGGCCGGCGACATTCGGGGGAACGTCAGGCGACGCCGGGTAGCCGCAACAACGAGCGGGTCGGTCACTGCATCCCCGGAGTCCTCGTCCAGGGGAAGCGGAGGGAAATCTTCCCGGAATAGGTTGACAGGAGCAACCGGAGCCGCATCGCACCCGGCAGCCTGATGCCCACCAGGCCACACCGGAAACAGGTAACAAGGCTGTCGGGCATAGTACACCCGGATGTAGCACCCCAGGAGCCGGATCGAAGATGGAATATCCGACCGCAGGCGCATCCCCAAGGTGCGAATGTTCGTCCGTCTACCGGCATACCTCCCAGAGGATATCGTGTTGACCCTCACACTGATGACCGCTCCAAACCGCTGAAAGTAACGCCGAAGAAGATCCTCGGGAAACTCCGGGGCGCCCTGCACACTGACATAAGTCAGCCCACCACTCCGGTCGGATATGGAGACAGAGCCGGCACCACCCGGCATCGACAACGAGCGTCCCTCGTAACGACTGAGGAAATCACGGTATACTTCCTCCGTCACAAGCTTGATGACAACACGATGGGCAGCCACAAGCTCAATACCGTCAACGTCCATCACAGGGACATGAAGCAAGTCGCACAGAACCACGGCTATTTCCGGATATCCAGCACGACCAGTGAACTCCAGGCCCACGGAGTTCACGCGCTTGATAGATGGAAGGGGACCACCCATGGTAAGCACGCCACGTCAACACGCAGCCCGCAGCAACAACAGGGGGGGGGCAGAAACTCCCACACCCCCTCTGGTGACGAAAACGGCAAACACCTCAAACCACCAGAGGCCAGACGACACGTCTTTACCCCACGGCAGCTCCAGGCGGACCTACCCAGACACAGTTGGGACTTGCTTAACTGTCTCAAGTGAACAGCTCAACAACAAGAAGATTAACATCTATCAACCCTTAAAAGCTTACGTTATCTTGCGGGTACAAAATGGGGAAATCTTTTAAGAACAGTATCAATATTTGACAAATAGTGTTTTTCCAACTCAAACAATGTGGGGTTTATTATTCTACACATATTCCTAATGTCTCTCAGGTGTTCACATTCACGTAGATAGTGGAAGGCGGTGTCCGTCACTCTCATCCATAGTCTGCAACTTCGCTGATCAACTGTTGTTTCCATTCCATATCTCCATGGATATTCGTATCCAAGACGGATTCTCGCTATTACTGATTCTCTCCCTCGTCCTCCTCTGTTCGGCCATAATGATTGGGATTGCCAGCTGCAACCATGTGTACCATCGTACAGATTCACTGGTTGTGCTTCTATCCTCCTTTCCTCAGTTACCTTGTCACGGTGATGTTGCCTGACACATGTTACTACACATGTTGCCTGACTACATGTTACTTCACTACACATGTTGCTACTTCCAAGCAGTACACTTCACCATGTTGCTAGTTCCCAGCAGTACACTATATGTGTTACTGCTTCAGAGCAGTACACAACACATGATGCTACTTGCCATCAGTAAACTACACATGTTGATACTTCCAAGTGGTATACTACACGTGTTACTACTTCCCAGCAGTACACAACAAATAACAGTACTTTCCAGCAGTACACTACACGTGTTGCTACTTCCCATCTGTACACTACACCATGTTGTTACTTCCAAGCAGTACACTGCATCATGTTGTTACTTCCCAGCGGTACACTACACCACATTATTACTTCCCAGCAGTACACTACACGTATTACTACTTCCCAGCAGTACACTACACATGTTGCTTTTTTTCCCAGCAGTACACTACACGTGTTACTACTTCCCATCAGTTACTACTTCCCATACTTCACTATGTTGCTAATTCCCATCAGTATACTACACCATGTTGCTACTTCCCAGTGGAATACTACACTATGTTGTTACTTCCCAGCAGTTTACTATAATTTGTTGCTACTTCCCTGCAGTTTTCTACACAATTTTGCCATTTCCACGCAGTATACTACACCAAATTGCTAAATCCAAGCAGTATAATACACCATGCTCCTACTTCCCAGCAGCATAATACACTATGTTGCTACTTCCCAGCAGTATAATACACCATGTTGCTTCTTCCCAGTGGTATACAACACCATGTTGCTACTTCCCACAAGTATACTACACCATGTTGCTACTTCCCATCAAAATACCACAACATGGTGCTACTTCCCCTCAGTATATTACAGTATGTTGCTACTTTCCATCAGTATAATACATCATGTTGCTACATTCTAGTGGAATACTACACCATGTTGCTGCTTTTCGGCAGTATATTACATCATGTTGTTATTTCCATTAGTATACTACATCAAGATGCAACTTACCAGCATTACACTACACCATGTTGCTCTTTCCCAGCAGTTAATTACACCATGTTGTTACTTCCAAGCAGTATACTTCACCATGTTGCTACTTCCCAGCAGTGCAGATCACCATGTTGGTACTTCCAGCAGCACACTACACATGTTGCTACTGCCCTGCAGTACACTACTCATGTTGCTACTTCCCAGCAGCACAGAACACATGTTGCTACTTATTAGCAGTACAATACACATGTTGCTACTTCCCTGCAGCACACTACACGTGTTGCTACTTCCAAGCAGTAAACTACACGTGTTACTACTTCCCAGCAGTACACTACATATGTTGCTACTTCCCAGCAGCACACTATACATGTTGCTACTTCGCAGCAGTACACTACACATGTTGCTACTTCCCAGCTGTATTCTACACGTGATACTACTTCCCAGCAGTACACTACGCATGATGCTGCTTCCCAGCATTACACATAGCATGATGCTACTTACCAGCAGTTCACTACACATGTTGCTACTTCCAAGCAATACACTACACCATGTTGCTAGTTGCCAGCAGTACACTACATGTGTTACTTCTTCAGACCAGTACACAACACATGATGCTACTTCCCAGCAGTAAACTACACATGCTGCTACTTCCTAGTGGTATACTACACGTGTTACTACTTCCCAGCAGTACACTACACATGACAGTACTTCCCAGGAGAACACTACACGTGTTGCTATTTCCCAGCAGCACACTACACATGTTGCTACTTTCCAGCAGTACACTACACATGTTACTACTTCCTTGCGGTACAATACACATGTTGATACTTCCCAGGTGTATACTACACGTGTTACTACTTCCCAGCAGTTAATTACGCATGATGCTACTTCCCAGCAGTATACTACACAATATTGCTACTTCCCAGCAGTACACTACACGTGTTTCTACTTCCCAATAGTACACAACACATGATGCGTCTTCCCAGCAGTAAATTATACATGTTGCTACTTCTCAGGGGTATACTACACGTGTTACTACTTCACAGCAGTACACTATATATGTTGCTACTTCACAGCAGTACACTAAACATGTTGCGACTTCCCAGCTGTACACTACACCATGTTGTTACTTCCCAGCAGTACAATACAAGTGTTGCTACTTCCCAGCAGCACGCTATACGCGTTACTACATCCTTGCAGTATACTAGACCATGTTACTACTTCCCAGCAGTACACTACACATGTTGCTACTTCCCAGCAGTACACTACACGTGTTACTACTTCCCAGCAGTACACTACACGTGTTACTACTTCCCAGCAGTACACTACACGTATTGTTACTTCCCATCAGTACACTACACCATGTTGCTACTTCCCAGCAATACACGACACGTGTTGTTACTTCCCAGCAGTATACCACGTATGTTGCTACTTCCCAGCAGTACACTACACGTGTTGTTACATCCCAGCAGTACACTACACATGTTACTTCTTCCCAGCAGTACACTAAAAGTGTTGCTACTTCCCAGCAGTACACTGCACATGTTGCTCCTTTCCAGTAGTACACTACACCATGTTGCTACTTCCCAGCAGTACACTACACGTGTTGTTACTTCCCACCAGTACACTACACGTGTTGTTACTTCCCAGCAGACTACTGCACAATGTTGCTACTTCGCAGCAGTACACGACACCATGTTGCTTCTTCCCAGTAGTACATTAGACGAGTTGCTACTTTTCAGCAGAACACAACACGTGTTGTTACTTTGCAGGTGTATACTACACCATGTTGCTACATTCCAGAAGTTTATTACACAGTGTTGCTATTTCCCAGCAGCACACTTTACATGTTGCTGCTTTCCAGCAGTACACTACACATGTTGCTACTTCCGAGCGGTACACTACACATGTTACTACTTCCCAGCGGTATACTACACATGTTTCTACTTCCCAGCAGCACAGTACACATGTTGCTACTTCCCAGCAGCACAGTACTCATTTTGCTATTTCCCAGCCGAACACTAACATTGTTACTACTTCACAGAAGTACACTACCCATGTTGCTATTTCCCAGCAGCACACTATACTTGTTCCTACTTTCTAGAAGTGCACTACACCATTTTGCTACTTCCCAGCAGTACACGACACATATTGCTATTTCCCAGCAGTACATTACACCATGTTGCTACTACCCAGCAGGGCACACCACGTGTTGTTATTTCCAAGAAGTACACTACACGTATTGTTACTTCCCAGCAGTACACTACACTATGTTACTACTTCCCATCACTACACTACAAATGTTTCTACATTCAGCAGAATACTACACCATGTTCCTACTTCCAAGCAGTTCACTGCACCATGTTGCTACTTCCCAGCAGTACATTACACATGTTGTTACTTCCCATCGGTACACTGCACCATATTGCTACTTCCCAGCAGTACACTACACGTGTTGTTACTTCCCAGCAGTACACTACACGTGTTGTTATTTCCCAGCAGTACACTACATATGTTGCTACTTCCCAGCAGTACACTATTCCATATTGCTACTTCCCAGCAGTACACTACACCATATTGCTATTTCACATCAGTACACTACACCATGTTGCTACTTCCCAGCAGTACACTACACGTGTTGTTACTTCCCAGCAGTACACTGCATGTGTTGTTACTTCCCTGCAGAACAGTACACTATGTTTCTACTTCCCAGCAGTACACTACACGTGTTGTTATTTCCCAGCAGTACACTACATATGATGCTACTTCCCAGCAGTACACTACATGTGTTGCTACTTACCAGCAGTACACTACACTATGTTGTTACTTAACAGCAGTACACTACACCATGTTGTTACTTCAAAGCAGTACACTACACCATGTTGTCACTTCCCAGCAGCACACTACACGTATTGCTTCTTCCCAACAGTACACTACACATGTTGCTGCTTTCCAGCAGTACACTACATGTGTTGTTACTTCCCAGCAGTTCACTGCAATTGTTGTTACTTCCCAGCAATACAGTACCCGTGTTGCTACGTTAAAGCAGTTCATTACATATGTTGCTACTTTCTAGCAGTACACTACACATGTTGCTATTTCCCTTCAGTACACAACACATGTTGATACTTCCCAGCAGTGTACTACACATGTTGCTTCTTCACAGCAGTTCAATACACACATTGTTACTTCCCAGCAGTACACTACACGTGTTGTTATTTCCATGCAGTACACAACAAAATGTTGCTACTTCCTAGCAGTACACTACACGTGTTATTACTTCCCAGCAGTACACTACACCATTTTGCTATTTCCCAGCACTACACTACACATTTTGCTACTCCCCAGCAGTACGCTACACATGTTGCTACTTCCCATCAGAATACCACAACATGTTGCTACTTCCCATCAGAATACCACAACATGTTGCTACTTCCCCTCGGTATAGTACACTACTTTGCTACTTCCCATCAGTATTCTACATCATGTTTCTACATTCCAATGGTATACATCACAATGTTGCTACTTTTCCGTAGTATATTACAACATGTTGTTACTTATATTAGTATACTACATCAAGATGCTACTTCTCAACATTACACAACACCATGTTGCTAGTTCCCAGCAGTTAATTACACTACGATGTTACTTGCTGGCAGTATACTTGACCATGTTGCTTCCCAGCAGTAGACAACACCATATTGCTACTTCCCAGCAGTACACGACACATATTGCTATTTCCCAACAGTACACTACACGTGTTACTACTTCCAAGAAGTACACTAAACATGTTGCTACTTCCCAGGAGCACACTACACAAGTTGCTACTTCCCAGCAGTACACTACACGTGTTACTACTTTCCAGCAGTACACTACACATGTTCCTACTTCCCAGCAGCACACTACACATGTTGTTACTTCCCAGCAGCACACTACACATGTTGCTTCTTTCCAGCAGCACACTACACATGTTGTTACTTTCCAGCAGTACACTACGCATGCTACTGCTTTCCAGCAGTACACTACACATGTTGCTACTTCCCAGCAGTACACTACACGTGTTACTACTTCCCAGTAGTACACAACATATGATGCTTCTTCTCAGCAGTAAATTACACATGTTGCTACTTATCATTAGTATACTACATGAGTTACTACTTCCTTGCAGTATACTACACCATACTGCTATTTCCCAGCAGTACACTACACATGTTGCTACTTCCCAGCAGTACACCATACTTGTTACTACTTCCCAGCAGTTTACTACAAAATGTTGTTACTTTCCAGCAGTACACTACACGTGCTGTTACTTCCCAGCAGTACACAACACATGTTAGTACTTCCCAGCTTTATACTATAAGTGTTACTACTTTCCAGCCGTATATTACAAGTGTTACTACTTCCCAGCAGGACACTACGCTTGTTGCTACTTCCCAGCAGTAATCTACACATGTTGCTATTTCCCAGCAGTACATTACACCATGTTTCTACTTTTCAGCAGTGCACTACATGTGTGACTACTTTCCAACCGTACACAAAAAATGAAGCTAATTCCCAACAGTAAACTACACATGTGTCTATTTCCCAGTGGTATACTTCACGTGTTACTACTTCGTAGCAGTACACTACACATGATGCTACTTCCCAGAAGTATACTTCACATGTTGCTACTTCCCAGCAGAACACTACGTATGTTGCTACTTCCCAGCAGAACAGTACACCATGTTGTTGCATCCCAGCAGTACACGACAAGATTTGCTACTTCCCAGGACTACTCTACATAA
The DNA here is from genome assembly GCA_020271785.1 of Procambarus virginalis. Taxonomy (NCBI): domain Eukaryota; kingdom Metazoa; phylum Arthropoda; class Malacostraca; order Decapoda; family Cambaridae; genus Procambarus; species Procambarus virginalis. The sequence continues at coordinate 37,731 of WNGS01162182.1, forward strand.
TGTTGTTACTTCCCAACATTACAGTACACCATGTTGTTTCTTCCCAGCAGTACACTACACGTGTTGATTCTTCCGAGCAGTACACAACACATGTTGCTACTTCCCAGCAGTACACTACACCATGTTGTTACTTCCCAGCAGTATACTACACAATGTTGTAACTTCCCGTCAAAACACTACACCATGTTGTTACTTAAAAGCAGTAAACTACACCAATTGCTACTTCCCAATAGTACACTACACATGTTCCTAGTTCCCAGCAGTACACAACACGTGTTCCTATTTCCCGCAGTACACTGCACCATGTTGCTACTTCCCAGCTGTACATTACACACAGTTGCTACTTCCCAGCAGAACACTACACCATGTTACTACTTCCTAGAAGTTCAATACACCATGTTGCTACTTCCCAGAAGTTCAATACAATACACGACAAGATTTGGTTCTTCCCAGCAGTACTCTTCATCATGTTGCAACTTCCCAGCAGTACATTACACCATGTTGCTACTTCCCAGCAGTACACTACGCATGTTGATACTTCGCAGCAGTACACAACATGTGTTCCTACTTCCCAGCCATACACTACACTATGATGCGACTTCCCAGCAGTTCACTATACCATGTTGCTATTCCCCAACAGTACACTACTCATGTTGTTGCTACCCACCAGTAGACGGCACCATGTTGATACTTCCCAGCAGTACACTACACAAGTCGCTACTTCTCAGCAGTTCACTACACGTGTGGTTTCTTCCCAGCAGGATACTACACTAAGTTGCTACTTCCAACAGTACACTACAACATGTTGCTACTTCCCAGTAGTTCAATACACCACGTTACTACTTCCCTGAAATACAATTCACCATGTTACTACTTCCCAGCAGTACACTACACCATGTTGCTACATCCCAGCAGTACACTACGCATGTTGCTACTTCCCAGAAGTACACAACACGTGTTTCTACTTCCCAGCAGTTCAAAATACCATGTTGCTATTTCCCAGCAGTACGCTACACATGTTGTTACTTCCCATCAGTACACTACAGCATATTGCTACTTCCCAACAATACACTACACTATGTTATGACATCCGAGCAGTATACTACACCATGTTACTACTTCCCTGCAGTACACTACACGATATTGCTACTTCCCAGCGGTATTCTACACCATGTTTCTACTTCCCGGCAGTACTCTACAAGTGTTACTACTTCGCAAGAGTACACTACATATTGTTGTTACTTCCCAGGAATACACAACACATAATGCTACTTCCCAGCATTACACTATACGTGTTGCTACTTCCCAACAGTACACAACACATGTTGCTACTTCCAAGCAGTACACTACATCATGTTGTTACTTACCAGCAGTAAACTACACCATGTTGTTACTTCCCAGCAGTACACTACACCATGTTGATACTTCCCAGCAATATACTACACGTATTGCTTCCTCCCATCAGTACACTACACATGTTACTACTTTCTAGCAGTATATTACACCATTTTGCTACTTCCCAGCAGTACACTACACGTGTTGTTACTTCCCCGCAGTTTGCAACAAAATGTTGTAACTTCCCAGCTGTACACTACACGCGTTGTTACTTCAAAGCAGTAAACTACACATGTTGCTACTTCCAAACAGTACACTACCCGTGTTACTACCTGCCATCAGTACACTACACATGTTCTTACTTCCCAGCAGCACACTACACAATGTTGCTACTTTCCAGCAGTACACTACATGCGCTACTTCTTCCCAGCAGTACATAACACATGATGCTACTTCCCAGCAGTACATAACAGATGATGCTACTTCCCAGCAGTAAACTACACATGTTGCTACTTCCCAGTGGTATACTACACGTGTTACTACTTCCCAGCAGTACACTACACATGATGCCACCAGCAGTAAACAACACATTTTGCTACATCCCAGCAGTACACTACACTACGTTGCTACTTCCCAACAGTATACTACACTGTGTTGCTATTTCTTATAAGTACACTAAAACATGTTGCTACTTCCCACGTGTATACTACATCATGTTGCTACTTCCCATCAGAATACTACAACATGTTGCTACTTACCCTCAGTATAGTATACTATGTTGCTACTTCCCATCAATATACTACATCATGTTGCTACATTCCAGTGGTATACTACAACGTGTTGATACTTTCCAGTTGTACACTACACCAACTTCCTACTTCCCAGCGTAACACTAAGTATACTACAACATGTTGTTACTTCGCATTATTATACTACAAAATAATGCTACTTCCCAGCATTACACTACACAATGTTGCTACTTCCCAGCCGTATGCTACACCATGTTGATACTTTCCAGTTGTACACTACACCAACTTCCTACTTCCCAGCGTAACACTAAACATGTTCCTACTTAACAGCAGTACACAATACATGTTGCTAATTCCCACCTGTACACTTCACATGTTGCTATTTCCCAGCAGCACACTACACGTGTTGCTACTTCCCAAAAGTACACTACACGTGTTACTGCTTCCTAGAAGTACACTACACATTTTGCTACTTCCCAGCAGCACACCACATATGTTGCTGTTTCCCAGAAGTACACTACACCATGTTACGCCTTCCCAGCAGTACACTACAAATGTTGCTACTTCTCATCAGTACAATATACTATGTTGCAATTTCGTATCAGTATATTAAAACATGTTGCTGCTTCCCAGCAGTACACTTCTCTACGTTACTCCTTCCCAGCAGTATACTACACTATGTTGCTAATTCCTATCAGTACTACTTCCCTTCAGAATACTACAACATGTTGCTACTTCCCCTCAATATAGTACACTATGTTGCTACTTCCCATCAGTATACTACATCATGTTGCTACATTCCAGTGGCATACTACACCGTGTTGCTACTTTCCCGCAGAATACTACAGTATGATGTTACTTCCCATTGGTATACTTCATCATAATGCTACTTCCCATAATGATACTTTCCAGCTGTTCACTACACCAACTTCCTACTTCCCAGCGTAACACTAAACATGTTGCTACTTACCAGCAGTACACAACACATGTTGCTACTTCCCACCTGTACACTAAACATGTTGCTACTTCCTAGCAGTGCACTACGTGTTACTACTTCCCAGCAGTACTCTACAAATGTTACTACATCCCAGCAGCACTATGCATGTTGCTACTTTCCAGCAGTAGACGACACATGTTGCTTCCTCCCAGTGGAACACTACACATGTTGCTACTTCCCAGGTGTATTCTACTCGTGATAATGCTTCCCAGCAGAACACTACGCATGATGCTACTTCACAGCAGTACACTACGCATGATGCTACTTCCCAGCAGTATACTACACATGTTGCTACTTCCCAGCAGTACACAACACATGACGATACTTTCCAGCAGTGAATTACACATGCAGCTACTTCCCAGTGGCATGCTACACGTGTTACTACTTCCCAGCAGTACACTACACATGACAGTACTTCCCAGCAGTACACTACACGTGTTGGTACTTCCCAGCAGTACACAACACATGACGCTACTTTCCAGCAGTGAATTACACATGCAGCTACTTCCCAGTGGCATGCTACACGTGTTACTACTTCCCAGCAGTACACTACACATCACAGTACTTCCCAGCAGTACACTACACGTGTTGGTACTTCCCAGCAGTACACTACACATTTTGCTACTTCCCAGCAGTACACTACACCATGTTGTTACTTCTCAGCAGTACACTACACCAAGTTGTTACTTCCCAACAGTACACTACACCATGTGGTTACTTCCCAGCACTACACTACACGTGTTGCTACGTCCCTGCAGTACACTACACATGTTGCTACTTCCCAGCAGTACACTACACATGTTGCTACTTCCCAGCAGTATATTACACCATATTGGTACTTCCCAGAAGTACACTACACCATGTTGTTACTTCCCAGCAGTACACTACACTATGTTGTTACTTTCCAGCAGTACACTACACGTATTGCTACTTCACAGCAGTACATTACATATGTTGCTACTTCCCAGCAGAACACTACACGTGTTACTACTTTCCAGCAGTTACTGGAAAGTAACTTCTGGATGTTGTTACTTCCAAACAGTATACTTCATTATGTTTCTACTTCCCAGCATTAGAGTACACCATGTTGCTAGTTCCCAGCAGTTAGTTTCAGCATGCTGTTACTTCCAAGCAGTATACTTCACCATGTTGCTACTTCTCAGCAGAACACATCACTTTGTTGCTTCTTCCAGCAGCACACTACACATGTAGCTACTTCCGTGCAGCACACTATACGTGTTCCTACTTCCCAACTGTACACAACACGTGTTACTACTTCCCAGAAGTACACTACACATGTTGCTACTTCCCAGGAGCACACTACACAAGTTGCTACTTCCCAGATGTACAAGAAACCATGTTACTGCTTCACAGCAACACACTATTCCTTGTTACTACTTCCCAGTAGTACACTGCACCATATTTCTACTTCCCAGCAGTACACTACACATGTTGCTATTTCCAAGCGGTACACTACACGTGTTACTACTTTCCAGCAGTACACTACGCATGATACTATTTCCCAGCAGTACACTACACATGTTGCTACTTCCTAACAGTACTTTACTCATGTTACTACTTCCCAGCAGCACACTACACATGTTGCTACTATCCAGCAGTACACTACACATGTTACTACTTCCTAGAGGTACACAACACGTGTTGCTACTTCCCAGCTGTATACTATACGTGTTACTACTTCCTAGCAGTTCACTACGCATGATGCTACTTCCCATCAGTACACTACACAATATTGCTACTTATCAGCAATACACTACACGTGTTTCTACTTCCCAGTAGTACACAACACATGATGCTTCTTACCAGCTTTATATTACACATGTTGCTACCCCTCAGGGGTATACTACACGTGTTACTACTTCCCAGCAGTACACAACAAATAACAGTACTTTCCAGCAGTACACTACACGTGTTGCTACTTCCCATCTGTACACTACACCATGTTGTTACTTCCAAGCAGTACACTGCATCATGTTGTTACTTCCCAGCAGTACACTACACCACATTATTACTTCCCAGCAGTACACTACACGTATTACTACTTCCCAGCAGTACACTACACATGTTTGCTTTTTTCCCAGCAGTACACTACACGTGTTACTACTTCCCATCAGTTACTACTTCCCATACTTCACTATGTTGCTAATTCCCATCAGTATACTACATCATGTTGCTACATTCCAGTGGCATACTACACCGTGTTGCTACTTTCCCGCAGAATACTACAGTATGATGTTACTTCCCATTGGTATACTTCATCATAATGATACTTCCCATAATGATACTTTCCAGCTGTTCACTACACCAACTTCCTACTTCCCAGCGTAACACTAAACATGTTGCTACTTACCAGCAGTACACACACATGTTGCTACTTCCCACCTGTACACTAAACATGTTGCTACTTCCTAGCAGTGCACTACGTGTTACTACTTCCCAGCAGTACTCTACAAATGTTACTACATCCCAGCAGCACTATGCATGTTGCTACTTTCCAGCAGTAGACGACACATGTTGCTTCCTCCCAGTGGAACACTACACATGTTGCTACTTCCCAGGTGTATTCTACTTGTGATAATGCTTCCCAGCAGAACACTACGCATGATGCTACTTCACAGCAGTACACTACGCATGATGCTACTTCCCAGCAGTATACTACACATGTTGCTACTTCCAGCAGTACACAACACATGACGCTACTTTCCAGCAGTGAATTACACATGCAGCTACTTCCCAGTGGCATGCTACACGTGTTACTACTTCCCAGCAGTACACTACACATGACAGTACTTCCCAGCAGTACACTACACGTGTTGGTACTTCCCAGCAGTACACAACACATGACGCTACTTTCCAGCAGTGAATTACACATGCAGCTACTTCCCAGTGGCATGCTACACGTGTTACTACTTCCCAGCAGTACACTACACTCACAGTACTTCCCNGTACTCTACAAGTGTTACTACTTCGCAATAGTACACTACATATTGTTGTTACTTCCCAGGAATACACAACACATAATGCTACTTCCCAGCATTACCACTATACGTGTTGCTACTTCCCAACAGTACACAACACATGTTGCTACTTCCAAGCAGTGCACTACATCATGTTGTTACTTACCAGCAGTAAACTACACCATGTTGTTACTTCCCAGCAGTACACTACACCATGTTGATACTTCCCAGCAATATACTACACGTATTGCTTCCTCCCATCAGTACACTACACATGTTACTACTTTCTAGCAGTATATTACACCATTTTGCTACTTCCCAGCAGTACACTACACGTGTTGTTACTTCCCCGCAGTTTGCAACAAAATGTTGTAACTTCCCAGCTGTACACTACACGCGTTGTTACTTCAAAGCAGTAAACTACACATAGTAACGTTGTTACTTCATAGCAGTAAACTTGCTACTTCCAAACAGTACACTACCCGTGTTACTACCTGCCATCAGTACACTGGTAGTGTAACTTCGTGTAACAAAATGTTGTAACTTCCCAGCTGTACACTACACGCGTTGTTACTTCAAAGCAGTAAACTACACAAGTAACGTTGTTACTTCATAGCAGTAAACTTGCTACTTCCAAACAGTACACTTCCCGTGTTACTACCTGCCATCAGTACACTACACATGTTCTTACTTCCCAGCAGCACACTTCACATGTTGCTACTTTCCAGCAGTACGCTACACATGTTACTATTTCCCAGCAGTACACTACGTATGGTGCTACATCCCAACAATACAATATACATGTTGCTACTTCCTAGAAGTACACTACACAATGTTGCTACTTTCCAGCAGTACACTACATGCGCTACTTCTTCCCAGCAGTACATAACACATGATGCTACTTCCCAGCAGTACATAACAGATGATGCTACTTCCCAGCAGTAAACTACACATGTTGCTACTTCCCAGTGGTATACTACACGTGTTACTACTTCCCAGCAGTACACTACACATGATGCCACCAGCAGTAAACAACACATTTTGCTACATCCCAGCAGTACACTACACTACGTTGCTACTTCCCAACAGTATACTACACTGTGTTGCTATTTCTTATAAGTACACTAAAACATGTTGCTACTTCCCACGTGTATACTACATCATGTTGCTACTTCCCATCAGAATACTACAACATGTTGCTACTTACCCTCAGTATAGTATACTATGTTGCTACTTCCCATCAATACACTACATCATGTTGCTACATTCCAGTGGTATACTACAACGTGTTGCTACTTTCCCTCAGTATACTACAACATGTTGTTACTTCGCATTATTATACTACAAAATAATGCTACTTCCCAGCATTACACTACACAATGTTGCTACTTCCCAGCCGTATGCTACACCATGTTGATACTTTCCAGTTGTACACTACACCAACTTCCTACTTCCCAGCGTAACACTAAACATGTTCCTACTTACCAGCAGTACACAATACAAGTTGCTAATTCCCACCTGTACACTACACATGTTGCTATTTCCCAGCAGCACACTACACGTGTTGCTACTTCCCAAAAGTACACTACACGTGTTACTGCTTCCTAGAAGTACACTACACATTTTGCTACTTCCCAGCAGCACACCACATATGTTGCTGTTTCCCAGAAGTACACTACACCATGTTACGCCTTCCCAGTAGTACACTACAAATGTTGCTACTTCTCATCAGTACAATATACTATGTTGCAATTTCGTATCAGTATATTAAAACATGTTGCTGCTTCCCAGCAGTACACTTCTCTACGTTACTCCTTCCCAGCAGTATACTACACTATGTTGCTAATTCCTATCAGTACTACTTCCCTTCAGAATACTACAACATGTTGCTACTTCCCCTCAATATAATACACTATGTTGCTACTTCCCATCAGTATACTACATCATGTTGCTACATTCCAGTGGCATACTACACCGTGTTGCTACTTTCCCGCAGAATACTACAGTATGATGTTACTTCCCATTGGTATACTTCATCATAATGATACTTCCCATAATGATACTTTCCAGCTGTTCACTACACCAACTTCCTACTTCCCAGCGTAACACTAAACATGTTGCTACTTACCAGCAGTACACAACACATGTTGCTACTTCCCACCTGTACACTAAACATGTTGCTACTTCCTAGCAGTGCACTACGTGTTACTACTTCCCAGCAGTACTCTGCAAATGTTACTACATCCCAGCAGCACTATGCATGTTGCTACTTTCCAGCAGTAGACGACACATGTTGCTTCCTCCCAGTGGAACACTACACATGTTGCTACTTCCCAGGTGTATTCTGCTCGTGATAATGCTTCCCAGCAGAACACTACGCATGATGCTACTTCACAGCAGTACACTACGCATGATGCTACTTCCCAGCAGTATACTACACATGTTGCTACTTCCCAGCAGTACACAACACATGACGATACTTTCCAGCAGTGAATTACACATGCAGCTACTTCCCAGTGGCATGCTACACGTGTTACTACTTCCCAGCAGTACACTACACATGACAGTACTTCCCAGCAGTACACTACACGTGTTGGTACTTCCCAGCAGTACACAACACATGACGCTACTTTCCAGCAGTGAATTACACATGCAGCTACTTCCCAGTGGCATGCTACACGTGTTACTACTTCCCAGCAGTACACTACACATCACAGTACTTCCCAGCAGTACACTACACGTGTTGGTACTTCCCAGCAGTACACTACACATTTTGCTACTTCCCAGCAGTACACTACACCAAGTTGTTACTTCCCAGCAGTACACTACACCATGTTGTTACTTCCCAACAGTACACTACACCATGTGGTTACTTCCCAGCACTACACTACACGTGTTGCTACGTCCCTGCAGTACACTACACATGTTGCTACTTCCCAGCAGTACACTACACATGTTGCTACTTCCCAGCAGTATATTACACCATATTGGTACTTCCCAGAAGTACACTACACCATGTTGTTACTTCCCAGCAGTACACTACACTATGTTGTTACTTTCCAGCAGTACACTACACGTATTGCTACTTCACAGCAGTACATTACATATGTTGCTACTTCCCAGCAGAACACTACACGTGTTACTACTTTCCAGCAGTTACTGGAAAGTAACTTCTGGATGTTGTTACTTCCAAACAGTATACTTCATTATGTTTCTACTCCCAGCATTAGAGTACACCATGTTGCTAGTTCCAGCAGTTAGTTTCAGCATGCTGTTACTTCCAAGCAGTATACTTCACCATGTTGCTACTTCTCAGCAGAACACATCACTTTGTTGCTTCTTCCAGCAGCACACTACACATGTAGCTACTTCCGTGCAGCACACTATACGTGTTCCTACTTCCCAACTGTACACAACACGTGTTACTACTTCCCAGAAGTACACTACACATGTTGCTACTTCCCAGAGCACACTACACAAGTTGCTACTTCCCAGATGTACAAGAAACCTGTTACTGCTTCACAGCAACACACTATTCCTTGTTACTACTTCCCAGTAGTACACTGCACCATATTTCTACTTCCCAGCAGTACACTACACATGTTGCTATTTCCAAGCGGTACACTACACGTGTTACTACTTTCCAGCAGTACACTACGCATGATACTATTTCCCAGCAGTACACTACACATGGGCTACTTCCTAACAGTACTTACTCATGTTACTACTTCCCAGCAGCACACTACACATGTTGCTACTATCC